>OX155901.1:42516535-43116535 GCA_944588485.1 Phosphuga atrata
ATATTAATCATTATCTTTTTTACGATGAGTACCGATAATATTGATATTGATTTCCTTATATCTTTAGTACAAGAAAGACCTACATTATGGGTTAAAACATACGATGTGTTGTGAGTCACAGTGATGCCACAGTGACGGAGCTAAACATAGACCTAATTATTCTAAGCGAACCCAATAAAAAAACTATAAGCAATGGAGAATGTTACTCAGACGATATTAAGGCTACGCAGTAAGGGTAATAAACAAAACTATAATGGTACTGGACAGTGGAAGCGGAACTGGCTATGTGTGGATAGAGACTGTAAAATGCATTTCCTACAGTTGCTATTTTTCACCTAACCAGGGACTAGACCGCTTCGAAAAATCACTGAACGAGTTGAGTGACTCAATGAGAAACCATTCAAAACTAAAATTCTTAGCTGGAGGCTTTAATGCTAAATCTTGGGTTTCCCCAAGAATGGACACATGTGGAGACATTATTATGGACTGGGTGTTGGTCATTTACCTCTACATACAAAATACAGACACCGAACTCACATTTGAGCGCATAGAATGCCACTATATCATTGATCTTACTTTACCTATGAACGACCTTGTATATACAAGTCTTAGATAAAGAATCACTAAGCGACCAAAAAAAAAATCCTCTACATGCTGGAGGAATATAAGCCGACAATCCCACAAAAACCTGTCACTTCAAAACGTTGGATCATCGACCACAAAAACAAAGACCTCTTTACCAGTAATTTAACTAAGGAACTATGCAAGCGCGGAGTAAACTCTGTCGACTCATTAATAGAAGCTCTAGGCATAGCATATGATGCCTCGATGTCAAAAAGAAGGAAACGTTGCAGGAGAAAGCCTGAATACTGGTGGAACCAGGTCATTGCGAACTGTAGAACAACATGTATTGCCGCAAGAAGAACGTACCTCCGGCACGCCAAAAGGACTAAAGATTTTTCTAAGTTACAGAAATTTAAACAAGCGTACACCGATGCTAAAAAACAACTACGAAGGGAAATTAACCTCTCAAAGAAATCCCACTTGGAAAACTTATGTAAAAGCATCGACCACGATCCATGTGAAAACGCATACAGAATAGCGACTAGGAGCCTACGTATACGGCAGACGAATTCTCAAATTCCGATGGATAAAATGCTAAAGGTGAACCCATCACTATTTCCAGTCCACTTCAGACCAACCTGGGAGCAACCTAAAGTTGGCAATACTCCTCCGTTCACTGAGGAAGAGCTAATCATGGCAGTAACCGTCTGCGCAATAACAGAGCTCCAGGACCAGATGGTATCCATACGGAGGCTGTTAAACTAATGGTAAAAAACTTCCCCCGTCTAGTCCTGGAAATATTAAACAAGAGTCTACTGGCTGGTATGTTCCCTGCCAGATGGAAGCAGGCTAAACTAGTATTAATAAAAAAAACAAACAAGCTCGTATGTGTACCTTCCTCATACCGGCACCTTGGTATCCTTAATGTCGGTGGCAAAATGCTAGAACAACTAACTTTAACACGTCTAAAAACAGAACTAGAAAGAGGAATGAGAAAAAAAGAAGAAAAATGAGAACAAATAGATGCCGTAAAATACGTCATAAATATAGCCGAAAAGGCTAAAGAAGGTCAAAACAGACCTGGAAAATATGTGCGTTTATAACGCCAGACAATTAAAATGCCTTCAACTTGCCTGCCTGGCACATCATGGTTGAATTGATGGAAAGAAATATAAAGCTATATCTACTAAGAATGATACGTAGCTACCTTTGCAAACGTCGCATCATCTTCTCATTTCTCCGACTTTACAAACCAACCATAGTCATACACAGCCTACACAACATCGGTAATGACAATGGTATGAGGCTCATCCAACTAGCGGCTAGCAATAACTTGCTAGTCAAGTCTACAATGTTTGAATACAAGGACATTCACTAGCAGACTTGGATATCAAATGATGGTATAACAAAGATTCAGATAGACCACATTTTAGTAGACGCGAGACATGCAAGCAACGTCCTCGATGTACGGAGCTTGAGAGGTGCAGATGCGGACACGGCCCACATCTTAGTAAGAGCAAATGTGAGAATGCGCACCTCTAACCACAAAAATCAAAGAGCGGAAAGAGCAAATAGGTGGGAAGTATGTAAAATAAATGACGAACGAACCAAAAACCAGTTTCAAAAACAAATATTGGAATACCTTCCAGAAACCTATGAAGATGAGAATGTAAAAGAGATATGAGGTACAATAGAGCCATAAATATCTAATGCTGCCAAGGAAATACTGGGTCCATCACAAAAGAAGAAGCATAAGAACTGGTTTGACGATGACTGTCGGAAAGTATTAGATCAGAGAGAAAGGCAGAATGCTAACAATACAAGAGCCCAATGAGACAAATAGAAGATATCTCAGTGAAATAAAAAGGGATGCCAGAATAATAAGGACAGATAAAAGGAAACATGAACAAAATACTGTAAGAATTGGAAACCAATTTCAGAGGCAATCAACTAAAGGAATCCTATAGTAAGGCGGGCGAAGCAAAATCTGGATTCAGAGCAAGAACAAGGAACATCCTGAAGAAGGATGATGGGACCCTAATTACAAATGAGCAAGAAATTATAAAGGAGTGGCATAACTACTTTAGTGGACTTCTCAATATTCAAGTAATCCGCAATAGCTTGTCTGGCTCATCGAAGGCCTCTGGATTCAAACTCAAGCCCTCCTTTTTATACACCACTGGCGAATATGAAGCATTGAAGTGTTTCTGGTTGAGTTTGCTGCAAGATTCGAGGGTGACGGCAGGGTTTGGATGCGAAGGCATTTTGAGAATTGCGGAGAGTTTGGCGATCTTATCTCGGAATTTCTTGCCGGTGAAATCAAGTGGGTTGTCGGCAGCAACGTTGGGGGCTTTGGAGTTCTTGAGATTGGCCACTGCGAACTTTGAATTTTGCGGTGTTTTTGGAGTACTGAATTTTGATTACTTGTGCTAACAGCCAGTCTAGACAGGCGTTCTCGAGGAGTCGATGGGGCAGTTCAGAGCTTTCGAGTAGCTTCACAAATTCGCGGTATTTGCGAAGCCATTGCAGTCGTTCTCGCTGTAAACCTGGATTTTCTCCACTTCCAGCCAACAATAATTCTTCAATTGTATCTCATCTTCAACTTTAACAACTTCCTCATAACCTAAACCAACTAACTTGCGTTTCACCGATATTTTTCCTGCAAATTTTCTCAAGCAAATTTTGCAAAATAACAAAACCAAATTGTTCTCCCACAACAACTCACCTCAACTGATATCTAGCATCTAGTCTTGTCTCTCTAGTCTTGTCTGTCTAGTCTTGTCTGCCTAGTCTTGTCTGTCTAGTATTGTCTGTCTAGTCTTGTCTGTCTAGTCTTGTCTGTCTAGTCTTGTCTGTCTAGTCTTGTCTGTCTAGTCTTGTCTGTCTAGTCTTGTCTGTCTAGTCTTGTCTGTCTAGTCTTGTCTGTCTAGTCTTGTCTGTCTAGTCTTGTCTGTCTAGTCTTGTCTGTCTAGTCTTGTCTGTCTAGTCTTGTCTGTCTAGTCTTGTCTGTCTAGTCTTGTCTGTCTAGTCTTGTCTGTCTAGTCTTGTCTGTCTAGTCTTGTCTGTCTAGTCTTGTCTGTCTAGTCTTGTCTGTCTAGTCTTGTCTGTCTAGTCTTGTCTGTCTAGTCTTGTCTGTCTAGTCTTGTCTGTCTAGTCTTGTCTGTCTAGTCTTGTCTGTCTAGTCTTGTCTGTCTAGTCTTGTCTGTCTAGTCTTGTCTGTCTAGTCTTGTCTGTCTAGTCTTGTCTGTCTAGTCTTGTCTGTCTAGTCTTGTCTGTCTAGTCTTGTCTGTCTAGTCTTGTCTGTCTAGTCTTGTCTGTCTAGTCTTGTCTGTCTAGTCTTGTCTGTCTAGTCTTGTCTGTCTAGTCTTGTCTGTCTAGTCTTGTCTGTCTAGTCTTGTCTGTCTAGTCTTGCCTGTCTAGTCTTGTCTGTCTAGTCTTGTCTGTCTAGTCTTGTCTGTCTAGTCTTGTCTGCCTAGTCTTGTCTGTCTATTCTTGTCTGCCTAGTCTTGTCTGTCTAGTCTTGTCTGCCTAGTCTTGTCTGTCTAGTCTTGTCTGTCTAGTCTTGTCTGTCTAGTCTTGTCTGTCTAGTCTTGTCTGTCTAGTCTTGTCTGTCTAGTCTTGTCTGTCTAGTCTTGTCTATCTAGTCTTGTCTGTCTAGTCTTGTCTGTCTAGTCTTGTCTGTCTAGTCTTGTCTGTCTAGTCTTGTCTGTCTAGTCTTGTCTGTCTAGTCTTGTCTGTCTAGTCTTGTCTGTCTAGTCTTGTCTGTCTAGTCTTGTCTGTCTAGTCTTGTCTGTCTAGTCTTGTCTGTGTAGTCTTGTCTGTCTAGTCTTGTCTGTCTAGTCTTGTCTGTCTAGTCTTGTCTGTCTAGTCTTGTCTGTCTAGTCTTGTCTGTCTAGTCTTGTCTGTCTAGTCTTGTCTGTCTAGTCTTGTCTGTCTAGTCTTGTCTGTCTAGTCTTGTCTGTCTAGTCTTGTCTGTCTAGTCTTGTCTGTCTAGTCTTGTCTGTCTAGTCTTGTCTGTCTAGTCTTGTCTGTCTAGTCTTGTCTGTCTAGTCTTGTCTGTCTAGTCTTGTCTGTCTAGTCTTGTCTGTCTAGTCTTGTCTGTCTAGTCTTGTCTGTCTAGTCTTGTCTGTCTAGTCTTGTCTGTCTAGTCTTGTCTGTCTAGTCTTGTCTGTCTAGTCTTGTCTGTCTAGTCTTGTCTGTCTAGTCTTGCCTGTCTAGTCTTGCCTGTCTAGTCTTGTCTGTCTAGTCTTGTCTGTCTAGTCTTGTCTGTCTAGTCTTGTCTGCCTAGTCTTGTCTGCCTAGTCTTGTCTGTCTAGACTTGTCTGTCTAGTCTTGTCTGTCTAGTCTTGTCTGTCTAGTCTTGTCTGTCTAGTCTTGTCTGTCTAGTCTTGTCTGTCTAGTCTTGTCTGTCTAGTCTTGTCTGTCTAGTCTTGTCTGTCTAGTCTTGTCTGTCTAGTCTTGTCTGTCTAGTCTTGTCTGTCTAGTCTTGTCTGTCTAGTCTTGTCTGTCTAGTCTTGTCTGTCTAGTCTTGTCTTAGTCTTGTCTGTCTAATCTTGTCTCTATAGTCTTATCTGTCTAGTGTTGTGTGTCTAGTCTTCTTCTTCTTCTTTCGAATAGGCCTACTTTTTACCACGCTTGTTCAACTGTTGGACTTTGAGCTTTGCCCAGTATTGTCGAATTTTTTACTGGTGTAACTCTTTTCTCTCTTCTGTAAAGGGGGTACCTTTCCTATGGGGTGTTTCCTGAAATCTACGGACTTCCTTCAGGGTGCGTCTTACAGTCTGTCTGTTTTGGAGTTCTTTAATATCCTTCTCGGTTTCTGTCAACCAAGTGGTACGAACCTTTTTGTTTTGCCAGAAGGCGAACAGACGGTTGGTTAGTCGGTTTGGAGGCGATCTTGCAACGTGGCCATAGAAAGCTACCCTTCTTTTCCTTGCACAGTCAGAGAGCATCTCAATATGTTCGTCGAGCTCAGAGTTATGCCGCCTTCGGAATTCTTCATCTTCCATTACCGGGCCTAAGATCTTCCTGAGGATTCTCCTCTCTCTGTTTTCCAATTTCTCTACTAGACATCTTCGGTTCAAGGAAAGACACTCCATGGCATACAGGGCTTCTGGTCGTAAGACTGATGTGTAGTGCCTAAGTTTCAGGTTGCGTGACATGCATCTCTAATTGTAATGTAAGTTCTTAGTCAGTCGATAGGCTAGTTCTAACTTGTTGACTCTCTTGGATAATGATGCTCTTTCTGATAAGTTGGGTTCAATCTATTCGCCGAAATACTTAAATTTCTGAGTCCTCTTGATGTTTCCCTGTTCTAGTAACATCTTTCTGTTTACTTCTCTGATGTTAGTGAAGTATTCTGTTTTCTCCAGCGGCACTTGAAGACCCACTTTAGCAGCCTGTTTTCTGAGGCAGTTTACCTGCATTGTTGCCATCTCAAGAGAATCAGCAAACAGTGCCATGTCATCTGCAAAGGCCAGGCAATCTATAACCAGTCCATCGTTCTTAGGTCCCAGGTAGATACCACTCTGAGCACCCAAATTCTTCAGTTTCTTGCGCCATTCTCTCGTAACCTTTTCAAGGACACAGCTGAAGATAGGTGGGGAAAGTCCATCTCCTTCTGAAATCTCGCCTCTAAATATAACCTTGGAATGGCTGTTAGTCAAAGTTTCAAGGATGAGTCTGCGGGTTTTGTTGTCTAACCCTAGTTCCTGGAGTAATTTATTAAGCGTTTCTCTATCAATGGAATCGTAGACCTTCATAAAATCAACAAAGGTGACGACCACCTTGCGGTTTCTCATCTTGGAGTATGCAAGTACAGTTTTAAGATTGAGGATCTGTTCAACACAGGATTGGGTCTTCCTGAAGCCCCCCAGGTATTCTCCCAGTTGACTATCCAACTGATTTTCTGCCCTTGTTTGTAACGCCTTCGAGAGAATCTTGTGTGTTACCGGGCCCAGAGAAATTCCACGGTAGTTGTTTAGATCAGTAAAATCTCCCTTTTTGTGAAGCGGGTGGATCAGAGCAGATTTCCAATCGGGTGGTATTTTCTCTGTTTCCCAAATGTCCTGGATGATTTCGGTTAGCTTGCGGCATTGTTTCCAGCACCTTTCCACAGTTCAGCAACGATAGAGTCCTCTCCAGCTGCCTTGTTATTCTTGAAGCTTATTATCTGCTTGAGGGCTCCAAAGAAATCTCTGGAATTATTCTTAGCAAAGCTCTCTTCGATTGGGGTTAGTTGGTTTTGTGTGAAGGTTCGATTGGTTCCTTGAATTATCTTGGCTAAAGCCTTTCTTTGTTCCAAAATTGTATGCCAATTTTGCTTGGTGTCTATCTAATCTATCTTTGGGCCATTGTATTGTCACAGTCTTAAGTCCACCACGGATGCTTCCTACTTCTAGCGAGAGGGGTGAATCCATTTGCCGCCTTGACAAGAGTCTCCTTCAGTTGGTCCCAGCTGTTTAGGTCTGCATTGTTCAGTTGTGTGTCTAGTAATTTATGTTTGGTCTTGTTATTTAGCTAGCTTTATTTATCTAGCCTCGTCTATGTATTCTTATTTGTCTATCCTTGCCTGTTTAACCATGTATGTGTCTGTGTGTCTATTTTCGTAAGTGTAATTTTGTCTGAACCTTGTCTATCTAATCCTGTCTGACTAGTCTTGTCTGTCAAGTTTTGTTTGCTTTTTGTCTTATTGGTGTCATTTTTTCTTAAATTTCTTATTTATAATAAAATTGTCTAAATTTCACACTAGTCTACACTAAGTTTATAAAATTGAGATTTAGACTTGTAGATTAGTTATCAACTTGTTCTTTTGACCTATCTATATTGCAAATTTTTGTCACTTCAAAGTTATTGAGTCTCTTGTGTGATTGAATCTAAAACTATTAAATTAAGGCAGTCAAGCTTTGATTTCACACTATCACAAAATCGCCAACAACCGACCTAAATTCGCAACATTGTTCAAAAGGTTCCAACGACGATAAATGTATCCACTCGACTAGTTTAAAGGGAAAATCTCGATTCACATTGAATTTAATAACGGTTCGCAGTCCGTAAAACTCTCGGTAATGTTTTATGGGCTTGTCGAAGGCGAGTTAACAGCGAGTCAAACACGACATAAAATTTAGAAAATAAAATAGGAAATAAATTAAACTGTTTCTGTCTGTTCAATTCACGTTGCAAGATTAATGGTGATATTGGTTTGCTGGTGCACTGCAGGCTCACAAAGTTTACAACGCCGGCGACATCGTAGAAAAATCGTTTACAGGAAATCTATGGCTATTGCAAATGCATTCAGCAGATAGTCGGATTTGTATATTATATTTAGAGATATACAAGTGGAAGAAAATACGATGAGATAAAATGCTTCGTTTATACCTAGCATTCGGATAATTTGATTTTAATTTGATGTCTATTTCCTTAATTTTCGAGTAAGTACGTTAATTTTCAAAAAGTTTTTCGAAAACAAATATAATATTTCCTCATTTTTTCAGGAAAAATGAAACTTATATTTTAAAAGTTTTTTATGTAAATTTCCCATCCACATAGAAAATTTAACCTGACAGACCTAATACAAGCCAATGTAGCCATTTATTTTGTAGTAAATATTTTCTTTGCCAATATGGAATATGCAGGTGATTTAAATGTACCTACTTAATATTTTTTCATTGAGAATTAATCTTTTTTATTCTTGATATTGGCATTCCGGTACTTGACACTATCTATAAAATGTTTGTTTTAGATTTTTCCATTATAGAAATGGCGATTAAAACTGAATATCCCTAACTAATAACTGTCTATGCATATAGTAAACATCGTGCCCTGTGACATCAACCAAAGCGCGCGAAAAATTGGGGCATTCAAACAGGTCAAATTTAATCGGTAATTAATAAATTATATTAAAAATTAATTTGATTACTTTCAGCAGTATTTGTATATTTTACTATGTTATAATGAAGTAAAGAGAGAATTATTCAAATTAAAAAATTGATGCATATTCCCAATTATCAAAATATTTCTTTTGCCAATTATCGAAATAATTTCAAGTGATAAGTAGATGCAGGTAACAACTGGAGTATTGACACTTGTAGCGACGCCTACAGAATCTTAAGGTCCTTTTAGCCCACACTACTACAGACCACCTGTTTATGCACAACAATAACAGAACTGACTGACATAAATTTCTGAGTCCGCCCACGCCGTAAATACCGAATCCGGACATGCCTTATCGTACCTCTTATCAACCCAAAAAGGACCGATTGCTGTTTATGGAAGTATTTTCGCGGTTTTAACGCCCACGCTCCAATTTTTTTCCCATTCAAAACGAAAAAAAATAAGTGTTTTCGCAAAGGCGCATAAAGAAATTGACTTGTGAATACATAAATAATTACTTTGTAAGCAAGAGAATAAACATAAAAAAATAATTTACGTTTTCCAATGTATGCCGATTTCTTAATCCACTTTTTGTTTCCTTGCCTTAGGCGTAGATTATTATTTGAGTTCGTTTAATTGACATCCTTTGAATTTCCGTGTTTTATGGTTTTGCCGTTTCTCAAAGACAAATATCACAAGTTTCCTCTTTGATATGTAGTCGAGAACCGAAACCCAAATAGAACATTTGATTATCCTAAAAGGTAAAGCGCAAAATACGTAAACTGCTCATATATGAAATAGCATTCTTTCTTTAACATTAATCCTCCTACAAATTTTGAACATAGCAATCAAAGGGTCGCAGTAAATATTTCCTTTGGAAACTAATTTCAAAATGTGAATTAATACAATCTTTTTAAAATTAGGAAAATACACGGTTGATTATTATATTGATTATTGTTCAGTCCGCCCACGCCGAAAATACCAACTGACAGATAAAATATCACTAAAAACTTATCAGTGCAGCTTTGCTGTTTAGAATTATACCTTGGAATGCACTTACTTGAATGTCTCGTGGATAACTGGCGAGGTTAGGTTTTAATTTGACGTTTCGGGAGAAAGGTATCAACTTACCAGGTTTTTGATTTAAATGATAATTTACTATTGGTGAAACCATACTACTACTATAATCATACAGCCTTTCTCCTGAAACGTCGAAAAACAGGACACTCTTAATTTGTGACCATTTATTTGAAACATTTATCAATTTTTTTTTTATTGCTCGAGGTATTTTCCAATTGTTGAGACACAAAAAAGACGTAAAATAAGAACAACGTTCCGCTTTGTCGATTATTACCACGTTTTGGTCCAAAATATTACTAAATAGCAAGGTTTTTTTCATAGAAAATTTAATTCTCTTCAATTTTTGGTTAAAATTTTTCAAAATTTTACCCATTTTCCGAGATTTTTCGAGACAATAAAAATGTAAAACAAAATATATTTTTCCGTCCCCGCCGAAAATACTTACTGATAGATAAAATATCGCTAAATACTTATCAGTGCAGCTTTGCTATTTGGAATTATACCTTGGAATACACTTACTTGAATGCTTCGTGGTTAACTGGCCAGGTTAGGTTTTAATTTGACGTTTCGGGAGAAAGGCATGAACTTAGCAGATTATTGATTTAAATGATAATTTACTATTAGTGAAACCATACTATATTATGTATAATCATACAGCCTTTCTCCCGAAACGTCAAATTAAAACCTAACCTCGCCAGTCATCTACGAGGCATTCAAATAAGTGTATTCCAATTTAAAATTCTAAGCAGCAAAGCTGCACTGATGAAACATAAATCTCGAAACGTTTCTGCAGATTTCTATTTACTTAAGATAAATAGAAAGATATGATCTTAAAAACAATATTTTTTATCTAGTACTCGTATAATAACATGTTGTATAATTCAATATCCTGTGTGGCATTAGCAAGGGAAGTAGTAGTTTCAACAGCATTTATGTTTTGTAGTCTTAACCAAACTTAATAAAATTATAGAGCTACGATCAGGTTGAATATATTTATATATTTAGGCTTTAATAAGTTTAAATGATTATCTATAACGTAGTATGGTTTCACCTATAGTCTGTTTTCTCAGTTAGTTTTTATCTCTGCATGTTTAGTATCGTTAAGAGATCATGTTCGACTATATTTTTCACCGCACATTGCAATTGTCCAGCAGTTTGGCGTCGCTGGAAAATTAAACTGTTCTTGAAACCGCCTCTGAGTTTGAATAATGGAGATCCTTCTAATAATTATAATGCTCTACACAACCAATCCATGGTTAAATCGGCCACCGTTCCATTTTCTAAGAAAACTTGAAGGAAAAATTATGGCAAATAAATCATTACTGCTTTTTGTTTTTATTAAGTAAAAACAGGACACCCTTAATTTGTCACCCTTTATTTGAAAATTTTTTCAAAATTTAGTTTATTTCTCGAGTTATTTTCTAATTGTTGAGCTACGAATTAGACGTAAAACAAGAACAAAATTTGGTTTTATTTCAAAGTTCATTATTACCAAATTTTCATCCAAAAAAATCGAGAAGGATTTTGTATAGAAAATTTAGTTCTCTTCAATTCTTAATCGAAATATTTTTCAAAATTTTACCTAATTTTCGAGCTATTTCCACATTTTCGAGACAATAAAAATGTAAAACAAAATATATTTTTATTAATATCAACACCACAAAAGCAAAGTTTAAAGGGAATTCGGATATTTTGCAAACAGGCAATACTCAGGATTTTTTACAGCAAATTGAAATTGTTGATGTTAACAGTTCAAGCGATACTTGAGGTCATGTAATGGTTTTGTTTGTAATTTGAATGGCTTGACATACATACATTTTTGCTGCAGAAATAGAATTAGAAAATGGCAGGGAAAATTTTAAATAAAACATGAAAATTGGAGTGAAAAATTAGCTTAAGTTTTATTAGCATGTATGCTGATTTCATAATTTGTGTGTACATACTTAGTTTATAAGCAGTTAGTTTCCTGAATAGAGTAATTAATCTGCTTTTAGACAATTTTTCTTGGTGTGTACATAATTGAAGAGTTGAAGAAAAAACAAGTTGAATGCCAAAAAAATCCATTTTGTGTTTTTACGAAATGTGAGGTAAATGCCAAGCCCTGCAACTTGAAAACCTACCTATGTTCAACAGCGGCGCTTTTAGGCATAGGCGCACTAGGCGCGCGCCCAGGGCCTCCTATTTTAGGGGGCCACAAATTTTCAACTAAGCAAGGTCAACCAACTTTTGGCGGTTGACGACAATAAGCGGCAAAATTTGACAAAGTCTGGTGAATAAATTGGCACGTTGCTGTGGTTAATAGTGAACAAAATATTCAAAAATAAGAACTAAAGAAGTATCATTGCATTCTTGTTATTTTTTGTATTGTTATTGAATATTGGTATTGAAATTGATCGCATGACTGTTTTTACTAAAGGACACCCCAGAATCTAACAGAAGATTCAAACCCAAAGAATGTAGTTCATGTCCCTTCCACCACGTCGTCCAAGTTTAGAAAACGACAAGCGTAGCAAGGAGTTTTCTAATGGACAAAAAACATACAATGTCACTATAAACGTTTCAAATGATAGTACCATTGATTGACAGAATTTAAATTAAATATGTGTTATATCGTTTATTACTATTAATTAATTAAATTTGTGTATTCGCGATTTCCACACATCACATAACCTCAAAACTATCTCGTCGAAAATTTGACACTGACAGCTCTGAATATCAGTGCCAACCTTGAAAAAATTATTTCCTAACAGCACTCGGCGAGCCATAACCGCACTCATTTGAGTGCTGTTATGAGTCCATTACAGACGCAATACAAAAAAATGTCATAACAATTCGCGATTGAAATGTTTACGTTTGATTGATTATTTTATTAAAAGTCATGCTTGACATTTATCAAATTATTACTTTTTTTATAAATCTAAGTAAATTATTAATTTATATTGTAGGTAAAACTTTCTACGATACACGTATCGTAAAATACTCTTACGTACCTAACTGATATTTTTTAATGTGGTTTTACTATAATCGCGCATATTGAGAATTGGGACTCCCTAGACTAGGGCCACATAATCACCTTGCGCCTAGGGCCACAAGTAATGTAAACGCGCCCCTGATGTTTAAATGCACTGGAATGTAGAAAAAAGATCGAAGTTTTAACGTGATAGGTGTCGACCCAATATCAAACTTAAAAGAACGATTTCCTAAAAAAAAATCATTTGGCCCTTAACTCGGTTTTCGCTTCAGGTCCTCAATTGGTTTAATTTGTAGACACATGGTTTTGTTTGGAAATAAATCTTGAAGTGGCAGTTGTCAAATATATACCTAATGACAATTTGGTTTAGTTGGCTAGTTTAAAATAGAAGTATTGAGACTTGTATGCAGAAACGAAGTTACTTTCCGAACAACCCAATATGTTCACTTATAAACAATTAGTTGTATTTGTAGATAACTAGTTTTGTTTGTGTACAAAAGGGTTTTGTTGAAAGCCATTTTATGCTGTGTCAGCAGTTCGTGTAGCTCATGAAATCGCCTTTATTTTTTACGAGTTTAATTAATTACGAGGCACTTGCTTAACTGAGGTTTAGACTAACTTACTTACCTGCTTACCGATTTGTAGCTTATAATTTACTTATTATGAGCTTATTAGCTTATTATGAAGAAATACATAGGTGCAGTAATCTGATAGTATAAAGCTATTTGTCTTAATTATCAGACCAATTAATAAGGAGGTAAATAAAGACACGTATGTGATTGATACGTGGTTTCATAAACTACCTAGTCATAACGTGTAGTTGAAATATAGTACACGAACTGCCGGCAGATTATGCAATTGCTCGGTTTTTCACAATCTCACGGATTTCACATATGACAACGACATTTATAATACCTTTATTGGCATTTATTATATACATATTGACAATCTACATTTATGTAAGAACATTATGATATTATATTTACATACGGACATTATACACTAGCCTACACTCGTACACCTTTGCTATCTTTCCATTGAACAATTTTGCTCATGAGCAACCAACCCTGACCGTTTTCATGCATTATAGCCTACCCATTTACCAGCTCGATCTTCTCGCACTCCCTTAACACACAACCTCTACAGCTTGCACCCAATTGATCTCATGCTTCATTCACCTTTGCTCTCTTTCCACTGAACAATTTTGCTAATGAGCGACCAACTCCGACCGCTTTCTTCCATTATAACCTCCCTGCCATTTTCCAGCTTGATCTTCTCGGACACAACTCTGCATCTTGCACCCCAGTGATCCCATGCCTCATTCACCCTTGCTCTCTTTCCACTGAACAATTTTGCTAATGAGCGGCCAACCCTGACCGCTTTGGTCCATTAAAGCCTCCCACCCATTCCAGCTCGATCTTCTCGCACTCACTCCACACACACTCTCTACAGATTGCACCCCACTGATCCCATGCCTCAGTCACCTTTGCTCTCTTTCCTCTAAACAATTTTGCTCATCAGCGACCAATCCTGGCCACTTTCCTCCATTATAGCCTCCAGACATTTTCCAGCTCGATCTTCTCAGAACCACTCCACACATAAAATCTGCAGCTTGCACATATACGGCAGGTTCTCTCATTTGGAGTCATCTAGTACCTCCTGCCCCTTCCTTCACTAACGTGCCTAAATGTAGCGATCACTATTTGGGGTACTTCGGATTTTCGGAGATTGCCCTCCAAATACAAGTATGTTTTGTGAATAGAGAGAAAATTTTGGAATGTATGAGAGAATACGGAGTAGACGGGTGGTTTATAGGGAGCTTGGAAGAGGATGCAAGAACAATAAGCAAAGTGAAAGTGGAAGAGAAAGAGAGCGATTGGTTCGAGACGACAAAAGGAGTTAGACAAGGTTGTCCCCTCAGCCCCTTAATATTTACGGTATATATGGCAGGCAGATTTAGAAATTTTTTTAAGAGGGCGCAAGAAGGAGGGTGTGTGATAGGTAGAGAGAGTAGGGAGATAAGTATGGATTCTGGCGTTCGCGGATGATGTGGTAGTGGTGGCAAAGAGTGAAGGGGAGATGAAAGAAATGATGAAAAGCGTAGGGAGGTATGTGAGGAAGATAAACATAGAAGTGAATGTGAAGAAAAAGAAAATGATGTTTAGTAAGAGAAAGAGGAAGAATGACCCGGCTAGGAATTTCAGTTCGGTTTTTATTCTGAACGAATTAGACATGTTGAACTCCGAGTTCGATTCGAATGAGGCAACTGCATAAGGCCCTTATCACTTTTGAAACTCACGTCGGGCTTCGTTCCTAATTAGGAAGCCTAATTCGGAACACATTGGGAAGCCACACTTGCACCAGACTAAGAAATTCAGTTCGGTTTTTATTAGGAAGAAATTAGGTATGCCGAACTTCATGTTCGTTTCAAATGAGGCAACCGCATTAGGCCCTCATCACATCTGTAACGCACGTTACGCACGGGAAGCTGTACTGATGAGAGATAGATCTGGAAACACGTCTGAAGATTAAAGCGACCACATTTTCATTGAGATGAAGCAGGAGAAATGGGATGAAATGAGAATTATAATGTAGTTATGAAAGCAAACAATATTTCAAAAATTTATATTTTATCTACTCACCCATCAAAATGAACACTCTAATATATTATTGTATGTGAAGGATGCCACTATTATAATCGTGTATAAAAGTAACCAAATCGTGCGTAAAAATTCAATTTAAATCAAATGGATAAACGATTTCTGTTTGTTATTCCTGTGGCAACAACTTGCGTCATTAAACAAAAAACATAGACTTTGTGAAAATAAATTTTCTGACATGCACTCATTGCGATTACATAAAACTTGCACCTCATGGATAAAAGTCCTTCTTCACACTTGTATCATAAATTACTATTATTGTATACATTCATATACTTGTTGTTAAATATACAAAAATGTATCTATTATTAATTATTGGTAACTATAAAAATATTTACAAAAAGCAATAATTTGAATTATGATTTTTAGTTAATTTAAATTTTTTATTAAAAAAAATATGATTTCCTTTCACGGTCAAATTTTTGATCCGAGAGAATACTCAAGAATCATTTATTAAAATGTGAACTTTCTTGCATGAATTGGTCAAATTATTTTTTACGCTTAATATAGATTTTAAAGTTTAATGTTCAACTGCGTTTCTTCAGTTGTCCATATGTTATTGATACTAGAAGAAACACTTTCTATTGCTGCATTTGTTCCTGGAAGGGAGAGCGCGTATTCCACCATTTTCAAAATATTTTGATAATCTTAGTAAAGTTGGAACGCAGCCTGAATATATAAATATATTCAACCTTTCCGGAGCTCTAGAACAGAAAGACTCTTTATATAATACCTTCGTGGCACTCAACAAAAAATATAAAAATATAATTGTTTTTGAAGATCATGTCTTTCCGATACCTTAAGTGGATAGCCATCTGTAGACGTGTTTCGAGATTTTTCTCTCATCAGTACAGCTTTTCTTGTATGAACAAAAATTTGTAAACCACTCTCTTGTTGTTCATAAAAGCAAAGGTGTAATGATGAGAGATATATCTTGAAACGCGTCTACAGATGGCTATCCTCTGAAGGTATCAGAATAATATGAGGAATAATGCCTCACCAAAATGATCATTTTCCCAAATATTATTTTTCGGAAAATGGTAACTAATATATTCAAAAGATTTTTCCACATATTCCCATAAAATCTACTTTTTTAATGTCACCCAATGAAAATTTCAGAACAAGGTGCCATTAAACGACCGGATTTTCTGAAAGAAGTCAGAAAATTTTATAATAACTGCTTGGAATATCTTGAAAAATGGACAGTTTAATTGGAGGATATTAAAAAATTTCATTGGGTGACACTAAAAAAAGGTAGATTTTTTGGGAATATGTGAAAATATCTTATTTTATATATTACAGTACATTTAAAATAATAAATGCAGATATTTTCTAAAAAGCGGGACATTTTTAAAAATCGGCGGGACGCGGGACTGTCCTACAAAAAACGGGACTGTCCCGCCAAAATCTGGACGTGTGGTCACTTTACTAAAGATGGCTATTCACTTAGCCTTAAAGAGAAAGATCTGATATTAAAAAAACAATGTTATTTCTCTAGTGTCATGTTGTGTTCAACGTGAGATTTGTTTTATAGTCTTAAAAAGACTTAAGAATATTATGGAGATTCGGAAAGGTTGAATGTACTTATATATTCAAGCTGTGTTCCGCTGTAATAAGTTGGTTGGCATTATTTTATTGTTCTTTGCCCTCTTAATTTGTTTCTTCTTTTTTGATTTTCTCAACATAGAGGGCACACTATTATCTTCTGATCCCTTACTCAAAGGTTTATCTGCCGACTTAAATTACTTTTTTTAGGTTATATTTTTTTAGTTTCACTTTTCCGATAACTTTTATTGTTAATGAGAAACAAGTTTAGATAAAAGTGCAGCTTTTAGGCCGATTCTCATAAACGCGACACTCAGCTACGCGACGTCGTTTGACATCGACTGTGAAATAATGATTACATTGTTTTAAATGAGCATGTGCTCACTATGGCTACGCGACGTGCCCATTTAAAACAATGCAATCATTATTTGACAGGCGATGTCGCACGACGTCGTGTAGCTGAGTGTCGCGTATATGGGAATCGACCTTAAAAGTAAATCTTAAAAAAATCGATGATGAATATGTTTGATGCACTATAAAGTATTTAAAGAATAATAAATAACTGAAGATATATCTTGGTCAAGTATGGAGAAAGTCATTTGGAAAGAGGAAGTGTATCAGAGGGGTACGCATGCGCGTAATTAAACAAATGAAACAGTCGGTAACAGTTTGGAAGGCCTCATTAGATGGAAGTTAGGACTTCCATAGATATACCGAAGTTTGGCCTTCCTAATTAGTACGGGACAAGTTTCGAATGAGGTTTACAAAGTTTGGCAGCAGTTCGTAAGGCATCATTAGGTGGAAGTTAGGACTTCTAAAGATATACCGAAGTTAGGCCCTCCTAATTACGACGGGGCAAGTTTGGAATGAGGTTTACCAAAGTTCGGTAACAGTTCGGAAGGTCTCATTAGGCCTCATATCATAAGTGGAAGTTAGGACTTCCAAAGATATTCAGAAGGTAGGCTTACCTAATTAGAACGGGGCAACGTTCGAATGAGGCTTGCCAAAGTTCGTTAACAGTTCGGAAGGCCTCATTAGGTAGAAGTTAGGACTTGCAAAGATATATCGAAGTTCTTCTTCTACTTCATGTGCCATCTCCTACTCGGAGGTTAGCTACCAACAAGGCAATCTCCACTTTAGACACTGCCGCTCTGAATAATTCTTTTGAAGTACACATCTCTAAGATTTTTCAACAAGGAAATCCGGCGTCTTCCCACACTTCTATTTCCTTCAATTTTCCCCTGTATTATAATCTGTAATACTTCATACCTTTCTCCTCTCATAGTATGTCCCAGATATTCCAGTTTCCTACATTTAATTGTTCCTATAATTTCTAGCCCCTTTCCCATCCTTCGTAGCACCTCCACATTCATAACTTTGTCGGTCCATGATAGTTTTAGGACTCTCCTATACACCCACATTTAAAACGCCTGGCGTTTATTTGTAAGCTGGTGATTGAGTGTCCATGCTTCCGCGCCGCACATTAATATGGGAAACACGTAGCATCTCATCATTGACATCGGAGTTCCAACTTTAGATCACGATTACAGAAGAGGTCTCTCATTTTAATAAAGGCAGCTCTGGCTAGTTCAATACGGTATTTGATTTCTGTTGTTTGGTCGATGTCGCTTGTTAACCAAGTGCCAAGGTATTTATATTTGGTTACTTTCTCGATACGGATATTGTCGATGATAAGGTTAGTATTAGATGTTGCTGATTATGAAATGATCATATATTTGTCCTTTTTAATATTCATTTTCAATCCGTAATGCAAGCTAATGATATTCGTTCTTTCTACCATTCTTTGCAAGTCTTCTATGTTATCTGCCGTATCACCGTGTCATCCGCGTATCTTATTTTATTGATGGGTCGCCCGTTAACAATCAGTCCTGCTTGCTCTTCTTCAGGAATTGCCTCCTGGAATATTGCCTCGGAGCACAGATTGAATAGCATTGGAGACAAAATGCACCCCTGCCTAACGCCTCTCTGAACCTTGATTTTTTTTCTGTGGATTCACCATCTACCCTCACCTCTGCCGTTTGATTCCCATACAGATTTTCAATGATTCGTATGTCTGCTGTATCGATGTTTTTGGTTTTCAGTAGCGCTACTAATGGTTCATGCTGTACCTTGTTTAAAGCTTTCTCATAATCTATGAAGCAAGCGTGCACCTCTACATTCACATCCATACAGCTTTGAGTCAATACGTTAATGCAAAATAACGCTTCCCCATGCCATTCCTGAATCCAAACTGCGTTACACCAATACCTTCTTCCAATTTGTTGTATAGTCTTTTACGTATTATTTTCAGAAATACTTTTAAGTGGCTCATGAGGCTTATCGTTCTGAAGTCGCTACATTCCCTGGAATTAGGTTTCTTCTATATCGTGATAAATGTTGACCTTAGCCACTCGTTTGGCAATATTCCTGTTTCATATATGGTATTGCATAGGTTCGTAATGACATCGATTTGTTCGTTTTCCACGAGTTTACCAGCTCTATTGGTACTTCATCAGTGCCAACCGCTTTACCACCTTTCATGTTCTTTATGGCGTGTTGTACTTCTTCTTTTGATATTGGAGTGCTATTTACATATTGACGCGCGTTACTTGGGGGGATTAGGGGGGTTACTTACCATGAAAAGTTCTTTCCACCTTAATAAGTTTTGTGCGTGGTCCGTTATAATTTTCCCATCCTTTGATTTTATAATTGAACGTGCAATTCTTCTCTTAGTTCCCGTTAGTTCTTTTACTTTTTTGTGAAGATGGAAATTGTCGTATTGGTTTTGTAATCTTTCAATTTCTTTGCATTTGTCAGCTAGGTTTTTATCACCTTTTGCTTCTCGAATCTTTATTTTGATTTTTCTATTAATGTCGTTGTATTTTATGTGATCGCTTTTGTTTTTCCGCCTTTCTTCCATAACTTTACTTCTTTTCAATAGGGCTCCTTTTATGTTTTCCCACTTTCTATTGACGCTATCTGTTTGGTATGTTTCTCTAGCTATTTCCTGGATACACGCGTTTATGCCTTCCTTTGTCTGTTCCTCTATTTCCACATCTCTTAGTTTTTCTACCGCTATTCTTTGGGGTATTCTTTTCGTCCTTAGTTTCTTATATCGAAGTTAGACCTTCCTAATTAGGAAGGGATAAGTTTCGAATGAGATTTGCCAAAGTTCGGTAACAGTTCGGAAGATCTTATTAGGTGGAAGTTAGGACTTCCAAAGATATTCAGAAGTTAGGCTTTCTTACCTAATTAGGACGGTTAGCAAGGTTTAAATGAGGCTTGCCACAGTTCTGAAACAGTGCGGAAGCCTTATTAGTCCCGAATAGAGCTTTTCTCATTATTTTCCCAGTCTGCTGGAGAGGGAATGGAAGTGGGAAGGGGGAGCACTAGAGCGAGTAAAAGTGTTTAAGTACCTAGGCTACACAATGAACGAGAGGGACTCGGATAAAGCAAACATGGTAATGGGGAGTATTTGGGAAATAGGAGATATGGGGAGTATTTAGGGGATAGGATATTTAGCGACTTCGGGCGGAGGATTATGAAGTTTGTAAGTTTGCAACTATACTAATGTATGGAGCAGAATTATGGGGATGCAAATAACAGGTTGTAGTAGTTGAGAGAGTGCAAGACACTACTTGAGATGGCTGTTAGGTGTAGACGGGTAGATTGGTATTAGTTATGATATTGCAGAAGATTGACAAAGATTTATACAGTCACAGAGACAATGCCTACTCAAAATTGAAAAGTGATAATAACATCCACTTTGCACACATATATAGCACACATAATATATTTAGCACACAGCTTTTCTAATTAAATCAAGGGAGGGACACGGAAATCATCTGTTACTCTTTAGCACACAGGGACTGAAGGCCATAGTATATATCAGGGGCTGAAGGCCATCGTATATGGCCTTCAGCCCCTGACATATTAGGTCTTGACCTTTCTCGTTACCTGCTTTGACGTAGCGAAAGGCTTACACAATGCATATTGAGCGCTGTGTGCTAAAGAGTAACAGAAGATTTCCGTGTCCCTCCCTTGATTTAATTAGTAAAGCTTTCCCAAAGTGGATGTTATTATCACTTTTCAATTGCAGAAGATATTTTGAGGTTTTATTTGTTTTTTATATAATGTCACAATATGTTTATTTATATAGGGATTGAATGTGCAGGGATCCAGAAACGCCGTAGGAGATTATTACTACTACAAGTATATTTTGATACTTGGAGTTGTACTTCTTCTATACCCTTTAAATATTGCTGCTATTCTATGTCTATCATTCTTGCTCCTACCATCATGTCTAAATTGATTCCTCTCTTAATGATTCTCTAAAATTCCACACCCGACCAGCCTCTCCTTTCATACATTTTTATTCTCTCACTCCCCCATTTAATTTTTCTAGCGTTATTCATACCTTCTTTTCTAGCCGCTTTAACACATCCTTCACGATCCTTTCATCTCCCATTCTTTCTACCTTATATTCATACTCAAGCCGCGCTTCAGCCTGGGTGACAATTATAAAAGCAGTTGTTTCTTGCAGCACTATGTACCGCGTTGTCGATTTTTCTAATTGCAACACCTTTTTTCACATGACATTCTATTTTTTCATCCTCTTTAACACTCCACACTTCAGAGCCCATACATTAAAATACCAAACACGATTTCCATATAACCATTTTTGCACTGAAGTTTTCTTTGCGTTCACACTTCCATACACTCCATAATCTATTAGCAGCCACCCAGGATTTTCTTACTATGACATCTATGTGCTCCTTGAAAGTAATGTCCGGTCTAAACATGAACCTAAGGTATTTTGAAGGTGCTATTACTTTTCTTCCCATCACTGTTTATATGCAACTACAGTATAATCTCGTTAATTCTGCCGTTAGGTAATCGAAAAAAACCTTCCCTCCTACTACTCTCTCTCTCTTATAAGCCGGCGGTTGTCTGCTCCCATATGTGTCGTATGATCTAGATAATACTGTAGTTTTGTTTGCAGAGAATTAGTTTTGTTTGTACACATTTTGTTTTTGTTTGTAGGTAATTAATTTTGTTTGTGAACAATTAGTTTTGTTATTCGACAATTAGTTTTAAAAGACATAAAATTTTGTTATCAGTTTTCACTAGAATTCGTTTTATTTTATGTATTATTTTATGTAGTCCATAATAATTTCATTATAAATTATTAAAATATTTATTTGTTTTGAATACATTTAGACAATAAATAGAACATTAAAAATGGTTGTAAAACTATTTATCTACGACGAATATATGAATGAATGAACAACAAAAAATCTGTTTTACTGTTAGTATTTCTCCTCTTATCCAATTACAATTAGTCGTCGTTTAAAAAGGGTCATTAAAAATATGTCAAAACTTTATTAGTCGATTAATTCCCTCTTGTGAAATATTCAAACTAAATTTCACATTAACATCAAATTTTAAAATAAAACAAATTATATCGTATGTTTATTTATATATTTGTTTGAAGATTTTCCAAGAAGTTTCAGATTCACTTTACTTTTTAAATCACCTTTACATTTAATCCAAATTATTTGAAAGTTATTCCAAATTACTATAATTATTAGAGTAAGGTAAAGAAAGATAAGACAAGAGTAGGCAGAAGATACTAGAGAGTCGAGACTAAACAGACGAGATTGAAGAGGCGAAACTAGACTGCCTATTTGTTTGATTTTTCATATGTGTGCATATGAGGCGTTGCGAATACGAAGGGCGAAGTCAACATTGTGTCATTTTTTTTTCACGAAAGGGATGAAAACCCTCTCGAAAATCCGTAGGTATAGGTTTCATGTTGTGTTCCTCATAAGTTCATCAAAATCGACATAAGTCTTTGCTGAGTTCGCCCTTTATCCGCAATGGAAAAAAAAATTACAAATGCGGTTTTCTCCAAACCACCATTTGTTGAGTTCGCCCTTCGTATTCGCAACGCCTCATATGAAAGTCAGCATTCCATCGAGCTCGACAGTATGCTGGCTGTGTTTCTTAATCTACTGATGCCAAGACATATTATCAGTTTATATCAGATTGATCTTTTAACTACACCGACTATCGTGGTCTAGTCTGGTTAGTTTTTTCGCATTATTGTCGAAGGTACGCCATCAATCTTTAGTCTTTTTTTTGACCTAAGCTGCCTTTGGTTATTAGGCCAGGTAAGGCAGTTTTGTTTGTAGTCGAGCTCCAGAGTTTGTCTCCAGTGTACGGTATCTGGGCATGAAAAGGTAAAGTGTTCCGTAGTGTCGTTTTCACCACACTTGCATAACGGAGATTCCCTCCTCGGAAATCTGTGAAGATACGCCCCGAAGTTACCATGGCCAGTTTGAGCCGAGTGATAAGACAGACTGACGTTAAAGCTTTTCCAGGCTGTGATGTATGGTATAAACACCTTGGCCCACAATCCTGTTTTAGCAGTCCACCATCTATCCTGCCAGTTCCTCAAAGTGTTCTCTGAAATTCGATTTAAGTGCTGGCCTAGGCAATCTGCTATAAACAGTGGGGAGATCTTGAATCTATGTCTACTGCAAGTTTTGCTCGCTAATTACCCTCGATCCCAGCGTGACCTTTAACCCAGTGCCATCGAAGCTTGATCTTCTTCAATACACAAGCAGCTATTTTCCAGGTTTCCATTAACAGTTCAGTGGGGGATTTCATGTGTTTAAATGCGTCAAGAACGAAGCGGCTTTCACATAAAATTGAGCAAGAGCAGTTGGATTGCTCTTCTACATAACGCAAGGCGTGTTGTATGGCTATAAGCTCCACCTGAAAGATAGAGCAGTAATACTCTAGTCTAATTTGCTTATATTGTACCTCCTCTCCGCCAAAGTAAACTACAAATGCAGCTCCTGTACCACTGTCGGATTTTGAACCGTCTGCATATACCCAAACTTGGAGAACATTCGTAAGTGTTAAATGGTAATTGACCAAAGAGAGCTTCGAAGGGTGGAGGAATGCCTGAGTGTTGGTGATAGGTTCGAAATCGGATGAGGTTAGTCCTATGCTCAAGACGCCCACTTTTTACACAGTACAGTTGCTATACATATCAGGGTAAAATTGTCTAATTATATAACACGTGCCCAATACTAGCGATTAAGTCGTTCCAGAGGCGCTCGTCCAATGCGCTCAGAGTGGCTAACAGGAGATCCTCTGCACAAGATGAAGGGCACAGAGGGCAATGAAGCATGTGTCATGTGGTTTGTTCTTGTACACATTCGCAAGACGTGTTACATGTACTGAGTCCCCATCTCCTCAGGTTGTCTCGGGATCTTCCAACTCCTGATCGTATCCTTTTTAGGGATTTCCACACCACTTTCGTTTTGTCCAGGTGGTAGTTCTTCAGCTACTAGCATCCAACCGCAGGGGTGGGTGGTTGACTTCTTCCATATATCCAGCCTTGTTTTCTCCGCTGAGACGGCAAGCATCTCAGATGTCCTCAGAAAGCTCTTTCGGGACCTTAGCCGTTGTTGAGGAGGATTATATCCATGCAGTGGATGGGCGCTGTTCTCTTCCACTCTCAGCCTCTCCCTGTTTGGCAGCCACCTCTCTGCGTACACAAGGTGGTGCTAATCCAGCCAGGTAATAGAGCTTATCTGTTGGGGTAGATTTTAAGCAACCTGTTATCAACCTACAAGTTTCGTTGAGAGCTGTATCTACCTTTCTGGCATGAGATGACCTGTACCAAACTGGGGAAGCAAATTCAGCAGTAGAAAAGCACAATGCCATTGCAGAAGTGCGAATAGTCTTTGGATGTGAGCCCCATTGTGTCCCTAGTAGTTTGCGAATCAGGTTGTTTTGTGTGGAGATTTTCATTTTATTATTCTTACAGTGGATTTTGAATGTAATAGCTCTATCAAGGGTTACTCCAAAGTATTTAAGGGTGTGACAATGCTGCATTCGGATACCTGACCATTCTATGCGTAACTCACAATGAGCTTGCCTGTTCCTTAACTGAAAGGCGCATACTTGTGTCTTAGATGGATTTGATCTGAGTAGGTTCCAACTGTAATAACTTGATAGATTTCTCAAGGCAGATGTCAGATCTCTTTCCACTGATTCAAAACATATGCTGTGCGCAGCAAGGACTAGATCGTCTACATAAAAGAAGCTTCTTGTGTCTGGGGACGGTGGTTGATCGTGGGTATAGATGTTGAAGGGAGATGGAGCCAGGACGCTTCCCTGAGGAAGGACATTTTTCTGTACTCTCCAACCACTGCGTTGTCCTAGGAGGTCCACAAAAAAACTACGGTTTTGAAGGAGAGTGCTGATAAGATTAACTAGATGAAAATAATTGGTCATTCTGTACAACTTCGCATGGAGTAACCGATGATGGACCCTCATCATCGTAGTGTCGTACGCTGCTGAAATATCAATAAAAGCCACGCCTGCCACCTGCCGAGTTTCAAACTCGTCATAAACTGATTAAGGTTTAAAAGTTGCCCTCTACACCTTTTATTTGGTCGAAATCTTGCTTGTTCAGGTATGAGAAGAGGGTCAAAAATACGTAGAATTCTATTCAAAATCATACGTGCAAATAGTTTATAGAGCTGACTCAGAAGACTAATTGGCCTGAAGTTCTTAGGATGGTTTGCTTTCTTACCGGGTTTGAGAAGGGCTAGCAACCTGCTCTAATATAATACTAATTTGACACTGGCTCAGGCAATTTCTGAAAAGCTGCAGGATCCACTTTCTTGTCGTTGGCACGAAATTATTAATTTGATAGCTTTGTTTAGTTCTTATATCGAATGGGAGTGTAAGATAACCTCTTGGTGTATTTTAGGTACTTTAATTCTGGGACTGCCTTTTTCATTCATGAGTAACTGGTGGGCTATCTTATCTGCAGTGATGTTGGATTTTGCATTGGATCTAGTTGGGCCATTATTAGTCGTTTCAATAATCTCCACACTTTATGACTGTTTCTGGATAGATCAAGTACTTCCATATTTTTAATCCAAGAATCCCTTCTGGATTCTTTCATAGATGTGACGAGTTTATTCCCAGCCGTTTATTCCCAGCCGAGTTTATTCCCATCTTTACATCGCCGAAAGGATCTTCTTCAAATAACACATTATACTCGGTATATTAAGCAGTAGATTCTGAAGTAAGACCGGGGATGTATGATATTCGACTACCCCGAGGAATGGCCAATAGGGAACATCTCTTCAGAGCCTCCACGAAAGTATCATATGATTCAGGTGTAGATTTCATCTGCACTGGAATGCGAGCTATAAAATGCCAACTGTAAGGCGAATGTCGACCGGAAGAATACCGGATATCACGCGAGCTGCATCATTGGAGACTGTGCGATATGCCTTGGTTGCACGGATAGTAATGAGGCGCTGTACTCCCAATAGCTTAAGCTTTCCTTTAACACCGCAAGACCGGTGCCAAACAGGAGCTCCATGCGATAGTGCTGGTTCAACCGCACCATGATATATGTCAACTATTTCTGATCTCCCTAGACCCCATTCCCTTCTTCACAGCAAAACCCAATCGTTGACTAAATTGTTTCACCTTACCACATGCAAACTTTATGTGTTCCTGAAAGTTAAAGGATCTATAAATTATGACTCAAATACCTGAGATTATGTTGGCATTTTATCTTTGTGTTCCCAAGAATGAAAAAGGGATTTCTCTGTTTTAATGATTTGCCGAAGAGTGGGGCTTCAGTCTTTTTTGGATTGAAATTTAGTCGACAGTCGGCTGACCGTTCTTGAAAACATGCCAAAGCACGATCGGATCGAATCTCTTTTAGTCCCGCAATGCTGTTACTTCCGCAAAGCAGAAGAGTGTGCGAAACTAGACAAACGAGACTAGCAAACACGAGAGAAAAGAGATGAGACTAAAGAGACGAGACTAAAGAGAATATACTAGACAGACAAGACTACACAGACGAGACTAGATATATAGATACGAGACTAAAAACACGAGACTAGAGACAAGACTAGCCAGACGATATTAGACGGAGGAAACTAGACCGACTAGACAAGAGAGCCGCGACTTAACAGAAGAGACTTAACAGACGAGACTTGACAGACGATACTAGACAGACGAGACTAGACACGCGAGACAATGAATGTGATGAAATTAAAAAATCCAGCATCCATCTTAAAGACCTATATCTCCTACAAAAAGATTATCCGATACAGTAATGTATACTTTTGAGAAATCTAAACACCAGATATTGGTAAAACAAACGAGAAGCAACTTCTATAATGATAGAATAGAGAAGGCATTAAATAAACAAAAGGCTATATGGAACATAATCAGCGAACTAGCAAATAAAAACACCGGAAATAACTCAATAAACATAATAGATAATTAAGAGACTATCTCTAACGAAGCGAAATAGCAACAAGCTTTAATGAATTCTTTAAAAATGCTCCAGCTCAGGTAATCAGTCCAAGCAAAATCACAAATAGCCATTTTCGCACTATAAACAACAGTACGTACCTTGACGAGTTTACATGTACGGAAGTGATGGACATAATTCACAAACTAAAAGATAAAAAATCAGCAGGAATGGACGAACTGACCCTTAGCATTGTTAAAGAATTTGCAGCAGCTTTAATTGCTCCTCTCACATATTTAATTAACACCTTTAGAACCGAATTATTCCTAAAAATTACAATTGTAATTCCAATTCACAAAAAGGGAGATAAAACACGCACTAAATAACTATAAACCAATTGCTATGATATCGGTCATAGCTAAAATAATAGAATACTGCATGGAGACTAGTCTAAAACCCTTCTTAGCAAAATACCAAATTATTCCTTCAAAACAGCATGGTTTTTGCAAACACAAATCCACAGCAACGGCTATTGAACAATTCTACACACCAATTATTAATGAAGTAGATGTGGAAAACCGTCCTCTAGGCATTTTTTGTGAGCTGTCTAAGGCTTTTGACTGCGTTTCTCTAACGGAACTGATTAAAAAACTGGATCTATATGGAATTAGGGGAAGGACTGGAAGATGGTTCCAGTCCTATTTATCAAATCGTTACCAATATGTCAAAGTTGGGACAGCTACCTTGAAAATAAGAGCCATTTCTGTTGGGGTTCCACAAGGTACAATATTAGCTCTCATCCTTTTCTCCATCTATATTGCTGACCTTGTTTATTACATCGGATCCGACTTTTGCACAATGTATGCGGAACGTAACAATTTCTAGCTCAAATACACAAGAGTAAGAACAAGCAGCAAAAAATATTTTTTTAAACTAATACCAACAACTGCCAACAACTTTCTGCCAATTACTTATACCTGAACATAGAGAAAACTAAATATATTACCTTCAAGACAAATAGGGCTAAATATCAAGATGACATTGATCCTGGAACCAATAATTCCAAAATAGAAAGAGAAATAAACCTAATATTCCTTGATGAACACTTGAAATGGGAAACCATGACAGACGCAATTTCGGCAAGACTAAATGGGAAAGCATACCTGCTAAGAAGGGTTCGGGATCTAATTGGGAAATCAGTTCAAACGGAGGTATACCATGCCGAAGGAGAATATATGTAAGCCTATGGCATATTAGTATGAGGATCATCTCCACTCACAAAAAAGTTCTCCTAGCACATAAAAGAGTAATTAAAATAACATCTGGAATTAAGTCATATGGGTCCTGCAGGGCAGAATTCATAAAGTTAAATATTTTAACAATTCCATCCATTTACCTGTGAGAAGCAGCATATTCAAAAATAAACACAAATTCCGGACAAATAAAGATGTACATAATAGTCTTAATACTAGAAGAGCGTCTAATCTTCGTAACCAAATGAGCAATAAATATAACCCAATAGACTGGGTATCGCAGTGTTCAATCGTCTTCCAGTCTCAATCAAAGAGGAGGGGTCCTACAATTTATTTCGTAAAAAAGCTAAAGATTTTTTCATAAACAATTGTTTTTATTCCATACATGAATTTATTGCTTAGTAGTAACCCATTCAAGATTATAAATGTAATTTTCATTATAATGCGGGAACTTATGATTCCACTGTTATGCATGTTCTTTCTTTTATTATTTTACTACACTTTACTATTCTATACTATATTCCTCCGCTTTATATTCCTCAATTTTAGGTAATACGTAGTATGTAAAGTGCCTGTTGATTCTGCTAAGTTATCATTACTATTGCACCTTACACATGACTTATCATATATGTATGTTATACATCGATAAATGATAAATAAATGATTTGATTTCACAAGACAGACGAGACAAGACAGACGAAACTAGACCGACGAGAGTAAATAGGCAAGACTAGAGAGACGAGACTAAAAAGACGAGAAGAGAGAGGCTAGACAAACAAGACTATACAGCTACGACTACAAAAACAAGGCCACATTTTTGTTATCATTGTTGATGTTACTAAATTTGCATATCGAGTCTAGTTGGGCCTCCAGGGACTACACGTCTCCATAATAGGAACTATCTAATTAAAAATGTTAATCGGGTTTTACATTTTAATTAGTCCAGTTAATTTTTCTTTTCTAAAATTTGGTCCTGTTGCTTACGGCTTCGATAAAATTAAGTTGTTTCCCGTCACGAAGACATAAATTATCCAACTGAATAAATAATAGCTTCATCATTTATTATCATCTACACATAAAATTAATCACGACTGTACAAGTTTGTTAATAATAGTATTTTCTAGTTTTACATGTCTTGTTTAGTGTATGTGGTTACTTCATTGAACTTTTTCTGGTCTATCTAGTCTTGTCTAGACATTCTTGACGGTGCGTAGAATTATTGAAACTCACAATTTGTCCGGTCTTGTCTGATTTTATCTGGTCACGTCTGGTAGTGTGTGGTCTTGGCTGGTCTGGTCTGGTCTTGTCTGGTCTTCTCTGGGCTTGTCTGGTCTTGTCTTTTATTTTTTTTTTATTTATTGAAAATTTATTGAAACTCTGAAACTACAAACCCCAACGAAATTATTTTCGTCACGCTCAAAGTAGACTACAAAACGAGCAAAACGATGTGTAAATTGTTTGGAATGATTCAATTTATACTGCGAAATTGCGTACTCAAATTTTCACGAATTTGATTTCACAAGTCCGTATCTAGAGAACCGTTGCAGATAATTAAAAACGGATTGCATAATCGTTTTCAGGAGGCCATTTTCCTACGGCCGCACTTCGATTTCCTTAAACATATGAATTATTTTACCAGGTCTTTCCTCTCAATGAAAAATTGAATCTTTCCGGTGGTAGATAATCAAAAACGGATTGCGGCAACGTTTTCCTATTAACACACTTAGAATATCCGGGAGAAATGCATTGGTTTCCAAGGTCTCTCGAATGCCGAAATGTCTTAAAATTTCGCGAAAATTCACTCGATTTTGCCAATTTTATCGTCATATCTCGCGAACGGAAGCTTAGCAAAATGCAATTTATATATTTACAACCATCAGGTAAAACACTTTCAGACACATTTTGAAATTTTCGATTCACTTGATGAATAATGATTTTAAGGAAATATATTTTCACGTATTTCGGTTCATGAAGCTCGGATCTTTGGCGCTAGTGCTGTTGCGCTCGGAGCGAATAACAAGCAGCATTTATAAAATATATCTAATTAATCAAAAGAGATTTTCTTTCTGTCCTTGAATAAAAGGACAAATTCACACACCCAATCCAAAACTCTTGCAATCGAATTAATTAATTTCAATGGCAGAAGATTTAAGCTTCCTCAGAAATATCTCTAAATCTAAAACTTATTGTTCAATGATAAATATCGACATCCAATTACGTTGAGCTGTGTTTATCGACATCCATTTCCGTTGAGCTGTGTCTGTCAAGTCTTGTTTGTACCTTCTGCTGTGTCCTGTTTTGTCTTCGTGTTTCCAGCGTTGTCTGTTTAATCTCATATATTTACTCTTGTCTGCCTTGTCTGAACTAGTCTTATTTAATTCATTCACCTAGTTTTGTTCAATCTGCACTATTTATTCGTTTCAATCGTGTCCGCCTTAATTATATTTGAAATTTATTTTCCCGATAAATTTGTAGTAATTGTATTGTAGGCTTCCTTATTATACCATTTCAGACGTCTGTACAATTACGAGCCTGCTTAGAACGGAATTTATACTACTATAAATTCTCCATTTTCCGCTCTCTAAATATTTAAACGTTTCCAGAGAAAAAAACAATCCGAAAGAAAAATCCGAAAATATCAACGTTTATCTAAACGAATATAAATCGAAGAACATTAGAAAGGCAACGGCATCGCCTTATACAGTTTCTCTTATCTTTTATGCATGTCCGTACGAGGCAAAGGCTTAAAGGAATAAGGATTATTATAGGGATTACTTAGCCTATATTTGTGCACGACACGCACAATGCACACTCTAGGCTAGGTCTATTGTTTAATTATTGATAATATATTGAGAGACATTTTGCATAAACGGCTTCAACTAGTTGGAAATTATAGTATAAGTAGTTTTTATTTGTTAAAATATTCCTTAACGGAATAATATTTACATAAAGGAATGGATTGTTTATGGCAATAAGGATTTCTTATAAATAGAAAGAAAGATGTTGCAAAAACTTAAATTTCATAGTAATTGACTATTTTCTGTAAGCTCTTGTGTAGATTACATTAAATTAGGTGATCTAATTAATATAGACTATCTACTTAATTTGATTTATACCATGTGATTGTGTTATTATATTACATGATTTGTATTTGATGTCATCAAAATATTATGTGAATGGAGTGTGTGTGTCCGTAGTGTTATGTAATAGGGAGCTTCTGCGGTGGCATCCGCCCACCAGTCATTGTTGTTAGAATCGTTTTTGGAGAAATGAAATTAGAATAGAGTTCCCCGTGGCGTTAGAAAGTAGCCCATCGATGGCGTCGGTCGCATGATTAATGGTCGCTATTGGGGAAATAATGGGAAATGTGGGCGCGTTGAGATACCATCGCCACGAAGACGCCCACAGGCGACAACGGACAAAAACGCCAACCGGAAAAAAGATTTTGAGATAGAGGATCGGCGCTCCTCCGGACCCTTTTTTACTGCACGCGATTGAAAATTATCGTTTTGTTGTTCGTGTTGTCGCTGTTAGTTATTTACACCAGGAAATGTTTTTTTAGTTTCCAAATATTTGATTCATATCTTATTTATATTCTAAATATCTATTAAATTCCAAATATTTATTTTTCAAATACATTGGACAAACTATTTCTAATTAATAGAATTTTTAATGGAAAGATGAAAGTAGATAAAATCCTATTGATAAAACAAAACTGAGCAAAACGAATTAGCAATAAAGACGGACATGACAAGATTATATTAACAAGACTGGACATACAAGACTGAAAACACAAGACGGAAACAAATTAACATCAAATAAACTGAATGCTACAACTTCTATCAAATATAATATTTCATCAAATAAATCTACAAACCCGTCCCTTTGAAATAATTTTAGAACGTATTTAAATATCCAATCGATTCATAACAAAATAACCGAACTGGAAATATCTATGTTCTCACTGACAAGGACATGTTTGGGACTCGCCAACATGGACAAGAAATGAATATTTTCCGCTTCTGTAAATTCAAGACAATGTTTAATTAGCCATTTCTCCCGGCCAGAAACGACTAGCGGTGTTGTGGCTATATGGAACAGAATAGCAACCGATTCTTGTTCAAATAGCATCTCTTTTGATGTTTGTAATTATCAACGCAATTTTGATCTTAGATGTGGCAGCTTGGAATAGTTAATTGGATGTTGCATTATACCAGTCCCTCGGATTATGCAGCCATGAGATTCTGCGCTGACCGATGTTACGTCTGTCTAATATATTTACCTGTACTATCAATTGGAGCAGTTCCAGCACTTTTTTTATACGTTCCATCGCCCTTGTATTCGTCACTCTGTCTTTCCAGGATATCTTTAACATACGTCTATAGCACCATAGTTCGAAGGACTCTAGCTTCTTTATTTCAGCTAGCTTCAATGTCCATATCTCCACTCCATTGAGTAGAATAGAGAAGGCGAAGCCTGTACCTTTAGCATTCTTGTAAGCAGATCTATTTTAGTTTGTCTATCACAAAAGAAGGATCGCATATTCAGAAATGTGTTTCTGGCCAATTCAATTCTCGGCTTTAGTGTCTAGTCTATATTGTCTGTTATTCATGTGCCAAGATATTTGTATTTCGATATGATTTTTCTATCTGATTGTGAGTGTTATCGATATATAGGACTTGATACTGCGTTGGGGCTTTCTTCTTCTTCTTCTTTCGAATAGGCTTACTTTGGACCACGCTTGTTCAACTGTTGGGCTTTGACCTTTGCCCAGTATTGTCGCATCTTCTGCCAGTGAAACTTCTTTCTCTCTTCTGTCCAGGGGGTACCTTTCCTACGGGGTTTTTCCTGAAATCCACGCACTTCCTTCAGGGTACGTCTCACAGACTGTCTGTTTTGGACATCCGTTATTCCCAGTTCTTTAATATCCTTCTTGGTTTCTGTCAACCCAGTGGTACGAACCTTCTTGTTTTGCCAGAAGGTTCTTGTTTTACCGGGCCTAGGATCTTCCTGAGGATTCTTCTCTCTCTGATTTCCAATTTCTCTACTAGACCTCTTCGGTTCGAGGAAAGACACTCCATGGCATACAGGGCTTCTGGTCGCAAGACTGATGTGTAGTACTTAAGTTTCAGGTTGCGTGACAGGCATTTCTTATTGTAAGTGTTCTTAGTCAGTCGATAGGCTAGTTTTAACTTGTTGACTCTCTTGGATAATGATGCTCTTTCTGATAAGTTGGGTTCAATCCATTCGCCGAGATACTTAGATATTTCAGTCCTCTTGATGTTTCCCTGTTCTAGTAACATATATCTGTTTGCTTCTCTTATGTTGGTGAAGAATTCTGTTTTCTCCAGCGACACTTGAAGACCCACTTTGGCAGCCTGTTTTCAGAGGCTGTTTACCTGCATTGTTACCATCTCAAGAGAATCAGCTAACAGTGCCATGTCATCCGCAAAGGCCACGAACAAAACGAATTAGCAATAAAGATTTACATGACAAGATTACATTAACAAGACTGGACATACAAGACTGAACACACAAGACGGAAACAAATTAACATCAAATAAACTGAATGCTACAACTTCTATCAAATATAATATTTCATCAAATAAATATACATCTGTTCAAAGACTGCGGAGCATTACTCCGCAAGAGACAGATGTACCTTGGGGCTCACTGCTTGAACACAGAGGAGCTGCAGGCCTTGAATCCCACCCAGATCCTGAGATTCCTAAAGGAATCAGGATTAGAGGAGGCGCTCTAAATGGGTAAGTACACCAACACTTGGAGGAGGAGGGTGGGGTACAATAGATCTATAAAGGTCGCAGTACAAGTCGTCACCACCATATCTACAATCTACAATCTACATCAAATAAATCTACAAACCCGTCCCTTTGAAATAATTTTAGAACGTATTTAAATATCCAATCGATTCATAACAAAATAACCGAACTGGAAATATCACTCCGTGAAACAAAATCTATGTTCTCACTGACAAGGACGTGTTTGGGACTCGCCAACATGGACAAGAAATGAATATTTTCCGCTTCTGTAAATTCAAGACAATGTTTAATTAGCCATTTCTCCCGACCAGAAACGACTAGCGGTGTTGTGGCTATATGGAACAGAATACCAACCGATTCTTGTTTAAATAGCATCTCTTTTGATGTTTGTAATTATCAACGCAATTTTGATCTTAGATGTGGCAGCTTGGAATAATTAATTGGATGTGTTGCATTATACCAGTCCCTGGGATTATGCAGCCATGAGATTCTGCGCTTACCGATGTTACATCTGCCTAATATATTTACCTGTATTATCAATTGGAGCAGTTCCAGCTGTTTATTCATACGTTTCATCGTCCTTGTATTCGTCACTCTGTATTTCCAGGATATCTTTAACATACTATGGCACTATAGTTCGAAGGACTCTAGCTTCTTTATTTCAGCTAGCTTCAATGTCCATGTCTCCACTCTATTGAGTAGAATAGAGAAGACGTATCTTCTTAGCATTCTTGTAAGCAGATCTATTTTAGTTTGTCTATCACAAAAGAAGGTTCGCATTTTCAGAATTTTTTTTCTGGCCAATTCAATTCTTGGCTTTAGTGTCTGGTCCATATTGTCTGTTATTCATGTGCCAAAATATTTGTATTTCGATATATTTTTTCTATCTGAGTGTTATCGATGTATAGGACTTGATACTGCGTTGGGGCTTTCTTCTTCTTCTTCTTTCGAATAGGCCTACTTTGGACCACGCTTGTTCAACTATTGGGCTTTGACCTTTGCCCAGTATTGTCGCATCTTCTGCCAGTGTACTTCTTTCTCTCTTCTATCCAGGGGGTACCTTTCCTACGGGGTTTTTCCTGAAATCCACGGACTTCCTTCAGGGTGCGTCTCACAGACTGTCTGTTTTGGAGATGTGTTATTCCCAGTTCTTTAAGATCCTTCTCGGTTTCTGTCAACCAAGTGGTACGAACCTTCTTGTTTTGCCAGAAGGTGAACAGACGGTTGGTTAGTCGGTTTGGAGGCAATCTTGCAACGTGACCATAGAAAGCTACCCTTCTTTTCCTTGCACAGTCATAGATAATCTCAATATATTCGTAGAGCTCAGAGTTATGACGCCTTCGGATTTCCCCATCTTCCTTTACCGGGCCTAGGATCTTCCTGAGGATTCTTCTCTCTCTCTCTCTCTGATTTCCAATTTCTCTACTAGACATCTTCGGTTCAAGGAAAGACACTCCATGGCATACAGGGCTTCTGGTCGCAAGACTGATGTGTAGTGCTTAAGTTTCAAGTTGCGTGACAGGCATTTCTTATTGTAAGTGTTCCTAGTCAGTCTATAGGCTATTTCTAACTTGTTGACTCTCTTGGATAATGATTCTCTTTCTGATAAGTTGGGTTCAATCCATTCACCGAGATACTTAGATTTCTCAGTCCTCTTGATGTTTCCCTGTTCTAGTAACATCCCTTTGTTTGCTTCTCTTATGTTGGTGAAGTATTCTGTTTTCTCCAGCGACACTTGAAGACCCACTATGGCAGCCTGTTTTCGGAGGCAGTTTAACTGCATAGTTGCCATCTCAAGAGAATTAGCAAACAGTGCCATGTCATCCGCAAAGGCCAGGCAATCTATAACCAGTCCATCGTTCTTACGACCCAGGTAGATACCACTCTGAGCACCCAAATTGTTCAGTTCCTCGCGCCATTCTCTCATAACCTTTTCATGGACACAGTTGAAGAGAAGTGGGGAAAGTCCATCTCCTTGTCTCACTCCAGTTTTTATTTCGAAGCTTTCTGAAATCTCGCCTCTAAATTTAACCTTGGAATGGGTGTTGGTCAAAGTTTCTAGGATGAGTCTGCGGGTTTTGTTGTCTAGCCCTAGTTCCTGGAGTACTTTGTTAAGCGTTTCTCTATCAATGGAATCGTAGGCCTTCCTAAATTCAACAAAGGTGGACCCCCTTGCGGTTTCTCATCTTGGAGTATGCAAGTACAGTTTCAAGATTGAGGATCTGTTCAACACAGGATCGGGTCTTCCTGAAGCCCCCCTGGTATTCTCCCAGTTGACTATCCAACTGATTTTCTGCCCTTGTGTGTAACGCCTTCGAGAGAATCTTGTATGTTACTGGGACGAGATAAATTCTACGGTAGTTGTTTAGATCAGTAAAATCTCCCTTTTTGTGAAGCGGATGGATCAGAGCAGATCCAGTGGTAATTTCTCTGTTTCCCAGATGTCCTGGATGATCTCGGTTAGCTTGCGCACGGCATTGTTTCCAGCACTTTCCACAGTTCAGCAACGGTAGAGTCTCCTCCAGCTGCCTTATTATTCTTAAGAAGTTAAATGATCTGGCCAACTTCTTCCAACGAAGGGGGAAGCAAGTCCGTGTTTGGTGTGGTTTGTTTATAGTCGAAGTCTTCGCTGGGTGGGTCATACTTGAGTAGATTTTTAAAGTAATGAGCCAAAAGTTGGCAATTGTCCTTGTCGTTATAATCTAGTTTGCCTTGTGAGTCTCTGAAGTGGAGGCTTGGCGGAGCGTATTTTCATAGTGTTGGGGCTTTCGATATTAACATGTATAGTTCTAGTTTGAATATTATAGATTTTTGAAGCTTTTGAATGGAGCAACTTCCCGATATGAAGGTTTATAATTGCAAGAACTGAATTACATTTTGACAAGACGTTGCGACGCTGGTTATAAATATTGTTACATCAAATTTTTAATTAAGTCCTTTTCTTGGCCAATTTGTGCAAAATTTGAAAATTGTGCATGATTACATTATATTATGAATGAATTAAACTGAATCATGATTTATATTCCTTTTTCACAAATTTGTATATCAATTTTTGCAATCTAAATTAAGATTCAAATTTGCGAAATCGGTATTCAATTTTCACATTTAGGCAGACAAGAATTGACATATCAGACTAGGCAGTAAATGCTCTAAGCCTCTACAAGTCCAGGGCCTGGGACGGGATAATGGGATACTATCGGAAAATAATGAAATACACGATCACAAAAATTTTCAGAGAAACCAAGACAAAATTTATGAAAGAACAGGTAAAGTCAATAGAGGAAAACTTCAGGAACTACAACATAAGAGAACATTATCTACAGAACATTCGCAGGTAAAATCAAAGGCTACACACCACAAAACGTATGTTTTAGAAGAGGGTATGGAAACGTATGGTTTAGAAGATATTTTTCTGATCTATTAAACTGCCAACAACCCACCTCAAGATTTCCCAGAGAAAAAATAGCAGAAAGACACCCGTATTTCCCATCACTCATACAAAAAAAGTCAATAGACACATTCATAGGCTCAAGAACAACAGAACATCCGGAGAAGATGGAATCATTGCGGAACTATTGAAAAATCTAAGACAAAACTCACTACGAGAATTCACACAAATCATCCAAGAAATTTGGCAAACCGAAAAATTACCAGAAGACTGGAAATGCGCACTCATACACACACTCATACTACATAAAAAGGTGGACAGAGCTTATGTGAACAACTACAGAGGTGCCCTATTACAAGTAGCCTACAAGGTCATGTCCATGTGCCTCCTCCAAAGAGGCAATCACTTTTCGAAATCCTGGAAGACCAAGGATTGAGAATTAAAGCGAGATTATTTAACTCGAGAATTAAAGGAAATCTTGAAATGTGATACATATTAAACTTATAGTGAACTAAATTTTCTATAAGAAACCTTGATATCTTGTGATTTTTAGTCTATCAATTTGGTATTAGTCTACCTTAAACATTGCCAAAACCTCGGTTTTGTTTTCTTCTTCTTCTTCTCGCGGATGGGTCACTTATGACCACGCGGAATCAACGTATATTGAGCCTTCCTCCTTGCCCAATTGTTCTTCATATGCATGGATTGTAGTTTCTGTTCCTCCGACCATGCACGTCGTGTTGGTGTGTTCTGATCTTCCTCAAATCCCCTTGTGTGCTCAATATTCCTGATCACATTTCTATTTATCAGATCTGACGATCCCATCTCTACTAGGTCCCTCTCCACTTGTTTGTACCACTTTGGTCTTGTACGTTTGTTCTGTAGAAATTTGTGGAATCTGTAAGTAAGTCTCGTATGATTCATTCTTTCCAAAAGACCCAAAAATTGAATTCGTCTCATTCTCATGGTATCGGTAAGTTTAGAAATTTTCCTATATATTTCAGAATTGGGTTTGGTATTTTTTTTAATTTAAAAGTTTGGTCCAATGTGGGTACCGGGTATTAACCCTTCAAACACTGCAGCCTAATGGCCTTTTGTATTTTGCCATTATTTCGGCTTGAGATAGTGTATGCCATTTTTATTCTAGGCCCGAGGATCTTTCGCATAATTTTCCTTTCCTTAATGTCTTAAGGCCGGTTCTCATACACGCGACACTCAGCTACGCGACGTCACGCGACATCGCCTGTCAAATAATGATTACATTGTTTTAAATGGGCACATTCTCACTATGGCTACGCGATAGCTACGCTAAGTTAACATTTAAAACAATGTAATCATTATTTAACAGGCGATGTCGCACGACGTCGAGTAGCTGAGTGTCGTGCATATGGGAATCGACCTTAATTGTTCTTTTAATGTTTTATGTTGTAAATTGAGCGTTTCTAAAGCATAAAGAGCTTCCGGTGTAATCACTGCTAAGTAATAGCGAATTTTAATATTCCATGACAGGCATTGCTTGCTATAAACATTTTTGGTGTATTGAAAAGCAATATCCATTTTCTGGATTCTTGATGTTACAGATTTATTTTCATTGCCATTTTCTGTAACCCAATCTAGCAATTTTGTTAGCGTTAATATAAATGTCATGTGGAGCATTTTTTCTTATATCTTAGATCTTCTATACATCAGAGATGTCTTTAGAAATTAGTGCCATATCATCAGCAAACGCTAGACAACCGAACACGGTTTTTTGAATACACGTTTTTTTTTCAGGGTATTTGAATACCCTTAGGCTCGCTACACACGTACCGTGTGGATATGTCCGGCGCCGGCCCGGCACCAGGTGGAGGGGGTGGTGTATAGTCTAGCATGGAAGAGTTCAGACGTGCCGGGTGGGTCCATCCGGCGCCGGGCCGACTCATTTTGTCGGGTTGTCACCGGCCTGCCCCTACTGGCCGTCCGATGGCCGCGTACCGGCTCGGCTATGGTGGGCTATGGAACTGTATTGAAGCTTGCACACATGCCGGTCCGGCAGTCTACCGTCTTCACTTGTCGAGTGCAGTTCTATTTAAAATTTGTATATTGATTTTGTATTATTTATTTACTTTTTTTTAATTTGAAATAATTTATCGTCATTTTCTTGTAATTCCTTGTAAAACAATGTAAAAAATGCCCCAACAAGAAGTCTTTCTAAAACCATTGGATGCACCCAATGTTTTCTTTGCTTTTTTTTTGCGAAGTAACCGCCGATGAAGTAACCACATACAAATAACCCTTTCGCGATCCATTTTGTACTGAAGTCAATTAAATACACTGCTTGTAGCTCGACCTCGTGGGCCACCGGGCCGGTTCCGAACAAGCCCATCCGGCATGTGTGTAAGATGTCCAACCCGGTGCCGGACCGGTTCCGGTCTCATCCACACGGTACGTGTGTAGCTAGCCTTAAGCTTTGGCCTTAGTCAGTGAGATGGTGCCTCTGCTTTTCTCCATTCTCTAACAACCTTTTCCAGGGCAGGAAAAGAAATAAGGAAATTCAATCACCTTGCCGGACGCCTGTATTTATTTCAAATACAGGCGTCCAGTTTTGTTTTATATTTTTCTGGTCTCAAAAATTCTAAAATATCTCGAAAACTAAACAAAATTTTAGAAAGTGTTTCAAATAAAACATGTAAATTATTACATTTTTAATATATATTTATATAAATATACATTTATATAAATATTCACAAGAAATATTGTTATCTAGTTATATTCTACATGTCAATTTGGTAGTAATTTAACTTGAAACAAAGCCCTCTTTTTTTTGTCTCTTGTTTTAAACCTGGCTACAAAACCATTTTTATAATTTTTTAAAAATATATAATTTCTGATGTTTATAAACTCATCATAATTGTATACAATAACCCTCATGTTGACTAAGGTAATAGTAAGCAGAGAAGACTAGATAGACTAGATTTAAATTCAAATAGGTTTTTTTGGTCTCGTCGTCTAGAGTTAGAGCGTTAACTAATAAATCTGGAGGTCCCGGGTTCTATCCTGGGAACGAGTGTCGGCCGCATTTGTACCAGAAGACAAATGTGTAATTAATTAACGCTAATTTATATAACATCTAGGTTTCTGAGCCTATAAAGAGAAAAATGTGGGCAAAATACAATAGGCCACTTGGCAGCAGTGTTTGAAGGGTTAATACCGCCGTATTCACATTGGACCTAACTTTAAAAAAGCTGATTTATGGGAGTTTAAGACTACAAATACTTTTGAAAACTAGTTGCACTAGCCAATAAATAAGTCAATTCATAAATAAATATTGAATGATAATAAATCTAGGTTAGACAAACAAGACTACAAATAAAATTATTAATGCAGATAATATTGGATAGGTTAGACCAGTGTTTTTCAACCTTTTTTTCATGCCGCGACCCCAAACAAATTTCGCGACCCCCTACCCTACCCTCCGCTGTTTCTAGCTTGTATTTTTTTATGATACAAATATCGAATATTTACATCATTTTTACTTATTTTTATAATTAGACATCGGCTAAATACGTAATTACTTACACATAACAGACATTCGTGAAAGTACTTTTGTATCCCTGCAGTTTGATGAATCTACTGATGGTGCGGGTTGTGCGCACTTTGTAGCTTTAGCACGTTTTAAATCCAATGAGAGATTTGCATTGATGGAAGAAATACTGTTTTGTAAAGCTCTGCCTACGAATACAACAGGTCAGTGCTTATATAACATGTACCTTGAAGCTACACAAGACTTCCATATTGATTGGGCGAAGAAATGCATAGCTATTTGTAGTGACGGAGCAAAAGCTATGGGTTCGAAAAGCGGCTTTATTACCAGACTTAAAGCCGTGATGCCAAACGCTTATTGGATTCATCGCCAAGCTCTTGCGTCCAAAACCTTGCCACAGGAATACAATGATGTTTTTATTATAATTATAAAATAAGTAAATTCTTTTAAAGGATAAGTGTTACAGACACTTTTATTCTCAAACATTTGTGAAGATATGGATTCACTGCACCAAAGTTTGCTTTACCACACAGAGGTTAGGTGGTTTCCAAATCTCTTGTGGTGGTTATCGAAAGACAAAGTACTGTTGCCTCTCGATAACCACCACAAGAGTTTTGGAACTTCGAGCTGAACTTTTGGTGTATTTACAACAGGTCAAGTCCGAATATACCAAATTTATTTGTGACCCGGAATTCCTTTTGAAACTGACTTTTCTTTCTGACCTATTCGAGCATTTAAGGGGGAGTATTTTTATAATTGTGCTAAAACTACCTGATGTTTGGCAATTTTTTTGAGAAACTGAAATGACTTAGGCATTTGCCGTTTTTGGCAAAATGTTTATTCATCTTTTGTCTACAAACTGGGATTTTTTCAATATATAATATTACAAAATTGCGTCCAAAATGGCGGCTCCGGGAAGTAATGTTTTTTAAAATAAATGTTATCTGCGCGAGGGATTCAAGCTGCAATACGTCACCTAGAAGCATAAAACCACAAAATACTTAAAGTTTACACTCCAAGGAGGCATCTATACCAAACAACATGAAAAAATTCATTAATAGAAACAAAATAGCGGCCTCTTGAAAATAAGGTACAGTTTTGTCGCATGATTTTTCCACTTTGGCCTGCTGTGAAAAATCTTTAATCATCCAAATGTTGCAAATTTATCGGTATAGATGCCCGAGAATTCAATTTCCTTTTAGGCAGTCAAAACTCGAAGTCGATTGGTTGAACGGTTTAAAAGTTACAATTCGCGCAGATTCGAAAAATCTTGTTTCGAGAAAAACGCGTTTAAAGTTTGGACTACTGTTTTTCTTTGTACAATTTGATTAGCTCGATCAATGTGTCCAAGCATAAAGTAATTTATAGGTTTTTCGTCGCTGATCAAGAATTTGTGGTCGGATTTGAACAATTCAAAATGGTGGATCCAATATGGCGGAGCAAAAATTAAAAATATTCAATGTAGATGAAATTTTAAAGATAAGGGTTTTTGGGGTCGCTGAACACGAATTTGAGGTCGGTTTTGAAAAATAAAAATGGCGGATCAAATATGACGGACCAACAATTGAAAATATTCATCAATGTTAATAAAATTTGAAATATGAGGTATTTTGGGGTCACTGAACAAGAATTTGAAAAAAATGAACTAAACGTAAAATTAATCCGCGATTTCGGCTGCATACAATATCCCCTCTTCTTCCTCGAACTTAATGTTGTGCTGGAGCTGCTCTACCCGGTGGGCGCTGGCCGCTGTTCTCGCCGCGCTGCTCATATGACCGGCGTTGTTGATCCGGGTGTTGTCTACCGCTTCGGCGTAGTTGGAAGCTGTGAAGCCGACGGGAATTCCCAAGGTGTTCATAATCCGCAACACACTCCGCCAGCCCTCGTTGAACACATTGGCGGCGATGTATGTGGCGATTTCCACAGTTTGCCGACCGCAGTGTAGGTGTTTAGGAGCGAGCTTCCACACCGTCGAGTTGAATTACTCATTTTGCGTATTCCCACCGGTGCAGGGTTGCAGCAGATCCTTGTTCGAAAGAGCTTCATACACCGGTTTTATGGCATATTGGACCTTTTTCTGAATCAAACCGCAAATGCAATTTATTTTGTCGAGTTCCCGCTTGAATACTCCAATTAACAGCGTCTGAAAATATACAAAATGTTTTTAGTATTACCTGAAGAGGAGGGTCGTGTTTAAAATTCGCTTGCGTCCCTTCAGCCTCTGCTACACGCCATTTGCACCAGCTCTCCAGACCTTGTGAGTACTGATGTTGCGGATTGTCGTCAGTCGATATCTTGTGATAAAATGTGGCCTACACAGTTTCCCCCATTTTCTCCGCCGAATCAAGGTGCCTCCTGATGGCTAATCCGTAGTACAGTGTCAAGTCGGTGATAAGTTTGTCCATCAATTTCCCAGTGCCTTTGTCGCCAAGTCCCTTTGTATCCTTTTTACCCCTCCGAAGTGGAGCGCCCATCCTCTTCTGTACGTGCCCCATTCCTTCTTCTTCTTCACCTCCAAATCGCCGTAAGGCTCCAAATCGAGTATATTTTTGGGGGGTTTTGTCCCCCTAGGGACAAAACCCCTTTTGAAGGTTTTTGTATCTCCGTCGCCGATGTAATTCTCGTAACGCACCCCTAGTGTTTCCTCGGATCGTCCAAACATTCCCTTGACAGCACCCACCTCCATTATTCCCGCGCTGCCCTTGTGGTTATCCGTGGAGTCATTCTCGTGTTGCACCTGCCATTTGAGATAATTCTGGGTGCCTTTCTTCGAATTCCAAATCGCTCAGGCCTGGCAAAACGAAGATTTTACTACAACGTCTACGATTTTCCCGGTGTATTTTCCAATCAACGTTGAGAGTCCAAAAAGCGACGAAAACCCGCGTTTCTTCCACGAGCCGTCCCCGGATACGGATAAATGTGATGGAGTATTGCCGGCTACAGTATTAGCGCTTATTTCTTGTTGGACGGCCTTCTTCTGGGTGAACTCGAACACGGCCTTCATCGGCCTTCATCGCCTACATCGTTTGGCTGAAGGTGTTCGAAATGTCCATTATGGCACACCCAGTTTTTATGCTTTTCAGTCCGAGTCCTAAGAGCCGAATTCCAAACAAGAGACGCCGTTCGAAATGTCCATTATGGCACACCAAGTTTTTATGCTTTTCAGTCCGAGTCCTAAGAGCCGCATTCCAAACAAGAGACGTCGATTTATTACAAAAGAATGACTCATGTGGGGACTCGGCGCGATGTGCAGGAACACGTTATGACCAAGTGGAAGTACTCCTGGTCCGGTGGATCGAGAAAATTTGACGTCGTTGCAACACGATTTGCATACCAGACATTCACTCAGAAAGGTGAAAATCTTCAAAAGTGGCAAATGACGTAGTTGCTGCTTATGTCGACGTCGATGTCCATATGATCGTCGGTCTTTAGTTTCTTCGCAGACATGCTCACGAACTCCGTTTCCGTTTCCGCCGTAAATTGATTGCCTTGGAACATTTTAGACTTCCTCGTCGAAGGACGACTTCGGCCCGCTCGACCATGTTTTTTTGGTCCTCCCATTTCGCGGCAGAAACACGACTCGTTGTGTTCCCCACGAGAATAACACTGAATTTGTAGGTTATAGCATATCGGTAAATTCAAAACACATCTTTGCACACTACTGCCACCTATAGAAAGAATGTATAATACTGAAATCACCTTTGGTGGGTATACAAACTCGTTGCAAAGCGCGCCGCGAATTTTCTACCTGAGCGCCGGTCAGCGCTCAGGACAATGGTTCATTGAAAGCTATGTAGCGAAGGAACTAATTCAAGGAATGCCAAATAATTTTAACCAAATATTCTACACACATGTAGCATTCGATTTATGTAATTAAAAAAAAAATCGTTTTTTTGAAAAAATTATATAAATATTTTGAATAAAAGCCTTCAAGGCAGGAATGAAAATTTCATTACCGCTAAAGACAAAATCCATGGCTCTACGAAAAAAATAAACATGTGGTCATCATTGATAAAGCAAGACAACTTTGATTCGTTTTCTTCTACTCAGTCTTTTATTGGAGAAGTGGGATCTGCGATAAACATCAAATGATATATACCTGGCATGGAAATTATATTGCAAAATTTGAAAGAAGAATTGTGTAATTATTTCTCGGTGGAAGAAAGAGGTGGAAAAGGTGGATCATAAATTCTTTTTTTAAAGCAGCTACAGACGCGGTAAGTTTGGAACCAATCTAAAAGAGAATCTTTTGGAATTATCTGCTGATGGAATGTTACACTTTGGATAGCTTTTGGCTAAAGAAAAAAAAACAGAATGTCCACAATTAACCATAGAAGCTTTGAAGTTTTTGATTCCATTTGCCACTTCCTATTTGTACAAGTTTCCGTCGATGGCTCAAATAAACAGAGAAATCGTCTTGTTTTACCATCTGATGCACCATCGTCAAAGTTGAATGGTTAAAAATGTCGTTTAATATAGACAAATCCAAGTTATACCAATGATATTGCTTTATTTGGGAGTGCGGCAGATGATACGAAAACGGAATCTATTCGTAGTGTAAAAACTCTGGACGAACTCACACAAGAATTACATACAATAGGATTTGACATTAGCTGAAGCGGGACATATCTTCGTTTATTTCCAAGAAAATCAAATTCCGCAGAGGGACAGAGACATGTATCGACAGTTCCTGTTAAGCTCACTCGGACACAGACTGATTATTATATACTATAGCATCAATACTTGGACCAGATTAAGTATTTTTGTATCTCAAGATGATAAAGCTTAAAAAACCTCTTCTAATGGATATGAAATATTGCCTTGCAAATAATTGCCTGATCACGACTGGGTAATCGCTGAGCGGCATAAATTAATACCGTCAGTTTATGCTGGTATTAAAATAACTTCCAGTATGCTAGGACAACCGCAAGCCGTTGGATATTCTGGGCCATCATACATCGGTATTCGAAGTGGAAAGTATAGTTCATATAGTTCATCACCGCTAATACTCAGGATTGCTCAAGATTTCGAGACGATTCGCGCCCTTGAAGAGTTTCAAGCATTAGCCAAAACTGACCATGGATTTGTAAACCCAGTGGTGATCATGACGCTTGATGGAGTTTGCTATACAACACTTTAAGCGACATGATCTCGATGCATTGTTTATAGCTACAAATGCTCCTATTAGTCGGGAACTGGCTGGTTTTATAATGCCTCATGACCATTTTGGGTCCAATTTGGATGACCGTGGCGTTAAAATTAATGAAAAATCCAATTTCCAAAGAAAGATCCAATTGAGTTTGCTGCAAATGTATTGCAGAGGTATGGAGTTCAATGGAAATTGATGGTTATCATGTTACTGCAAAATATATGGAGTCGGGCGAACCAGATCTTCCTGAATTTCCAGACATTAAATGGTTTTCAGAACATGTGCGTGAAAGCCAATACTAGCTTCAAATTATAAAATTTAGAAACACGGAATGCTGTCGGCCAAGAAGTGGTTTATTTAGATTACTAAAGAACAGGTTTCTCTTACCACCAGTTAATGTAAAATAGACAGTTGATGACTTGGGTTTCGATGATTAGTCCAATGCAGTGGCGGCTCGTGGATGATGTTTGTGGGAGGGCTGGAAAATAATGACAACCTGTTAACCAATTATGCTTCATTTAAATGTTGAAATTAAATTTTCGGTCATAATTATTTGAACGACTTTTTGACACTGGACAAATATTTAAATCTGGAGTTAACCGTCTTAATGATTTAATTTCAATTTATTCTTGAAATTTCAGTCGTGCAAAGTTGATCTTTTGCAAATGCATAACTGAATTTTTGGCTTCGTTCATTTCTATAAAAATGTAATTAAAATTAAATTCAATAATTAAATTAAAAAATAACACTATCTTACTTTCTATGTGTATAGCTAAGAACTACTTATTTATTAATACTTTAAAAATTGTCTTAATTGTTTTAAATTGTCCACTTTTCAATTGTCCATCAATTAATTGTCCACTTATCCACAAACTCGAGTTCTTAGAAACAAACTCATAAAACGCCTAAAATACAGAGTGCGGGCTGCAATGTTTACATACATATATATAGATATTACAAAAACGTATATCACGGGTGGGGGTAATCAAATCAATACACTAACTACGCGGAGAGACTCGGGCTGCACTGACTGCAGCCCGGATGAGTATATTGCGTATACGACCGCAATAAATTGCACAATACACACATACAGAGCGCCTATCGAGGTATTTATTACCTACAATTCAAAAAATAAATATACTACGAAGGGAAATATATGTTTTTGTAAAATAATTTTATACTAATGTAATAGTTTATAATAATTAAAAAAATGTTTTCATATTGGCGGGAGGGCTGCAGCTCTGCAGCCCTTATGGGCGAGCCGCCACTGGTCCAATGGACAGTCCATTTAGCTCTACATTTGAATTCTTCACTAAAAGATTTTCTGCAAATGCCCCACGATTATTTTTGTCCCACGGTAAAATTGAAACTATCAAGTGGAACATGTAAAATTTGTGGTCTTTATCATGCTTCTGTTAAGTCATTAAATCGACACGTCGAGGAGATCTATAAAAAAGTAAACACCGAAACGAAAGCAAGGCCTTTAAGAGTGGCTGCTCGTCGTGCTACCGAATAAATGAGTATAATAGAAAATTTAGAGAAGTACGAGGATTTACTACGATGATGTTGAATGTCTCGAAGAGAACGGTGTCGATATTCCAAAATCAGAAGAAAGTGAGCAAACACAGAACATCGAGCAACAAACATCAAATGTCCTCGAAGACTTAGTGCTCATCCACTTTGACTCACGAGCGCGTTCACGAAATATCAAACACATGGCGTAATATCGAAGTGTTCACGTACGAAACGCACGTGCGGTCTAAGTAGTGGGCAAGCTAATGACTGGCCCGCGCGGCGTGCTCGCGGCAATATCAAACGCGTGAGATGTTTGTGTGTGTTCACGTCGAACTAGCGGCGGAACGCGCGATTCACTCGCGACGTCTGTAAGTTCAACCAGTACGAACTTATCGGTAGAAGCGATTGGGTTTATATAATATATGGTTTTATAAAATAATTGCAAAAAGTCTCCTTACGTAATACTTGAACGGCTAAGACGTTGTTTTTGTTTACTTCTGTCACGAGTTAATTACCGTGAGAGTAAGAGTAAGATCTTTTTATTTTAAATTTTAAAATAACTGCGATCCCTTTAAAGAGCCTTCGCGACCCCCGTAAAAAGGCTAGACCCCCACGTTGAAAATCACTAGACTAAATCACTTAGACTAAGAGGATTAGATAACGGAGACGGGATAGACAAAATAAGATTAATTATGTAGTCAAGCCTAGGCAGACAAAATAAACACGGGCAAATAAAACTAAGCAAACACATTCTGTTTAGACAGGATTAGTTAAAATTTTTAATATTTGTATTAATTTATATTTATTTATTTATTTTTATTTATATTTATGTTTATTGATATTTATTCATGTTTATTTATATTTATTTATTTATTTTTAGTTCCGTTAGATCCTAGGCCGATCGAGAATATTTTGCCGCCGCAGAACAACGACACAAAGGGGAAACCGTCCGCCAACCGGACGGAGTCGCCGGTGGTCCTGGTGAGTGCGTTTAGTGCTCTCGATTTCAGTCGGGCTTTAACAGTTTTTCCGAAAATTGTTCGGAACTATTCTTGCAGCTGCATTCCACGATGTCTCCGATTACGGAAGCGAAGATCGCGAACCAGGAATACATCATCGTCGGGGCCGTCGGCTGCATCGTCCTCCTCCTTGCCTTCATCACCCTGATCTGTAAAAAGTCCAGAGTTTGCTCGGGAAGAAACAAAAATTCTACGTCGGTAAGAAAATATTGAAATTTATAAATAAATTTGTAGATTATAGTCTGGGACAAGGTTTATCAAATCTACAGACTTCTAAGATGTACTCTTCTAGAAGTACTAATTCTTAATACTTCTAGAACCTCTAGAATAGTAGTCTCTTATCAAGAATAGTGTTTCTTATAACATAGTGATTATCAAAATCTTGAAAAGTGCTTCTCAAACTTCTCCTATTCCTTGAACTCATATTATCCATAATAGAATAGGATTTCTGAAATTGTTCCTTGTAATTGAAATCTCATTTCTTTGAAGAATCAATTAATTTTTTGTGTTTAGCCATCTCCGATAGTACTGAAACGGAATCTTCTGGTGGCGGAAAGGTACGCGCCCAATCCACAGTATTCGGCGTGTACGAGCGGAGCAGTTTTGGTCCTTCGCCGCGAAACCTTGCATTTCATAAACGAGATCGGAGAGGGATGCTTCGGAAAAGTCTACAAGGGTAAGAATTACTTCCTTTATTCTTAAACCTGCCGAATTTCCTCCAGGTTGTTGATCTAAGCTCAATTACTAAATAATTACTTATTTTTTAATTATTACTAATGACATACTAAAAATAAAGCCATTCAAGCCATACTATATAAGAAACTTAATAAAATCAATTTTATTTGAGCCATTTTACATGTGAAAACTTAATATTACATAAATAATTAAATTACGTATATTAAAGTTGATAATAGTTGTGATATAGTGAGAAAAATTGCATTAAGCAAAGTATAATTAATATAAACTTCTTAGAAAATCGTGCTTATACGTAGGACAACTTTTTTCAGTTGACGTTCTTCTTCAATCCAACTAGACACTTAAAAATAGTTGGTTGATGTTTAGACAAGTAAGCTTACAAGAGGAACTTCAGACGTCTGGAACACGGATTTTCTTCAAACTTTGTACACTTGTAGTAGTCCATTAGGACAACATAATGTGTATAGTAATAATAATGTGTAAAGTAAATTAATCTTCGGATGTGCTTAGGACATTACAAGTTTCAGGGTGATATTCGTCATACAAACATGGAAAACATAAATTACAACGACATCTACTACATCGAATGAATGCATTTTTCCCGCATGCACAAGGAATTGTCATAGTTTGTAAGAAAAACAAACCTCGTTCATATTCTCAAAAATTTCTCTTTCTTCCGACAACTTGGATACAAACCACGCCTAACGCGACATTCTCATAAATATCTGTGCTGATAATTGGTGATGTACTTTTCAATGTATTTTGACAACATCTCTCTCGAGAAGCAATTTCTCGCTCGTTTTCAATTAAATGAGAACAATTTTGAAGGCGTTTGATAAAATTTTTAACTTGCCTATAGAAATAAACGTCACATGGCTGGCAAATTGGAGAACATTTCGGGAGTATGATTTTAACCCTGCACGTTGCACGACCTGCGTCATATGTGAAAATTTCGTCGTACATGGCAGAAGTCGTTTGACCCTCCCATGAATCTATTATTAGCAAGAATTTTTCTTTTTTCATATAGGGAAGCATGACGCTAATTAGAAATGTATTATACAGCTGTGTTGTGTTTTCCAGACTTCGAACTTGTTACAACGACATTTCGAAGGTCGTTCGTAAAATTGTCAACAGTTTTTTTAACTCTTGGACCAAACTTCCCCGTGGCTTCTTGCAAGCACCAAAACACTTGCGGCAATAATTCACCAGACATGGTTATCGCATATTGTGCCGTGTATGAGTGTGTTACCTTGTTCATATCGTGCCTTTTAACAAACACACTTTTTGAATCTCTTTCGGCTTGACTTCTGTCATAAGTTGGCTGGTACTGGCAACCTGTCTTTTTGCTTCAAAATTTTCCATAATTGCCTTCGTCTGAAGTTGAAACTTCTTTGCGGCTTCTAGTGTTTCCTCCAAAGACACAGATTTCCTATCACTCACATATAGCTTGATCTTCTTCTGTCGAATTCTGTGTCTTTATTTGAATCTGTATACCCATGAAGGTGCTTTAAAGACGGAGCTCTCCGATTGAAATTGGCCTGCACAGGCCAAAGCCCACTGCTGTAAGTTCCTTGTTGTAACCTAAAAAGTAAAATCAACATTCCATTACATTACCACATTTTCTTTACAATCAAATAGGGTTATTGAAGATGAACAAGAATTATTTGTAAAGTGAAAATGTATATGCAACCTACTTGCTGTTAGTTTCTTCGAGCCTCAACGAAGCGGTCATTGGTCCACGAATCAATTATTGCAAATTTATTGATCATTGTTCCTCCAGTTTTAGTTTTCTTCCGATATCTTTACTTGATCCTTCCTTTTTAAATGCCGAGAAACTTTTTTCTGTAGAGTATTTAGGCTCCACTTGGGGTGTTCTCTTGCCATTCTCACTACTCTTATTTTTGTTTCAAAGGAAATGAATTCGAGTTTTTCCCTCTTTTCGACTGGCTCATAATTCTCATCGTCGGAAAAATCTCCTTCAACTTCATGGAACAGACATTCTTCATCTACTTCGTCGAAATGAATTAGGTCTTCGTCAGTAATAACTATCTCTTCCCCTATTATTTGGACGGTAGACTAATACAGCTCTCCTCCAATCACTTTTGCATCTGCATAAATCGTTGCTGATGATCCTGTATCAATGAGGTCCGCTCTTGGAAGAAGACCCTCTCACTACACGAACGGATCTTTTAACCGACGTTTTGCAACTGCTTTATGCTCTGAATCTTCACTACGTTCATCACGTACACTATCCCAAGAACCGAGAGTCACTTCCATTTTAAAAAAATTCGCAAGTAGACTATTCGTTTCTAGCAAAGTCTCACCACTACGAAAGTTGGCTGCCGAATGATGCCTGTCCTATCGCGTCGGTTCGATAAGAACAGAACCGAGGTACAAGCTTTTTTGCCCTTCCCTTACAATTAATCCTTTCGAACCCGTTAATTCCCGATTTTTTTCTCCCAGTATTTTTTTTCCCCGAAATTTTTTATCCCGAATTCCTGTTTCTCCGAAATTTGTTAATTCCAAAACTTTAATTTTCAAATTTGGGTTAAAAAAAATCGGGGAAACAGGTATTCGGGAAAAAAAAATGCGGGGAAACGGTAAGACACGTTGGTTCAGGTACGAGGCGGTTCAGGGTACCTTTTCTCGACTTCAGGGATGAGGGATTTCTCAAATCACTACAAGTATACGTTTTCAGGAAAACTTTATCCGTTTGGTCGATTACTCGTCGATAATTTTATAAAATATATTTTTTTTAATGATAAAATTCAGTAAACAGCCAAATAACATTGGAAATTCAATCAAAATGCATGCAAATACACGTATTTATTCATTATATTACCTTTGAATTGTTATTTATAAGAAAAAATATGACCAGCGTTGAAAAAAACAATGTATGGGATTCAATCCACCGATCCAGCAATTACGAAGCTGGAACGTTACCACTCGGCTATCGCCATGTTATACACGTTGACACAACGCTAATGTATATATTCGATGTGGAAAATTTGGATTAAATGAGAACAATTTTGCGCCGAAGTAATTGCCGAAGTGAATGCCGATATAATGCGCCTTACTACTTACACATTATGTTGTCCTAATGGACTACTACAAGTGTACAAAGTTTGAAGAAAATCCGTGTTCCAGACGTCTGAAGTTCCCCTTATTAAACAGATAAAGATAAATAAACGAGACAAGACTAGAAACATAATACCAGGCAGACAAATCTAGACAAACAAGACTAGACAGACAAAACTTGAAAACCAAGATAATATAGATAATACTAGATAGAAAAGATTAGACAGAGAAGTCTAGCCAAGCAAGACTGGACAAAAAAGACTAAATAGACAAATCTAGACAGACAAGTGCGGACAAGACTAAACAGTAAAGACTGGACAGACAAGATTGGACAGACAAGACTGGACAGACAAGACTTTAGGAAAAAGTTGTTCTGGGGAAGCTCCAGCTAAACCCCTATTCCACTTTGGCTTTTAGTTTGCAACACCCCGGCATCACATATTTTGCATTTCTTCAGGGTGGGTAGCCCAGACGGTTAGTGAAAACCGCCCTAGTGGTCGCCTCCCCGACCAGAATTCCAACTCGGGTCTCCCGCATTGAAAGACGGGTATGTTGTCAACTACACCAGTGGTGCGCAAACCGTGGGTTATACCGACCTTATAATATACCGATTTATAATAATTTTTTAAAAATAAAATTAAAAAACGTCTACTTGGTCGCAAATGAAAATAGTTTGCGCGATATTTTTTAATTAAAAGCTTCCTAGAAATATTATATATGTTTTCCGAATAATTTTGGGAGGTGAAATCTGCGTAAAATGCGAGAAAATGTATTTCCTTAAAATCAATATTTATCAAATGCATGGAAAATTTTAAAGTGTATCTGAAAGTTTTTTCAGTAGGGGTTGTAAATATACAAATTGCATTTTGCTAGCCGCTTACGTTTGCGAAATATAACTTGATATAATTCGCAAAATCGAGCGAAATTTTGCGAAATTTGGTCGGTCGAGTAGAGAACTGGCAAACTAATTAATATTTTTAAGGATATCTACGTGTTTTGATAGGGTAAATGACCCCCTGAAAACGATGCCGTAATCCGTTTTTAAATATCTGCAACCGTTCTCGAAATACGGACTTGTGAGTCGAAAATTTGAATTCAGAATTGTGCAGTAAAAAAATTAATCTTTCCAAACAATTTACACATCAATTTGCTCGTCTTGCCCTCTAGTTTCAGTGTGTCGAAAAAGATTTCGCTGGGATTTGTAGTTTCCGAGAGGTTCGTAGAAAACCGAAAACATTTCTTGATTTTTTGATTCTCTCGTGTCTGAAACATATAAATGTACAGTTGCTATACATATAAGGGTAAAACTGTCTAATTGTATGACATCTGCAAAATACTGAGCAACATCCATGGCGCTCAGAGTGGCTAACAGGAGATCTTCCTCTGCGCGGGCACAGAGGGCAATGAAGCATGTGTCATGTGGTTTGTTCTTGTTCACATTCGCAAGTCACATGTACTGAGGCCCCATCTTCTCAGATTGTCTCGGAATCTTCCAACTCCTGATCGTAACCTGTTTAGGGATTTCCACACCAACAAGCTTACGTAGTGTCCAGGTCAGGGGCGGATCCAGGATTGTCATTTGCGGGGGGGCTTGACTTCGCTGAGGGTAGGTAAAGTAGAGACTAGCAAAGAAAACACTAAAAAGCACAACTTTTATTTTGCTTAACGCATAATAAGTCTCCTCGGATAACTTTTCGCAAATTCCTCAATGACTTCGTTAGGTTGTAGATAAGCAGAGATATCTCGGGGAATATACGTGGAAGCCAAACCGGTTAACCTGTCTTAGGTCATTGTCGTACGAAGGTACGATTTTATTAGTTTAAGCCAGTGTTTCTCAAACTTATTTGTCTTTTCGCCCACCTTTGATATGCAAATCTATCGTATTGCAATAATTTCAAATTCAATTGAAAGAGGCTTTATTTTTCTCTTTCTAGAGAGTATTTTGACTTTTATGGAATTTTTTTGAGTTCTATCAAAATTTTTATTATAAAATAACGATAATAACTTAAATATTGACTAGAAATCTAGCAATGTTGAAAGTAAAATTTATATATCAAGAATACACGCGCCAGTAAGGACAAGCCGCAATTTCTTGTAATATCATCATTCAAATTAAATTGTAAGTTTAGGTCTGAGAACCTATTTAGATTAATAATAAATGAATTCTTAAATAACTAGCAACAATAATTGTGATAGTTTTTGAAATATTTCAAATAAAAATTAACATGCGGGGATCCCTGTAGAAAGAAAAATTCGTGAAAAGAAAGTGAAGGCATTATAATTTTTACAGAAATAAAATTATATAATATTTTTTTTTTCAGAAACTTGAAAAGTTTTTTTCTTGGCAGATTTGGAAGATTTTTTTCAAGGTCATAGATTTGGACAAGATACTAAAAGCTGGTAGATCTACCGAAAGTTGGTAGAGTTAGTAACGCTGGCTGTGTGTGTGCGTGCGATTAGAGGTACTCGACCAGCAGCGAATAGTAGCGTGGCCGGTTGTACCTATAATACTGAACACGGAACAATTTTGTTGAACAAAAGCGTTTGAACGCTGTTTGTTTTAAATTAGCAGAAATACATTGTATAGCTCGTGATAGCTACCGCCCCCTGGCTACCTACCGCCCCCTATATCGCCCCCTGGCTACCTAGCGATCCCCAAAACGTCGTCATCGTTCACTGGGGGGCGAAATCGCCCACTTTAAGAAACGCTGGTTTAAGCGAAGAGAAGCTGCGCTCCACACTACAAGTGGTTACTGGTAATGTAGCGGGAATTTGTAACCAAATTTTTATATTTGGAAAAAACTCATTTGTCTCTTTATGCTGCTGTTTGGGGGAGATGTTGTCTAGCACTCCATAGCTCATTCCAAAGAGTTATTTATCCCGATAACGAGAGAGCATGAGGTAAATTGTCACTGTAAACGCGTGCAGCTGCTACTATCGAGGTCAGATTTTCTGTGTTTACGATGGCACTTGATGGAAGATAGAACATATCGAGAATCGAAGAGTGACTCGTCTCGTTCTTACTACACTTTCTACCATCTCATAACAAAGGTTAAGATCTAATGTTAAAATTAAAGTTAAGATCTAAGCCCGCAGTTGCGGTAAAAGCGAAACAGTGATCTCAAATACTACGGCGGTTACCGTTAAGATAAGACTAATAAGAATTGTTGAATAGAAGCCAGAAAACTTGCACTTTTCATTGACGAAGAAGTTCTGTCGATTTCTTCAAGGAACTGTACGATAGGGTTAAAGAACTCTTCGAATTGAAGGACCGCATCATGCCATTCAACCCAGCGTGTATCACTAAGAATTTGCAACTTGACCCTTTTCATCTGTGGGTGTTTTTAAGGATAGCTTGTTTGAAAAGTTCCAATCTTTTTGCTGTCTCGTACAAAACTGTTAACATTATTTACTATTGCAATCATATTACGAACACTAGGCAAGCTGCATGCCTTCACGACAGCTAGGTTTAGTTTATGCGCGGCACAGTGCATGTAAGGCGCTAGCAGTTGGATCCCGGGGCACCTATTGTAATAAGCCACCGTCCTGTTATGCATGACTCTCGCAAAGTCATCACAGGAATTTTCCGAAAATACCTCCCTCAAATGTGGCTAGCCGCCCACGTTAAAAAACGTAAGGGCCCCCTACGCTTGTGTTTAAAACCTAGACACCAAACACAAGTATACGTAAAGGGAGGAGACCTACGTCCCAGTTAAGCTGTTGCGCCAAAAAGAAAAAGAAGAATTATAGAAATATATTTTCCGACGAGTTCACTGGAAGGAAGTACTCAGATACTTTTTGGGATCCGCCGCAGGTCAGGGTAGTAGTTCTTCAGCTACTGCCATCCAACCGCAGGGGTGGGGGGTCGAGTTCTTCCATATATCCAGGCCTGCCTTCTCCAGTGAGACGGTAAGCATCTCAGATGTCCTCAGGAAGCTCTTTCGAGACCTCAGCCGTTGCTGAGGTGGGTTATATCAGTGATTTTCTTGATTGAAAAGGATTGATTTTTTTTGGCAATTTTTCCGGAAAAGTCTCTTTTTCAGTGTATGCGAAAGAAATGGAAGTGCCGAACACAATTTTCCAGTTTTATTTCGTTCAAATGCTCAAAATACCCAAGATATAGGATATTTTCCAATTTTTAGTCATTTCTTCTGACTTATTTTAAGTTTTTTTTCCTGCAGAATAATTTTATCGAATTCCTTACGTATCCTTCGAGACCAAATTATTGGAAATCGGTTGAAAATTGCCCGAGAAATGAATTAAAATGTAAGAGTCCTCCAGCGGATCTATGGTTCAAAGGTATTTTTTAATTAAAAGCTTCCTAGGAATATGTTATATATTTTCCGACTAATATTGAGATCTGAATCGATTAGTGATTCAGAAACAAGAGGTCTCTGCGATAAGCCGTTCCAAAGTTTTGACTTCGGAAAACTGCAGAAAATGCGAGAAAATGTATTTTCTTAAAATCATTATTCATCAAGAAAATGGAAAGTTCCAAAGCGTCTCTGAAAGTGTTTTCCCTGCTGGTTGTAAATATACAAGTTGAAAGAAGTAGAAGTTGAAAGAAGTAGAAGTTGAAAAGTAAATATAAAAGAAGACGAACGGATGATACAGTCATACAAAGAGAAGCTTCTGAACCCCTATTCACCCCGTGCGGAAGGGATGTAAGATGTAAGGCAATATAATTACGGAAAGATTATGATGTGAGACTCCACCATGCTGTTGTTATGCGAGGAGCAGTCCCGGGATGTGTGGGCCCTTTTTTTTGCTTTCAAGGGAACCTCTTGCTCAAGTTAACGAAAGTGCTCCAACATACCCTCCTCCCCCTCCCATAAAAAAGACAACACTAGACTGACAACCAGACAAGACTAGATTGAAGACAGACACGATTAGCAACAGACAAGACAAAAGCAGACAAGACTAGATACAAACAAGACTAGAGACAGACAAAACTAGTGACAGACATGACTAGAGACCGACAAGACTAGGGACAGACGAGACTAGAAGCAGACAAGACTAGAAGCAGACAAGACTAGAGACAGACAAGACTATAAATAGACAAATCTAGGGGCAGACAAGACTAAAGACAGTCAAGACTAAACACAGACAAGACTAGAGACAGACAAAACTAGAAACAGATAAGACTAGAGACAGGCATGGCTAGAGACAGACAAGACCAGAGACAGGTAATAATAGAGATAGACAAGAATAGAGAGAGGCAAGACTAGAAAGGGGCAAGATTAGAGACAGGAAAGACTAGAGACAGACAATACTAGAGACAGGCAAGACTAGAGACGGGCAAGACTAGAGAGAGGCAAGATTAGAGACAGGCAAGACTAGAGACAGACAAGACTAGAGACGGGCAAGACTAGAGAGAGGCAAGATTAGAGACAGGCAAGACTATAGACAGACAAGATTAGAGCCAGACAAGACTCAAAAGAGACACAACTAGAGACAGACAAGACTAGAAGCGAACAAGACTAGAGACAGACAAGATTAGAGACAGACAAAACTAGAGACAAACAAGATTAGAAAGACAAGACTAAACGCAAACATGAATGAAATATGATTTTTATGAATAGGTATCACCCAATGAGTTATATTAAAGATTAGAGGTAAGGTTAAGACACCATTAGATTCATCCTACCTTGCCTATCTCACTTGTCAAAATGTCCATTGAATCAATTTGTTTTTGTCGAGACTGTTTTTATGAAATCAATTAGTAAGTCTTTGGTATAATAAAAATGCTATGAATTTCATAGAGAGCAGTAAAGCAGAGTTTTATTGCGTAATAAGTTGTGAAGCTTGTTAACATACGTACGAACAAATGTAACCATTTGGAACATAAAAATGCTAGTAAGAGTAAAAGGAAAAAAAACGAAAACACTTAAATTTCCAGCAATAAAACTTGAATATTACAAGATGAGTTTGAAACGTAAATTTAATTTTTTTCAACTCGTCTCTTTTTGTATAATCGAGTCAGACAACAGTAAGTTTATTTGATCTCATAATATGTTCTATTCAGTTGACTTAATCAAATTCAAATGTTGCGTTCGTTATATATTATTAGTTCACGGTCTCTCAGTAATCTGATATTCACAGACCATTTGGACGTAGACAAGTCCACATGCAAGAACGTTCTAAATCATTAAGGTTTTAAAAAGTTTTTCCAAAACAAAAAACTATCATTAATGGAAGACATTTTTTTGTGGAAAATTCCACTGAATATAAGTTTTTACTAGGAGAAAAATTTAGGAAAAAAGCAGTTAAGAAAGTTGTTTAGGAAATTACTTTATCCTACTCTATAGGATTACTTTAGTAAAATCTGTAGGTGCGCTTTATTTTATCGAATTTAGAATTAAATTAATTTGAGATATTCTTAGAATTTTCAAACAAATCTTTCTATCGTATTATATACCGTATCTATATATATCGTATCTATATATAGAACTATTTAAATTTTGAGTAATAAGGAAATAAATTTCCAATTGCTCATTGCAATTTATCAAATTAGATTAACGCACCTATTATGTAGGAAGAATTATGTTGTTGCATTACAAGCGACTTAAAATCAAACAAAAGCTTGAATTGCAAATTGTATGATTATAGTTATATTGACTTGCTGATAAACTTGTAAGTGTTTGCTAATACACTATTTACATAAATATATTTATTTTTTGGGCGAAAATGTCAATTTGCCTACTAGAGACGCAACTTTATTAGAAAAATCGTTTCTTTTCTAGTTTAGTCTCGTATCTAGTCTTGTCCGACTAGCCTTGTCTGTCTACCCTTGTCTGAAGGGATTTGTCTGTCTAGTCTTGTCTGTCTAGTCTTGTCTATCTAGTCTTGTCTGTCTAGTCTTGTCTGTCTAGTCTTGTCTGTCTAGTCTTGTCTGTCTAGTCTTGTCTGTCTAGTCTTGTCTGTCTAGTCTTGTCTGTCTAGTCTTGTCTGTCTGGTCTTGTCTGTCTAGTCTTGTCTGTCTAGTCTTGTCAGTCTAGTCTTGTCTGTCTAGTCTTGTCTGTCTAGTCTTGTCTGTCTAGTCTTGTCTGTCTAGTCTTGTATGTCTAGTCTTGTCTGTCTAGTCTTGTCTGTCTAGTCTTGCCTGTCTAGTCTTGTCTGTCTAGTCTTATCTGTCTAGTCCTGTCTGTCTAGTCTTGTCTGTCTAGTCTTGTCTGTCTAGTCTTGTCTGTCTAGTCTTGTCTGTCTAGTCTTGTCTGTCTAGTCTTGTCTGTCTAGTCTTGTCTGTCTAGTCTTGTCTGTCTAGTCTTGTTTGTCTAGTCTTGTTTGTCTAGTCTTGTCTGTCTAGTCTTGTCTGTCTAGTCTTGTATGTCTAGTCTTGTCTGTCTAGTCTTGTCTGTCTAGTCTTGTCTGTCTAGTCTTGTCTGTCTAGTCTTGTTTGTCTAGTCTTGTCTGTCTAGTCTTGTCTGTCTAGTCTTGTATGTCTAGTCTTGTCTGTCTAGTCTTGTCTGTCTAGTCTTGCCTGTCTAGTCTTGTCTGCCCAGTCTTGTCTGTCTAGTCTTGTCTGTCTAGTCTTGTTTGTCTAGTCTTGTTTGTCTAGTCTTGTCTGTCTAGTCTTGTCTGTCTAGTCTTGTATGTCTAGTCTTGTCTGTCTAGTCTTGTCTGTCTAGTCTTGCCTGTCTAGTCTTGTCTGCCTAGTCTTGTCTGTCTAGTCTTGTCTGTCTAGTCTTGTCTGTCTAGTCTTGTTTGTCTAGTCTTGTCTGTCTAGTCTTGTCCGTCTAGTCTTGTATGTCTAGTCTTGTCTGTCTAGTCTTGTCTGTCTAGTCTTGTCTGTCTAGTTTTGTCTGTCTATTCTTGTCTGTCTAGTCTTGTCTGTCTAGTCTTGTATGTCTAGTCTTGTCTGTCTAGTCTTGTCTGTCTAGTCTTGCCTGTCTAGTCTTGTCTGCCTAGTCTTGTCTGTCTAGTCTTGTCTGTCTAGTCTTGTCTGTCTAGTTTTGTCTGTCTATTCTTGTCTGTCTAGTCTTGTCTGTCTAGTCTTGTATGTCTAGTCTTGTCTGTCTAGTCTTGTCTGTCTAGTCTTGTCTGTCTAGTCTTGTCTGTATAATCTTATCTGTCTAGTCTTGTCTGTCTAGTCTTGTCTGTCTAGTCTTGTCTGTCTAGTCTTCTCTGTCTAGTCTTGTCTGTCTAGTCTTGTCTGTCTAGTCTTGTCTGTCTAGTCTTGTCTGTCTAGTCTTGTCTGTCTAGTCTTGTCTGTCTAGTCTTGTCTGTCTAGTCTTGTCTGTCTAGTCTTGTCTGTCTAGTCTTGTCTGTCTAGTCTTGTCTGTCTAGTCTTGTCTGTCTAGTCTTGTCTGTCTAGTCTTGTTTGTCTAGTCTTGTTTGTCTAGTCTTGTCTGTCTAGTCTTGTCTGTCTAGTCTTGTCTGTCTAGTCTTGTCTGTCTAGTCTTGTCTGTCTAGTCTTGTCTGTCTAGTCTTGTCTGTCTAGTCTTGTCTATCTAGTCTTGTCTGTCTAGTCTTGTTTGTCTAGTCTTGTTTGTCTAGTCTTGTCTGTCTAGTCTTGTCTGTCTAGTCTTGTATGTCTAGTCTTGTCTGTCTAGTCTTGTCTGTCTAGTCTTGCCTGTCTAGTCTTGTCTGCCTAGTCTTGTCTGTCTAGTCTTGTCTGTCTAGTCTTGTCTGTCTAGTCTTGTTTGTCTAGTCTTGTCTGTCTAGTCTTGTCCGTCTAGTCTTGTATGTCTAGTCTTGTCTGTCTAGTCTTGTCTGTCTAGTCTTGCCTGTCTAGTCTTGTCTGCCTAGTCTTGTCTGTCTAGTCTTGTCTGTCTAGTCTTGTCTGTCTAGTTTTCTCTGTCTATTCTTGTCTGTCTAGTCTTGTCTGTCTAGTCTTGTATGTCTAGTCTTGTCTGTCTAGTCTTGTCTGTCTAGTCTTGTCTGTCTAGTCTTGTCTGTATAATCTTATCTGTCTAGTCTTGTCTGTCTAGTCTTGTCTGTCTAGTCTTGTCTGTCTAGTCTTCTCTGTCTAGTCTTGTCTGTCTAGTCTTGTATGTCTAGTCTTGTCTGTCTAGTCTTGTCTGTCTAGTCTTGCCTGTCTAGTCTTGTCTGCCTAGTCTTGTCTGTCTAGTCTTGTCTGTCTAGTCTTGTCTGTCTAGTCTTGTCTGTCTAGTCTTGTCTGTCTAGTCTTGTCTGTCTAGTCTTGTCTGTCTAGTCTTGTCTGTCTAGTCTTGTTTGTCTAGTCTTGTTTGTCTAGTCTTGTCTGTCTAGTCTTGTCTGTCTAGTCTTGTCTGTCTAGTCTTGTCTGTCTAGTCTTGTCTGTCTAGTCTTGTCTGTCTAGTCTTGTCTGTCTAGTCTTGTCTATCTAGTCTTGTCTGTCTAGTCTTGTTTGTCTAGTCTTGTTTGTCTAGTCTTGTCTGTCTAGTCTTGTCTGTCTAGTCTTGTATGTCTAGTCTTGTCTGTCTAGTCTTGTCTGTCTAGTCTTGCCTGCCTAGTCTTGTCTGCCTAGTCTTGTCTGTCTAGTCTTGTCTGTCTAGTCTTGTCTGTCTAGTCTTGTTTGTCTAGTCTTGTCTGTCTAGTCTTGTCCGTCTAGTCTTGTATGTCTAGTCTTGTCTGTCTAGTCTTGTCTGTCTAGTCTTGCCTGTCTAGTCTTGTCTGCCTAGTCTTGTCTGTCTAGTCTTGTCTGTCTAGTCTTGTCTGTCTAGTTTTGTCTGTCTATTCTTGTCTGTCTAGTCTTGTCTGTCTAGTCTTGTATGTCTAGTCTTGTCTGTCTAGTCTTGTCTGTCTAGTCTTGTCTGTCTAGTCTTGTCTGTATAATCTTATCTGTCTAGTCTTGTCTGTCTAGTCTTGTCTGTCTAGTCTTGTCTGTCTAGTCTTCTCTGTCTAGTCTTGTCTGTCTAGTCTTGTCTGTCTAGTCTTGTCTGTCTAGTCTTGTCTGTCTAGTCTTGTCTGTCTAGTCTTGTCTGTCTAGTCTTGTCTGTCTAGTCTTGTCTGTCTAGTCTTGTCTGTCTAGTCTTGTCTGTCTAGTCTTGTCTGTCTAGTCTTGTCTGTCTAGTCTTGTTTGTCTAGTCTTGTTTGTCTAGTCTTGTCTGTCTAGTCTTGTCTGTCTAGTCTTGTCTGTCTAGTCTTGTCTGTCTAGTCTTGTCTGTCTAGTCTTGTCTGTCTAGTCTTGTCTGTCTAGTCTTGTCTGTCTAGTCTTGTCTATCTAGTCTTGTCTGTCTAGTCTTGTCTGTCTAGTCTTGTCTGTCTAGTCTTGTCTGTCTAGTCTTGTCTGTCTAGTCTTGTCTGTCTAGTCTTGTCTGTCTAGTCTTGTCTGTCTAGTCTTGTCTGTCTAGTCTTGTCTGTCTAGTCTTGTCTGCCTAGTCTTGTCTGTCTAGTCTGCATAATCTTGTTGTCTTAATTAACATAAATTTCATAATGTTTAATTTTATTCAATACATGAACATTTAAAGTTAAAAGCATTTCAAGGTTCATAAATTCTTTTCGACAAATTTCAGTCTTATGGGTTTGGAGGGAACCACTACCATTTTCAGAACCATCTCGACCCCGTCCTCCTCCAGCTCGACCGCAAACCTCTCCACTACGCGTTCCAGCGTTGAATTTAACTGCTTCTCCGCAATTTTCCTCCCGATGCAAGCCCGACTTCCCATGGAAAACGGCAGACTGGCCATCCCCATCGAATTAGATTTTCCCGACCAGCGGTCGGGATTGAAGCTGTTTGGGTATTCGAAATACCTCTCGTTTCTTCCAGCTGTATACAGACTTAGGAGTATTAAGGTGTTTGGGGGGATTTTGTATGGACCGATTTGGATTTCTGAAGGGATTAGTCTTGTTAGGAACGGAGCAACTGGATAAAGGCGCAAGGTTTCGCGGATAAAGTTTTTGTATTGTTGAGGATTTTGTGAGGAAAGATTTTGTTGTATTGTTGGGTTTTTTGCTAAGTTGTAAAGCATCCATTCCATTGTGTAAGCTGTGGTGTCTCCGGCGGCTAAAACTAAATCAACTATGATTTTGACCATATCACTTTTTAGCATGTTCTGTTTGGTCATCAACTGTAACAGTCCTTCATTTTTTGGATAGTTTTCTAAAAGTTCTTGTACTAAATCGTTAGCTCCATGTAAAGCTTGATCCACACAATTAACGAAGTTCTTCCAAGCTTTAATATTCATTTTGGCGGCCAATGTTGCTGGAACAAACTGTAATTTAGCTGTAGATTCGAAAATTTTATGAACTATTTTCGCCAATTCCCACAACTTCGCATCTAAATTACAACTTTCGAAGACCCTTGCACCTAATAAAACAGCTGTGATTGTATCTAAGGACCACTTATACAATACTTCTTCTAAGTTTTCGTTTCCTAAGCTGTTTAAAACTTTTCTTGCAGCAAAATCGCAAGCTTCATCAATGTAACTCAAATCGCCTTTTAATAAAAACCCATTCATAATCCTTCGGTTGTATAACCATTCATCCCCGTTCATAAAGAACAACCCTCTGCTTGACCCGAAGAGTTTATTGTAGAGGTGCCAAGCTTCAGGTAGTAAATGCACAGGGGTTTTACCTTCTTGTGCGAAAACGGAGCGCATGTATTCGGGGTCAGAGATGAAAACAGCTTCGATGTTGCCTAAAGTTTCTTTGTAGATTGGTCCTAGCTCTTGGTGTCTTTTGTTGGTGTAGAGATGAAGTTTTGAAGCACCTCCGGCGAGGATTAAGGATGGGATTGTGCCGAGGAAAGGGAGCAATGGTTTTGGTTGTGGGATTGGGTTTAAAGTTGGTGTGGGTTTCTGTTGGATTGCCGCGCGTTTTGTAATTAGACTTATCGGAAGTTTTAACTTGGTGTTAACCATTGTGATTTACTAGCGCGTTTCTAATTTCTAGCAATTGATGAGATCGTGTTTTATTGGATTTTCTGCTTTCCACGTTTGTTGGCAAATTCTGTTCGTAACGCGATACCGTTGTTTCTTGTTTCTGTGCGAGCGCGCGTTTGCTTTCGTTGTGTTATTGTAACGGAATTGATCTGTCGGTCTGTTGGTCTGTGTGGCTATTGGACTGCGTCTTCCACAGGAGATTTCTATATTTAGGGGGATAGACCGACTAAATGTTTGTTAACCCTGGTCGAGGCCTCCGCGCTAGTCGAACTGATGTTGATTATTGAACATGCGCCCAAGGACGTAAATCAAAATTGTTTATTATTTCATCATTTCTATTTTTTTTTTACATTTAATCAATTAATGTTTGTCCACTTCCTCGACCACACTAATCTTATCAACAATAATATGTGTAAAACTTTTGACGCACACTTAACTTAAAACATACATTTAAAAGGATTGCGAAGTTTTTCGACATTCTCTATCAAAAATTTTCAACTAACTGAGACTTTACCTTGATATTTCGAATGAATTCTAATTATTTTTAAATTTTTCTGTCTAGGCCTAGCACACGCATTTATTTACTACATTCAGGTCTTTTCTTATGCAGCCAACATAGCTCATCTAATAAAACATTTTTCATCTCATGAACGAAAAAATTCTCAAGAAACGATAAATACTCATTAAACTAGGCAGTAATGCAATAAATATAAATTGATCATATAGTGGTGCGCAAACATTTTTATTGGCGACCCCCCATTTTGAGTAAAATGTTGTCTCGACCCCTGGATCGATAGTAGACGTTTTTTAATCGTTAACGTAGGTAAAGTAAAATTCTTTCTGGGGTTTGCGTTTACAGGGTGTTTTTAAGGAGTTTTGGTGACGTCATTGAATAAAATACAGCCTTTTTAAAATAGCGCAGCAAACTTAGACACCATCATAAAAATGCTATAAAAGTTGTGACGTTGAAAAAAGTCTAGTATTAGTTGAAAAGTTGTAAAATCCAGTATTAGTATGAAGCGGTATTTAGAAGTTAAAATTTGATGACTCATTGACACTCTTTTAAAAACACCATGTATCTGCTTTATTAGAGGTTTGAATACAACACATAATTTTACGAAACTGTGGAATTATGTATACATATATGGGTATAAACATTTTTTTAAAGAAAAATACTTTTAAAAAACGTTACATTATAAAAATTTTATGTGAAGTATGCGTATGTAAAGAGCTCATGATTGCTTCCATGTTCATTGCTTTCTTCCTCAGGATCCAATCGAGTTAGATATTTTGTTTTAATGGCAACAAATTTTGAAAAGCCAGATTCACATAAGTAGGTAGATTAAAGTGACCACACGTCCCGATTTTGGCGGGACAGTCCCGCTTTTTGGAGGACAGTCCCGCGTCCCGCCGATTTTTAAAAAAGTCCCGCTTTTTAGAAAATATCTGCATTTCTATTTTAAATGTATGTAAATACATTTTTGTATATTTATAGACAATTATGTATATAGATGTATACAATAATAGTAGTTTATGATACAAGTGTGTGAAGAAGGGCTTTTGTGCATGAGTTGCGATGGTTTAAAGCACTAGCCGAAGGCGAGTGGTTTAATCGCAATGAGTAGATTAAATCTAGATTAGGTTATGGTTAGGTTAAGTTATATTAGAGCCAGATAAATCCAGATTGAGAGGCCGAGACTTCTTGATTCAAGATAAGAAAAAATAATTAAATTCTAATATATGTCAGAAAAGTTATTTTCACTAAGTCGATGATTTTTGTTTAGTGACGCAAGTTGTTGCACCATGGTAACAACAAACAGAAATCCTTTAATAATGAAACTTCATTCGATTTACATTGCACTTTTACGCACCATTTGGATACTTTTACACACGATTATATTAATAGCATCCTTCACATACAATAATGTATTTATGAATGTGTTCATTTTGGTGAGGTAGTATATAAAATATATTTTTTTAATTATTGCTCTGCTTAACATAACTAAATTATAATTCTCATTTCGTCCCATTTGTCCCGCTTTGTCTCAATGAAAATGTGCTTACGTTAAGGTAGATGCAAACTGAATTAAAATATTGATTGCCTTTCTTTTGAAAACGGCATATTCGTTTCCAATCGATATTATTTTCCAATCGAAATTTTTGACAAATCTGAGACTTAAATTGAATGTGCAGTGTTTCGTCGCTTGAAATATCAATTAACTGTTCTTTTTCATCTACAGAGATATTGGAATTAATAATATCAAACGAAAATGGATCACGGATCCAACCTAATTCATTATCTGGAATTTTTTCGAACCTTTTTGTTAAGTTTTCTTCCAATTTTATCAAATGATGGGAAATGGTGGTTTTAAATAATCAGAAATCTATACCAATTATGTTCTTTAGTAAATTATGAAAAGCACTGGAACATGTCTGTATTGCTTTTTTTAATTCTTCAATTTTAATTTTAATTTTTCAAGCTTCAATTTTACTGCTCAATATTAAAATGTTTATACTCTCTCCCTGTAAACTCAAATTCAAATCGTGTTTTTCGAAAATGTTACTGTTTCAAATGTTTTTCAACCATGTAACTGAGTTTTCTGAGCCAATCTTCATGAGCGTCCCAATATATGTTTCTTTTCTATCAAAGAAATGTAAAATTCTCCTTTTTCAAATCGAAAATACGTCGCAATAGTTTGCCGCTTGAGAGTCATCTGACTTCTGTATGTAGTAATAATGTCTCATAAACAGAACCCATCTCCTTACAGAGTATTGCAAAGAGACGACTGTTTAGACTGTTGCTTTTATGTAATTAATTGCAGTAATGACATCCTGTAATATCTTGTACAATTCTTCATCATTGTCTTTTGCAACTAGATCTTTCCTATGTATCATTCAATGGTTGAATACTGTATGGGGAGCAATTTTCTTTATTAACCCTCTTAGTCATTTATTACTACCTGTTAATGCTGCAGCACCATCAGTAGTTATTAAGGTCATTTTCCTCAAAATATCTATTAATAAATTGAAATAACTTTCACTCCTTTTATTCCTTCCAACTTTTTACAACATAAAAAAATTTCTTCAATAATATCTCACATAAACAATTAATTGCGACATTTTAGTAGTGTCAGTTTCGTCAAGTTGTGGAGCAAACACAGAAAAGTTTGGTATTAAATTTTGACAGAACTCTATATTACGTGATATGGCGGAAATTCGACGAGAAACGGAATCTCTTGATAATGGTATTGTTTTTAAATCGTTACCATATTTTTCTCCTTGAATAATTGATGTCATTTTAATTGCTGAAGGAAGAATGATGCATTCTACAATTGTATGTGGTTTAAAATTTTTCGCTATTAAATATGAAACTTCCCTTCTCAGGAATTGTTGTATATGTTTTCAAAAATACAGTTTGATTTTTCATAATTTCAGTCCGTCGTTTAAAAACGGTTTCGGATTTATTTGCAAATTCTATATGCTTACCTTCCAAATGTCGTTTTAATTTAACAGGTCTCAAACTTTCATTTACGTAATTACGTAACAGACTTCCCCATTAACAACGTAAAATGTAAATTCGTATTTAATAAACTCTTCTTGATAGTTTCTCAATTTTTTAGTAGATAACACCTTTCATTCGATATTTGATGCGCCAAAAGCATTGCTACGGCTCTGATCAGGTATTAAAACAGAAATTGTTTTCGTAAAAAATATAGTTCTATTTTTATAAATAATATAATTTAATTTCACTATTTCACTGGTAAATAAATTTATTTGAATTAAGCGACCCCCAAAATTTGTCTCGCGACCCCCCGAGGGGATATTACGTTGTTAACCCACGGTTTGCGCACCACTGATATAGTACAACAGGGTGTATAGTAATAATTTGATACAGGGATAATATATATAATAATTATAATTTAAATATTATAATATAAAATAGAGGGATAATAATATGTATATATAATAATTTCATATTATTCGTAAAGGTGCAAATAAATTTGGGTAAATTAAGTCCACATATATTTTGTGCCTGAAGTTAGAATTATATTAATTATATTATGTTAGAGTATCCAATTACGATAGGTTTATTGGATCTAACTTTAGTATTATTTTTTTATAATACTAAAGTTACTAAAGTTACTAAAGTTACTAAAGTTATTTATAGTTTAAAAAAGTTGCTTTTGTAACAAGCAACATATTAAAATTAAAAAGTTTTGACTTCGTTTGAAATACAATTAATAACAACTTGACGGACAGAAAATCACTAGATAACAATATTTGTCTTATAGGAAATTTAATTCTTCATAAGTTTTATTTGAAACATTTTTTTTGATTTTGCTTAGTTTTCGAGTTATTTTCGAGTTTTTGAGGCAAGAAAAATATTTCAAAAACAAGGTGTTTTTTCTTTGTTTAAGTTTGATATTTACATAATTTTGATTTATAGTTTTTTTATTTAGAGTTTGATATTACAAAATTGTGAGACGAAAATCATTAGAAATCAAGACTTTTCATAGGAAATTTAATTCTATACAAGTTCTGTTTGAAACATTTTTGCAATTTCGTATGGTTTTCATGTTTTTTTTGCGAATTTTTGAGAAAAGAAAAATGTAAAATTAAAATATTCTAACATTGTTCAAGGTTGATTATTACCAAAGTGCCAGATAAAAATCACTAAATACTGAGCTTTCCTATATAAAATTTAATTTTCTACGTTTTATTTGATTTTTTTTTAATTTCATCTACTTTTCGAGTTATTTTCGAATCTTTGAGATAAGACCAATGTAAAACAGAAATAATTTTTGTTTATTTCATTGTGGATTATTTCCAACTTAACAGACAAAAAACCATAAAATAACAAGATTTCCTACAGAAAATTTAACTAAAACATTTTTCAAAATTTCGTTTAGTTTTCAAGTTATTTTCGCATTTTTATGACCAAAAATGTTAAACTAAACCTGTATTATTACTACCAACACTACATAAGCGAACTTTAAAGAGGGATTTAATAGTATATTACGTAACGGGAGTTGTAAGAAGCATATAACGTAATTGCCTTACAACTCGAGTTATGTACACTAATTTATTTCTGTTTTATAAGAAAAATATGTTTGATGTAACAAATTTATTTTTTATTTGGTACATTATTCAACATTATAATAAACAAACAGTTGTATTTTCATATATAATTGTTACTCGACATTATTTAACGTGATAGAAATGAAAATAAATACATTCTGAACGTTGAACATTCATCATGAACGTTTCTCTCTGAGATACCAATCTGCCTAAGATCATTTTCACATTATTCGAACCATCTCGATAACTTCCTTATCCTCATCCTCATCCATTCTCCTGGTTGACTTCACCGAGATACCTGAAATTCTTGACTCGTCCGATTTTTCCCGGATTGGTGATCATCATTCATGTCCCCTGTAGATGTTCGTCATATATTTTGTCCAACCTTTTCAGCCATTTCTGACAGCCTATTGATCTTGTTGACTGGTGACTGTTGACCGCTGATATGTTGTTAGCAAAAATTGTCAGGTCATTCTGCAGATAGGACCAAGTCTGAATCGCTCTTCATTTGTTTCTTCTTGGGCTAACAGCTTTCTCCGCTCTCGAATGATCTTTTCCAAAACACAGTTGAAAAGGATTGGGGACAATCTATCTCCGTGTCTTACGCCCGTCCTCATTGTAAAGGGTTCTGTGATCTCACCCATCAGTTTTATTTTTGCCACTGTGTTAGTAAAAGTTTATTTTATTAGCTGTTTTGATGTATCATCCACCCAAAACTCTTCCAAAATATTCATTAATGACCCTCGATCAATGGAGTCTTATGCCTTGTGAAAATCAACAAATACAACCACGATATTTCCTTCAGTTTTTTTTTATATCTGATGATGTTCTTTAGGTTAAAGATCTGTTCTGGACAAGAACAGCCCTTTCGCAAACCAGCTTGATATTCCCGAATCAGTTGGTCAATATGACCTTCTATTCCATTTTGTATTGCTTTGGGGAGAATCTTGTATGGAACAGATACTAATGAGAAGCCCCTATAGTTATTAACATTCTTTTTATCACCTTGTTTGTGTAGAGTATGGAATAAAGCTGACTGTCATTCAGTTGGTATCATCTCAGTTCTCCAGATCTCCTCAAAAAGCTGGACTAGTACATCTAGAGTTTCATTATTTGCCAGCTTCAGTAGTTCCGACACTATTGAATCCTCTCCAGCTGCCTTATTATTCTTAAGGTTACGATGATCTCTTTGATCTCCTCTTTGCTAGGCGGAGATGAACTCATCTCCTCCTGATCTACAAACTGCGATTCTTGGTACTTTGTAGATCGGGGCTCATGCAGGAAATCTTTTTTTCGGTTCATCACAATTGAGTTGGTTTACAAAATAACGAGACATGATCGTGCAGTTTTCTTTGTTGGTCATTCCCAGTTTCCCATTTTCGTCTCTAAAACAAAGACTTGGGGCTTGGTATCCTTTCAAATTAGACTTGAACGACTGATAGAAGTCTCTGGTATTGTTTTTCCGAAAATCCTGATCGATCTGTTCTAATAGCTGTTTCTCATATATTCACTTAGTCCTTCGTAAATTTCTGGCTGCATATTTTCGAACTTCACGGAATACATCAAAGCCTTCAGGACTCCTGGTCGAATTCTACTTTTTCCAGGCATTTGTTCTTTGGGTCACCATCTCATCACAAACCTCATTCCACCATCTATGCTTTCTCCTTTTAGCTTCCAGGATTGCAGTATTACCTGCTTGTTGAATCTTGAAGACGATGTTCGCCAATTAAGAGATTTAAATGTCAATTGCTGGTGGTATTGTTCTAATATGTTTTGGTTGATTTTAAGCTTTGCAACATCAAATTTATTAATTTTATTTGTGGTTTTCACGGCCTTTTTGAGAGGGATTAAATTTTGATTCTGGAGAGGTAATGATCGGAATCTGGTTTATATTATTATTATATATTATATATATTTCCTTTAAATTATTTATTTCCTTTTTTATTATATATATTTTTATTATATTATATATATTTCCTTTAAAAACCTTGAAAGATATTGCTTTTTCTGATACACTATTTTAATTAGTTTTGTTTATCTTGTGTCTCAGTGAGTTCCAACTCAGTTGCAACGTATATCATCTCATTTTGTAGATAATTTAATTTAGTTTAAGCACATTATTAACTCAATTAATTATTCCTAATATTTTCAGAGATGTACGGAATTTACAAAATTATTTCGGATCCGCCACAGCCAATTTTTAATCGTTGATTGTTACTTTAGCATTAATGCTCCATGGAAATATTATATAATGAAAAAGCCATTTATTCCAAAGATGATTGATAATTTCAAAGAAAAAAAGGTCAAATGTTGTTAATAGTGTTAAGAAAATCTGCTTATTGTATATTGTTAGTATGATTAGTCTTCTTTTATTAAAATATGGACCCCTTTTTGGGAAAATGACTCCTCCAGCTTTTTCCACAAATCAGTCATTTTCTGACACCTGAATAATGTCATCAGCCCACTGTCTTATAGGTCTACCAGCATTCCTCTTTCCCTGTAGACCTTTCCATCGTGTAGTTTCTATGGTCCAATTTTTATCCGTGTAACGTGTTATGTGTCCAGCCCACCTCCATTTTTGTTGTTATTTTTGTTTTTTGCCGGATATGTTTGTTCTTTCATCATAAAACATCACATTTAATGTTTGGTAGAGCGTGGTTCAGGTCGAGATACTTTGCTGTAAATGATAGTGATCTTACATTACAAGTGCATACTTTTAGGGCTTTAACTATTTTGTTGTCTTTTTTGTTAAGTGAAGGGTGGCGGTCTGATTCCCCACGATGACCAATCGGATTGGGGAATGTTAAGTTTTTAATGTTATTTAGTTCTACTTGCTTGTTTTGTTCCGGTGGCTCACGACTTTATCCTATGCTTTCCGTTCTGGCGTCGACTTTTCAGTGGGCTTCACGCTTGGAGTTGCTTCTATTCCCCATCACCTCGATTGCATTTAGTATGTTTGTTTTTATTGAGGGCTGTTGTTTCCGAGGCTTTTCTATTGCGTTAGGAGAGATTGACTGGTCTCGTTTACGTTTCTCGTTCTCTGATCTGCCTTCTTTGATAATTATTGATCGCAGTTTATAGATGTATAATTTCTCTTCTCCCTTTCCTCTTCGAGTTTTGGCTGTAATTATTTCTTCTTGTTGTGGACCTCCCTGGGATAGTCTTCCGAAGTATAAGCATTTTTAAACTTATTTTTGTTCCTTATAAAGTCAGTTTTCATCCAGTTATTAACGAATGATACGGGTATGGGCCTTCCCTTTTCATTTTTCGTGAGGTTTTTGCCAACTCTGAATGTTATATTTGTGTCTCTGCCTTCGACTGTAATATGTAGGTCTTCTTTAATTTTCTTTTCCACTTGTTTGTTGTGGGAATATTATATATCATTCTAAATCTAATTGAATGTAGTTTATGTAGTATTAGTAGTTAAGTAGAAATTAATACGTCTATGTAGTATTTACATAACAAAATAGGGGTGTAGCCTAGCTCGCGTCCGTTGAAGAAATCTACACGTGCAACCTGGGTAATGCTAAATGAGCTGGAGCGATAGTTGGAGGCGAGTCCTATCTTTTCAAAAGATTTCCTAGCCTGATACGCATGGAGAAACAAAAACAAAACAAATCAGTTCATCTCAGAATTGTATGACAAGAAATATCGGACCGAGTCTCCGAATTTGCCAACTTAATATGGAAGGACTAAGCAGAGCAAAATGCGAATTTTTGTCAAAGAATTTACGAGAACATAAAGTTGACGTAGCTACCATTCAAGAAACTCATGTAGGAAGTGAAACCGACTCTAACCGAAATTAGAGACAAACTACCAGGATATGAAATCCTTGGTGCTACCTATCACCACATATATGGATGCGCAACCTATATACGTATATAGTAACATTGAAAACGCTCGCCTGGTAGGCACCAATATTAGTAACAATAACATTCACACTACCACGTTGAAGATCGAGGAACTCACAGTGGCAAACATATAAGCCTCCGTTAGCCCAGTGGCCTCTTGAAGTCTTGCCGCAGCTGGATGAGGGACCAGCTGTCTATGTGGGAGATTTTAACAGCCACCATACAATGTTGAAATATAACAGTAATGACTATAACGGTGAAACACTAGTCGAATGGGCAGACGAAAACATCTTAAGCCTCATTTTTTATGCAAAAGACAGGGGAACGTTTAGATTGGCAGCATGGAACAGAGAGTACAACCCGGACTTGTGTTTCTCGACCCAAAATACTCAAAACCAACCAGTCCACATATCTAGAAAAGTCTTGGAAAACTTTCCACACAGTCCAATTATATATGAAATAGGCACCCAGATCCCAATAATCCGATCTATAGTGAGACCAAGGTGGAACTTTCAAAAGGCAAACTGGACAAAATTCTCTCTTGAATTGGACAAAATTGTGAGATGGATCCCGGCAGAGCCTGAGAACTATGATAGGTTTGCAGCTGCAAAAAAAGTCCATGCCTAGAGGGTATCGTAGTTATAAGAATAAGTCCCGGGATGGAATGCTGAATGTGAAGAACTGTATAACAACTACATAGAGAACGGCGATCCAGATATAGCCAACGACCTTCTACAAGTACTAGATGAAGCTCGGAAAGGTAAATGGGTAAAAACAACAGAGGAAATGAATTTCCAAAGATCCAGTAGAAAATCATGGAGCCTACTTAAAAGTTAGGAGGCAGTAACCCACCCGTTCGAGAAACCCACTTGATCTCACCAGATCAGATAGCCAGCAGAATGGTAACTTTATCCAGAGCCCCACGTGATAAACAGCATACAAAATGACTTAAAAAAGAACTTAGCAATATACGTCAAACAGTACTACGCGACACGGAATTCTCTTGTGAATTCACTACTGAGGAATTAATTGCAGCTCTTAAAGATGTGAAAACTGCCAAAGCACCTTGGTTTGACGGGATACATCCTGAGTTCCTGCTTCACTGCGGAGAGAAGACAAAGAAATGGCTGACCGTATTTTACTCGCGCATCTTAACATCTGGAGTCTTGCCGAAAGCTTTTAAAATCAGTAAAATAATCGCTGTACTAAAGCCCAATAAACCACGAGATAAAGTCGAAAGCTACCGTCCCATAGCACTCCTTAGCTGCTGCTATAAACTATTAGATTCTGCGGACGAGTATTGTGCCCCGGTATGGATGAACAGCGCACATACCAAGCAAGTGGACACTCATCTTAATGTAGCAATGAGAACGATTAGTGGCTGCATCAGAACTACTCCATCCTATGGGCTCCCAACACTCAGCCACATATCTCCACCTGCCCTAAGAAGAGAAGACGCCCTAATAAAAAAATATAAGAAAATAATTAATTATTAGACACACAACTCCCTATCCATGAGGATATCCCTGATCTGACAAGAAACCGGCTTCGATCTAGGAAACCGCCAATGTTATCAGCACAACAACTGGCAGCCTGTAACTTCAACATCAACTGCGAGTGTCAGACCCTCTGGACTGAAAATGGCCCACCCGATGTAAGATATCTAATTGACCCAGTCGTAAAACCCGAGAGCTTCGACCAACCACGACATATATGGAAGACCTTAAACCATGTCAGAACAAGACATGGTGTGTGCCCATAACCTCCATAAATGGGGAAACGACCCAACCCAGGCGGTCGACTGCGGCGACCCAAACCAAACAATTGGCCACATAGTGACAGAGTGTGAACTGAGGGCATATGAAGGGGATTTGAGGGACTTCTTCCACACCACACAATCAAGTCTTGAATGGATAGCTGAACTAGATCTTTTAATATAACAATTTTATATCGTTATATGTATGTTTGTAACTCGTACATTGTAATGTCTTATTCAATCGTTAATTTATAAATTTACCATGTGTTGTGCCATACGCTAAATAAAAATAATAACAAAATAGTATATAAAATAAATATTAAAAAAATTACGAATTTAGTGTTTTTTCTTTCAATTTTATTTAAAAAAAAATCTGAAAACTCGAAGCATAGCAGCTTGAGCGAAGGGCGATGGTGTGTTTCATATTTGAAGAGCCGCAAATAACTATTCAGAGACGCGGTCTGCAACAATCAACAACCTATTCAAAAGCTTCTTGTATTTTTTTTAAATATTAATTGGAACTATATTCGACTTTGCTTTATAAATCTGGTTCTCGTACTCCTTTTGCCTGGCAGTGAAAATTTTCAAAACGTTGTCTACCAGCTTTTTATTAATTTTTATTTTAATTAATCTTATTTACAGGTGAGCTGATTAGCGAAAACAGCGACCAAATAGAAATCGTAGCAATAAAAGTCTTGAAAGAATCAGCATCAAGAGAAGCCGAAGAAGATTTCCTCCGCGAAGTCGACATTATGAGCGCGTTCAAACACAGCAACATACTTTCATTACTAGGAGTGGTCCTTCGAGGTAATAACGAAGCCTATTTAAACTAATCAATCAAACCTTAATAGAATCTTATACCCTAGAAAATAATGTTAATCCCATGATGGTGTTCGAATATATGCCGCATGGGGATTTAGCCGAAGTATTGCGCAACCAGAAGAAGCGTCCTAATCCAGAGGACGATCCCGTGCCAATATTATCCTCCAAGGATATCCTCTCTATCGCGCTGCAAGTCGCCGCAGGCATGAAGTACCTTGCTGCTCAAAGATTCGTCCATCGAGATCTCGCCTGCAGAAACTGCTTAGTCTCTGAAGGTCCCATTGTTAAAATTGCAGATTTTGGTATGAGCAGAGATGTTTATACATGCGATTATTACAAGGTAAATAAAAATTTGAATAGGTTTTAATTTTAATCAAAATAAATTTGAGATCTTATCAAAACTTTAATCTTTCAAGACAATATTAACATATTCAAGATTAATGTTTTGTCGATTATAAGATATTTATGGAAAATTGTTTTAGATTGGAGGATCAAGACTTTTACCAGTTCGTTGGATGTCACCAGAAAGTGTAATGTATGGCAGATTTACTTTAGAATCTGACATTTGGTCATATGGCATAGTTCTTTGGGAGATCTATAGTTTTGGCAAACAACCATATTACGGCCATACGAACGAGGAAGTAGTAAAACTAATCCTCCAAGGAATTATGTTGATACCACCAGATGATTGTCCGACGATAATTTGCGATTTGATGAGGAATTGTTGGAAGACAGAGCCTAGAGATAGAATCCGTTACACGGACATCTACGATAAGCTAGAAAAGGCTTTCGATAGCTTCGAGGAGCAAACAAAGGTTTACAGGGTTGAAAACGAATTTAAGATGAATAGTCTGAAGAAGCTGCCTAGGCCGCCGCCGCTACACATTGTGCCTAAAATCGATCTCTTAGACGCTGAAGGGTACTTGTTGCCTAAGGAGATTAAGGAGCCCGTGCAGTATTTAGAAACTTTGCCTGACTGACAAAGACGAATTTTGTTTGGTAAAAACCGCGGTGTTGATGTGTGATTTTTTGTTTGAAGTTTTTTCTTCCGATGCAATGTGGAAATTGTTAAAAATTGAAAAGAAAAAACTTCTAGGTATATTTGTGCTTTTTTTTAATCAAAAAAATTATCATATCATGTAAATATTTCCATAACTTTACTAAATATTTATTGAATAGTTTAAGGGCCTAAAATGGTAACAAAAGAAAAAAAACTACCAAAGATTTACAGGGAGATTTTTGAATTGTTTGTTTCGTTCAGATTTTAAATGTTTATATTTTATAATATTGTAATGTAAGAGAAATGAAAGGAAAATATAAATTTTCTTTTTAAAGAAAATATTATTTGCAAATTTTCCTAATCAAAGGCAGGAACTGACTGTTTGTTATATCAAAGAAAAACATTATTGTGTATAAAACAAAAAACTTTGATTATTTCGTTGTCAAAAATTTCGATGTTCAAAAAATGGTGAAATTCGTGCTAAAATGGCACCGCCGCCATATAAAAAAACCCAAGCACATGATCATCTCCTCCGACGCTGTTCTAGAACATAACAAGGGATTCATCCCTTCATATTGCTCGGTACTTACATTACTTTTTAATTTCTTTTTTTGACATTTACTTTGATCGTAACAGGAGCCTGCGAACATACAAAAATTGTTAGCTAACCAGTACATGAGGGATTGGTTTGACGAACGGGCAGCTTTTGAGGCAAAGTATTACTATAATCCGGAAAAGTTAGAAAAGAAGAAGTTCTCGCCCTACCGGAAGGAGAAGCCGAACAAGGAGTGCAAGCAGAAAGGTCCGACTTGTAAAAAATAATGTTTCTACGTTTTGTGTTCTCATTCTCGTGTAAATAATAAATGAAAAGGAAAACCCCGATTTATATCCTACCTAAATTAATGAAAAACTCAATAATCTGTATTTTGGAAAAACATTTGGGAAACAAAGCCTTTTTTATTTAAGGGAAATGTAATTTGTGTTCAATGATTGTTCTAATTGTGAAGCAAAAAATTCTTGCGAAACTTTTTAAGGATATCGACCAATATATTTTTAATACGGATTACCTTTATTTCAATAAATTATTGCAGTCTACTTGACTACATTACTTTTGTAAATTGTAAAAAAATAAATAAACCCTTCATTAACTATAAATGTTAAACTTTATTATTTAAGATTTAATCTTCTAGAGGAAAAGTCATATATTTAACCTGACTATAATAAACTAGTCAATGAAAAACTATACCATGTTACAAACGCGACTACACAAAGATACTATTGGCAAGAGTTTCGACAAGTTTGTGTTTTGTTTTAGTTATTTGTTTGTCCTTCCAGATTTTATGCAGCTTTGTCATGGCAGTTTTTGCAAGAGCGATTCTTCTTTTGATTTCAATAGTTGAAATTCCGTCTCTGTTTATGTTAGCACCCATATAATTAATTTCTTCTACCATTTCTATATCGTTTATGGTCGGCGCTGTTTATTCTGTTGGTGCGATCTATTACCATTAATTTAGTTTTTTGCCGATTTAGTTTTAACCCATAGTCCAGGCTTAGTCCTTCCACTCTTTCAATAAGTTCAGCCATTTCTTGTCCGTCCTTTGTTATAAGTGTGGTGCCGTCGGCATAACGAAGGTTGTTCATTTTTCTGCCACCTATACTTATGCCACCCTCCCAACCGTCCAAAGCCTTCCTGATAATGTATTCACCATAAATATTGTCCATAAGTATTGCCTCGTTGTATGCTGAAGATTGGGGAGGTTTTGTCCGCCAGTCTGACTGTTGCACTGCTGTTTAGCTATCCAAAGCTTTTGCCAGTAACACAGTTAAAAACTTTTCTGGAGTCTAGGAACCAGTTTTGCAAATTCTCTTGCCTTTTCGATAATTTGCCAAACATTAGAGATTTGTTCTCTTGTGCCCTTGCCACTGACAAATCCTGCCTGTTCCTGTGGGATCTGCCAATCCAAAAACTTTTGAGGCGTTGAAGAAGAATTCTGAGCACAACTTTGCTTGGATGTGAGATAAGTGCAATGGTTCTGCAGTTGTTACATTTTTGACTGGAACCTTTTTTGTGCAATGGAATGAAGGTCGATGTGCACCAATCCTTTGGCCATTGTCCGGTTTTCCATATGTTGTTGCATATCTTCCACAGAAATGTGATGCCTACTTCATCTAGTTGTTTTAACATTTCTGCGCTTATATAGTGACCGCCTGTGCCTTTATTGTTTTTCAAATAACGAATGGCTTGCTCTACTTCATCCCTCAAAATGTCAGGCTTTTGTTCCACCTCATTCATGGATGGTAGTTCATTTTCTTATTCAGGGTCTTCATTCTCGTAGAGCTTTCTGCAATATAAATGCCATACCTCAAGAACTCCTCTATTTCAGTAATAGTAAAAATTTCAGTAATAGTTTTGCCATTTTGATCTTCTATTTTTCATGTTTTTTATTTAAATCCTCTGGTAATTTCCTTGATTGTTCGGAAGAGGTCTCGTGTTTCATTGATGACATGTTTCAATGTCAAGGCAGATTTTTTGTAAGTGTTGGTTTTTGACCCGTCTGCACAGTCGTTGAATTTCGATGTTCAGTTTTTGGTATTCGATCATCTGTTCGTTTTTGGGTATGTCTGTTCTTCTGAGCACCTTTCTTTTCTTTACTGCATTCCAAGTTTCGTCAGTCATCCACTGTTTGTTTTTCACATCGTTGGTACTTTGCTGAATTACTTCCTCTTTGGTCTCGATCATAGTAGTTTTAAGAGTTTGCCACACTATCTCTGAATTTTCAAAGTCTGAGTTATTTGGGATTAATTCCAATTTTTCTCTATTTTTCTTTAAAAAATGTATGTTTCCAGAGTTCAAGAGGGGGAGCTCTTACCTTTGTTTTCTAGGATTTAATGTGTATTTTTACTCGAGCTAGTAGCTATTTGTGGTCGTTGCCACACTCCGCTCCTGGTAAGGTCTTGATGTTCTGTATACTGGATTTCCATCTTGACTGTACCAATATATAGTCTATTTGGTTTCTGTATAGGCCACCTGGAGACGTCCACGTATACCGACGTCTTGGATGTTGAAGGAAGATGGTATTTGTGATAACCAAGTTGTTTCCTATACATTCCATATCCGCCCAATCCATATCTGCCTATGAGGTGTTTTACTTGTTCGTGTTCCTGAGTTTGACCGATCTTACCGTTGAAATCCCATTGTATCAAAGATATTCCTTTGCTGGGTATTTCTTGTATAGTACTTTTCAGTTTATTGTAAAAATCATTTAATTCGACTTCCGTGCTTGATGTTGTAGGAGCGTAGATTTGGACAATATTTAATTTGCAAGGCTTGGCATTGATTTTTATAGTCACCTAACACACTTGCATGAAGTGATTTAGGAATAATTATCGCTACGCCATGTATTGAGTCTTGACTGATGTTGTGACTGATGTCTAGAAAAGTATATTGTGTTGCCACTTTTGGAGGTGAAATACCCACTACCAGACCAGTGAGTTTCGAATATACCTACTATAATAATGTTTGTCACTTCACTTTCTATGATGTCTAGTTTGCCAGAATGTGTAACGAGTCCCTGAACATTCGAAGTGGCAATTACTTGTTCATATCTTCAGACCTTTCCATAGCATTCCCTCCCAGAGATCCGATTGAGGGAATATTTAAACTGCGGATATCTTTGACCATGAGACAATCCATAAGATTTTCTTGGGAAGGTACTAGAGGTAGTTTCCCTTTGCCTTCCTCTAAGATTTAAAAGGGTTTACTCCCAAGGTAAGCATGGGGAGAGATGAGATTTGGGGATATTAGGTAGAAAATAACGTTTTTGGAAAGGAGTGCAGGGTTGGGACAATGGTTTCCCCCGCATGGGAGATAAACCAAGGCTCGCGTGGGCAGGGGCGCGACCCTAAAGTAGATCTGTCACCTATTTTGACTATAGATGAGTATCTACCCGCTACCCTATTTGTCTGTTTAGTCTAGTAATAATTATAATAATAGTAATGTATTACAAGTAGTGGGTATCCTTAAGAAACAAAAAATTTAAAAAAAACAATTAGACATTCTTATAAATATACAAGACATGACTTATCCTAGAAGTAAACTGAGATCATGAACATGTAACACATGTCTTAGTCATTTACGAAATTGCAATGCTGATTCAATGAATAGGATGCCATTCCATGGATAACCGTTTCAATAATTTTACTAGAAGACACTAAGGGTACATAGCCCCGACAGTCATCGGTAGATAGCCAAACTATATTAGATAAATTATAGCTTCCTACAACTAAAATATCATGGTTAGAAGATTTTTCACAGAGGGTTGACACTGTCTCAATACGACTAGAATATTTGTTAACATCTGAACCGGGAGGCAAGTACACAGAACCGATAATGACATAACGTGAATCTGCGCTCAATTTTACAAAAACCTGCTCAACAGAAGATTATAATAAAATTTCACATCTCAGCAATTTGTGCACTGCTATTAGCAATCCGCCAGCGCACGTTTTCTCACTATTCACATCACTTCTGTCAGTTGAAAGACTTAGCGGTCGCGCTAGATATAACAAATGCATTCAATACTGTGCCTTGGTCGAAAAGGGTCTCTGCCTATCTAATTGATTTAATCAAAAGCTATTTTACGGGCAGGACCCTAAAAATAGATGACAAAATAAGGCCGATGTGTTGCGGTGTTCCCCAGGGTTCGGTTCTCGGGCCGCTGTTTTGGAACATCCTATACCAGCGGTGGCGAACCTATGGCACGCGTGTCAGAGCTGACACGTTGAGATTTTTTATTGGCACCCGGGAGAAGGAGGGTAGCGTTAAAATGTTGTGCTTGATGAACAAAGACCGTCAGGATTGAAGGGGATGTACATTGAACATAGCTCGTAATATCTTTTTGTGCATTTTAAATACCGCATCAATATTTGCTGCCAAAATTCAGACCGTATGACAAGCTAGATTGAACGATGGCGTGGTAAAATATTTGCAGAATATCAACTTTTACACATTCTCTTAGGTTTCGAATCAGATAGGACACAGTACTTAATGTTGAACATGTTAGTTCAGCATGATGAAATACCATTTTAGCTTTTAATCTAGTGTGACTCTTAGAAATTTTATTGCTTTGGCTCCTTTGGTCGATTTTTGATCAAATCTTTGAAATAAACTATAACCATTGAAGTATATTATAAAGGTTCTGATTTTAAATTGCTACTTTTAATTAAATCAACGTACAAAATATTACATTGAACATTATTTGTTTGCGCCAAATCATTAACAAATATCAAAAATAGAGTTGGTCCCATTAGAGAGCCTTGAAGTACCACACAGATTTTTAATTTACTTTCCGATTTTGAACTGTTCACGATCATTGTTCGTTCTCATTGATGCAAGGAAGATTTTACCCAGCCGACGCCTCAAACTCCAATATCTTCATTTTTTTATGGAAGGAGCTTGTGTTCAAAAGAGTCAAATGCTTTACATTGGTCGTAAAACAAGAGATTTTCAGACAGAGAGTATCAGTTCCAGAAGCCGTGTGTTATTATTTTTATGTATGTTATTATTTTCCAAAAATTGATAATCTAGTCAGAAATCATGTCTTAAATTTTTTAATTGGCTTTGAATACCTACAGATTGGTCTGTAGTTAAAGGGATGACTGTGACCCTTTATTTTTCTAAATCGGGATGGACTTTGATACTTTCAAACATCATATTCATGCTAATATGGGATTATATTATATTCAGGCTAATAGGGTAATTTATATTCAGTTATCATTTATTTCTGGCCAGAGGTTTCTTCTTTCCAGGTCCATTATCATCCATACCTCTTTGGCGTCGGCGATTCTTAAATAGATTCCACTAACTGCCTGTAGAGTCATCACCAGCGACAAAATCTCCATCTGTTGTAGTCGGATTTTCACCCGTTGATTGGGGACACGGTGGCGAGATTGGCTCACTATTTTTATTGAAATATCTAGGATCCATGCCAGATATTTCTTTCTGGTTAAGCGATACTTTTCCCAATAATTCATTATTTACTCCTTTAAGCCTGTCAGCTATACAATGTGTACAGTTTTTACTGTTGATTTTTTGTCAACGTTTGAGAGAAGGTGTTTTTGCATTTATCGGGGTTCACGTCAGACGAATCAGAATCGAAACAGTGAGGTGACGATTTCTTCTTAGAAAAAAGCGATTTGATAATAGAGTTGTGCCACTGTTCAAATAGCTTCAGTAGATCGTTATTGGAAGACCTCGGATAACCTCATGTCTTAGCTCACAATCAGTTATTTCCTTACGTAACAGTTGAGTTTCTTTCTTGATGACTCGGAAAAGGACTTCTTGAACCCGTTAGTTGTTAACCAAATTCTTCGTTAATTACTCCACATGTCGATCGGTGCTAGATAATCCTGCAGCTGGTTAGGGGCCGACCCCGGTGATCTTGAGGTTACTGTCATCAATCAATTTAAAACAACAGCAATTTACATCTTTCTCAACTCAACTCTACTCAAATAGAATTTAGATTCACAATTTTTACACTTGTGCCTAGTTGGTTTCCGGGGGGACCACTTGTCTGTACAAAGTACAGATACAGACAGTCTTGACACAAAGTACAGACAGTCTTGTCTGTCTAGTCTTGTCTGTCTAGTCTTGTCTGTCTAGTCTTGTCTGTCTAGTCTTGTCTGTCTAGTCTTGTCTGTCTAGTCTTGTCTGTCTAGTCTTGTCTGTCTAGTCTTGTCTGTCTAGTCTTGTCTGTCTAGTTTTGTCTGTGTAGTCTTGTCTATCTAGTTTTGTCTGTTTATTCTTGTCTGTCTAGTCTTGTCTGTCTAGTCTTGTCTGTCTAGTCTTGTCTGTCTAGTCTTGTCTGTCTAGTCTTGTCTGTCTAGTCTTGTCTGTCTAGTCTTGTCTGTCTAGTCTTGTCTGTCTAGTCTTGTCTGTCTAGTCTTGTCTGTCTAGTCTTGTCTGTCTAGTCTTGTCTGTCTAGTCTTGTCTGTCTAGTCTTGTCTGTCTAGTCTTGTCTGTCTAGTCTTGTCTGTCTAGTCTTGTCTGTCTAGTCTTGTCTGTCTAGTCTTCTCTGTCTAGTCTTGTCTGTCTAGTCTTGTCTGTCTAGTCTTGTCTGTCTAGTCTTGTCTGTCTAGTCTTGTCTGTCTAGTCTTGTCTGTCTAATCTTGTCTGTCTAGTCTTGTCTGTCTAGTCTTGTCTGTCTAGTCTTGTCTGTCTAGTCTTGTCTGTCTAGTCTTGTCTGTCTAGTCTTGTCTGTCTAGTCTTGTCTGTCTAGTCTTGTCTGTCTAGTCTTGTCTGTCTAGTCTTGTCTGTCTAGTCTTGTCTGTCTAGTCTTGTCTGTCTAGTCTTGTCTGTCTAGTCTTGTCTGTCTAGTCTTGTCTGTCTAGTCTTGTCTGTCTAGTCTTGTCTGTCTAGTCTTGTCTGTCTAGTCTTGTCTGTCTAGTCTTGTCTGTCTAGTCTTGTCTGTCTAGTCTTGTCTGTCTAGTCTTGTCTGTCTAGTCTTGTCTGTCTAGTCGTGTCTGTCTAGTCTTGTCTGTCTAGTCTTGTCTGTCTAGTCTTGTCTGTCTAGTCTTGTCTGTCTAGTCTTGTCTGTCTAGTCTTGTCTGTCTAGTCTTGTCTGTCTAGTCTTGTCTGTCTAGTCTTGTCTGTCTAGTCTTGTCTGTCTAGTCTTGTCTGTCTAGTCTTGTCTGTCTAGTCTTGTCTGTCCAGTCTTGTCTGTCCAGTCTTGTCTGCCTAGTCTTGTCTGTCTAGTCTTGTCTGTCTAGTCTTGTCTGTCTAGTCTTGTCTGTCTAGTCTTGTCTGTCTAGTCTTGTCTGTCTAGTCTTGTCTGTCTAGTCTTGTCTGTCTAGTCTTGTCTGTCTAGTCTTGTCTGTCTAGTCTTGTCTGTCTAGTCTTGTCTGTCTAGTCTTGTCTGTCTAGTCTTCTCTGTCTAGTCTTCTCTGTCTAGTCTTGTCTGTCTAGTCTTGTCTGTCTAGTCTTGTCTGTCTAGTCTTGTCTGTCTAGTCTTGTCTGTCTAGTCTTGTCTGTCTAGTCTTGTCTGTCTAGTCTTGTCTGTCTAGTCTTGTCTGTCTAGTCTTGTCTGTCTAGTCTTGTCTGTCTAGTCTTGTCTGTCTAGTCTTGTCTGTCTAGTCTTGTCTGTCTAGTCTTGTCTGTCTAGTCTTGTCTGTCTAGTCTTGTCTGTCTAGTCTTGTCTGTCTAGTCTTGTCTGTCTAGTCTTGTCTGTCTAGTCTTGTCTGTCTAGTCTTGTCTGTCTAGTCTTGTCTGTCTAGTCTTGTCTGTCTAGTCTTGTCTGTCTAGTCTTGTCTGTCTAGTCTTGTCTGTCTAGTCTTGTCTGTCTAGTCTTGTCTGTCTAGTCTTGTCTGTCTAGTCTTGTCTGTCTAGTCTTGTCTGTCTAGTCTTGTCTGTCTAGTCTTGTCTGTCTAGTCTTGTCTGTCTAGTCTTGTCTGTCTAGTCTTGTCTGTCTAGTCTTGTCTGTCTAGTCTTGTCTGTCTAGTCTTGTCTGTCTAGTCTTGTCTGTCTAGTCTTGTCTGTCTAGTCTTGTCTGTCTAGTCTTGTCTGTCTAGTCTTGTCTGTCTAGTCTTGTCTGTCTAGTCTTGTCTGTCTAGTCTTGTCTGTCTAGTCTTGTCTGTCTAGTCTTGTCTGTCTAGTCTTGTCTGTCTAGTCTTGTCTGTCTAGTCTTGTCTGTCTAGTCTTGTCTGTCTAGTCTTGTCTGTCTAGTCTTGTCTGTCTAGTCTTGTCTGTCTAGTCTTGTCTGTCTAGTCTTGTCTGTCTAGTCTTGTCTGTCTAGTCTTGTCTGTCTAGTCTTGTCTGTCTAGTCTTGTCTGTCTAGTCTTGTCTGTCTAGTCTTGTCTGTCTAGTCTTGTCTGTCTAGTCTTGTCTGTCTAGTCTTGTCTGTCTAGTCTTGTCTGTCTAGTCTTGTCTGTCTAGTCTTGTCTGTCTAGTCTTGTCTGTCTAGTCTTGTCTGTCTAGTCTTGTCTGTCTAGTCTTGTCTGTCTAGTCTTGTCTGTCTAGTCTTGTCTGTCTAGTCTTGTCTGTCTAGTCTTGTCTGTCTAGTCTTGTCTGTCTAGTCTTGTCTGTCTAGTCTTGTCTGTCTAGTCTTGTCTGTCTAGTCTTGTCTGTCTAGTCTTGTCTGTCTAGTCTGTCTAGTCTTGTCTGTCTAGTCTTGTCTGTCTAGTCTTGTCTGTCTAGTCTTGTCTGTCTAGTCTTGTCTGTCTAGTCTTATCTGTCTAGTCTTGTCTGTCTAGTCTTGTCTATCTAGTCTTGTCTGTCTAGTCTTGTCTGTCTAGTCTTGTCTGTCTAGTCTTGTCTGTCTAGTCTTGTCTGTCTAGTCTTGTCTGTCTAGTCTTGTCTGTCTAGTCTTGTCTGTCTAATCATGACTGTCTATCTTGTCTGTCTAGTCTTATCTGTCTAGTCTTGTCTTTATAGTATTGTCTGTCGAGTCATGTCTGTTTAGTCTTGTCTGTCTAGTTTTGTCTTTCTAGTCTTGTCTGTTCAATCTGGTATGTCCAGTCTTGTCTGTCCAGTATTAACCGTCCAGTCTTGTCTGCCAGTCTTGTCTATCCAGTATTGGTTATCCAGTCCTGTCTGTTCTGTCGTGTCTGTCCATTCTTGTCTATTCAGTCTTGCCTGTTTAATCTTTTCTTGTCTCTACTGATTGCAAGACAATATTTAGAATTTAACCATGTTATATTAAATAACTTATATTAGATAACTCAGATTAAACTTAACGATGTTTAACAAGACTAGACTAAACCGCATCATTTTAACACCTAACCACCTGACATACGTCTCTCAGACCCAAAGTAGCAGTAATTTTCTCACCTGAGACGTATGGCAGATGGTTAAGGGTTAAACACGATAAGATTAAAATAGATGATATTAAGCCTGAATATATATATACATATATATATATATATATATATATATATATATATATATATATATATATATATATATATATATATATATATATATATATATATATATATATATATCAATATATTAAACTATACTATACAGAACTATGCTGTAACCAGACAATATTTAACTAGACTATGATGAAACAACAAATAGTACTAAACATTTTTGTTCCAAGATTTTCACTTTATTTATATTTTTATAAAATCCTTAGTTTTAGTAATAACAAAAAAACTGGATTATTCCGTTCCTTTACTATGCTTTCCTGAATCTACTTTTGCAGGAATATTCTGAAACCTGAAAAAAAATCAAGCTTATAAATATCATTCTGCTCAGAACGAACTGAACCGAGTCGGTTTCTACCTCAATCTTGACAATTTGTCCAATCTTTTCCAACCGTGCTAGGACTAAAATACCCGAAAAAACATTTCTAAATTAAGTTATAATACCTTTTCAAAGAAATTATGGGCACCTCCTTCACGTTACTTTTCGGCTTAGGCCTTGGTAAAATTCGCTTCTTGAAACTACCACTAGGCCTATAATCGCGAGTCTGATAAACCGTGCGCTGATATTCCACCCTTTCAGCAAACCAAATTCTTTGATACTCATTCGATAACAGATGAGTCATATTCACGTCACACTAAAACAACAATCAATTATTTAATGACCAGACAAAAATATTTAAGTAGAGATAAGTAAAAACACAAGCATTAGGTAAACACCTTGGTCAGATAAGACTATATAAGATATAGAAGAGAGATATAGAAGACAACAGAGTTTAGATAAACTAGACTAGCTGGATAGGTTAGATTACTTAGATAATAATATTGTCTATCATTTACAATAGTTTTACAGTTTTTATCAGAAAGCGAAATTTTACGAAGGAAAAAAAAGATGGCGCCGTACAACAGATCCGTGTTCTTGAACAGCAAGTCGACTGACGAGGGGCCTGAAGCCGTTGAAGAAAACGAACATTTTGTACGACGCAATGGTGAGGAACATCCGTGGTATGAATTTAAAAAAATTGGTCCAGCGCGTCGGCAAAGTGATCGTTGACGATTTCTGAGAAATTATCTGTTCGATATTGAAGAAAGACGTCGAAGATCGGATCAATTTGACCGCTTTCAAGCAAGAAATTTATGGGAAATTAATGCAAAATCCAAAATTGCACGCAATGAATGGATCAGTGTACATTAACAATTTCATCTATAATGGGGACGACAAGAGGAGAACAGCTAGACATTATGCCTCGTTCCTTTGCAACGGGAAATTCCACTACGAAGCTATAAAGTGATTGAATACATCCAAAGTAGTATTTATCTGACGCTGAAATACAAACGAGAGGGATCTACAAATCGTCCAAACCATGATTTTGTACAATTATCCAAACGTCTTCAAATGCACCAACTGCGTTTCGAATTCGTCCAACGATAGGATCTACTTGCAGGACCAAATCTACCACAATCACAAAGCAACCGAAACATTGGTCGAAATTTTACAAAACTTGTTCCTAATTGTGCCAATTATGGTGGAGTTCTCAAAGTGTACAGACAATGAGTGGGAATATCCACAATGGATGGGATGGGATAGGATGAGGGTGGGATCAATGGGTGGGGGTGGGAAACTTCCTCACGTTTGTCATGTCTCATGTCAGAAATAAAATTAATAGAGAAACATTAATTTCTCTAACACTCGACTAGATAGATAAGACTAGAAAGACCAGACTAGACAAACAAATCAAGGCAAACTAGACTCAATAAGTAAATAAGAATTGACAGACAAAATTAGACAAGACTGCACAAGACTAGACAACACTAGACAAGACCAGACAGAACCAGACAAGACCAGACAAGACCAGACATGGCCAGACAAGTCCAGACAAGACCAAACAAGACCAGACAAGACTAGACAAGTACAGACAAGACCAGACAAGACCCGACAAGACCAGACAAGACCAGATAAGACTAGACAAGGCTAGACAAGACTAGACAAGACTGGACAAGACAGGACAAGACTGAGCAAGACTGGACAAGGCTAGACAAGACTGGACTAGACTGGACGAAACGGGACAAGGCTGGACAAGACTGTTCAAGACTGGACAAGACTGGACAAGACTGGATAAAACTGTACAAGACTGGACAAGATTGGACAAGACTGGACAAGACTAGACAAGTCTGGACAAGACTGAACAAGACTTTTCAAGACTAGACAAGACTGGGCACGACTGTACAAGACTGGACAAGACTGGACCAGACTGTACAAACATGACAAGAGGGGATGAGACTGTTCAAGACTGGACAAAACCAGATAAAACTAGACAAGACTAGACTATACATAAAAGATTACACAAACAGGACTGACAGTTAACGGTAGAAAAGCCAGACTAGATACGCAAGACTAAACAGACAAGAGTAGACATACACGAATAAAGGTTTTTGTTGGTATTACCTTTTGGAAGCTCGGTGTGAAGGATTTGATGTTATTGGCGACGGCGTCTGAAGAAATAATTTGATTTTTGGGCCGAGCGACCGATGTTGCTGACCATTTAATCTTGTTTTGTTTGGAGGTCATGTTTTGGTTTGTAGCGTAATTACGTACATAAAAAAAATGTGCCAAATGGATTGGCGTAAAAAGTAAAATTGACAATTTTTCAAAACACCAAGCCAACTAGAAATGATATGATAATGTGCCAAAATATTTGCAATTTTAAAAGGTATCAAGATTTTTGTATCTAGATCTTCACTATGATATATTTAATCTAGATCTTTAACATTTTCAGCTTCTTCTTAGTCTTGTCTTCGTGTCTGAAGAGTTGTGACACCAAGGTTATGTACACTGATTGCTTAGTTGTTTCCATTGCTTGCGATCTTCTGACGCTCTTAAGTTGCTTTGCAGGGGTTGTCCCGTTATGTTCTTGATTTGGTCCGACCACCTCGACAGGGACCTGCCTCGCGGTCTTTTTCCCTCAATTTTGCCCTATAGGATCAACTTCTCCAAGTTGTCTTGTGCTCTTCTGGTTACGTGTCCAAAATATTTCAGGATGCGTCTTCGACATATTGTGGATAATCGGTCTTGAATTCCTATTTCATTTATTATCGATGCATTAGTTCTCAGTGCCGTCCAAGGTATCCGGAGCATTCTCCTCCAGCACCACATCTCAAATGCATCTATGCGTTTTCTGCCGGAGGACTTGATTGTCCATGACTCAGAGCCGTATGCGAATATAGAGAGCACTAATGTTTTAACCAGGGACACTTTTGTATTTTTTGTTATTTGTCTGTCTTTCCATATCTTGAAGTTGGACATTGCGGTTCTAGCAATCGATATTCGTCTTCTAATTTCAGCTTCGCATCCTCCCTTGTTAGTTATTGATACTCCCAGGTAAATAAATTCCTCGACAACGTCGATGTCATTATGCAGGTTCTCCATATGTATTGTTTTATTCCTATCGATGAGCATTAGTTTAGTCGTGGTCCAATTAATCTCCAGACCCAAGAGTTGGCTTTCGTACGCCACGAGTTCAATTAATCTTGCAATTTCTTCTTTGCTTGTTGCTACTAAAGTTGTGTCGTCAGCGTATTTCAAATTGCTTATTTTAATACCATTAATTGCTACTCCTTCTTTGAAATTTTCTAATGCGCGTCTAATTATAAATTCTCCATAGACATTAAATAGTCTAGGCGACAATATGCAGCCTTGGCGCACTTTTGTATTAACTTTTAAGACATTTGATGTTTTGTTATCAAGACAGTGGCTTCGTTACTTTTATACAGACTACAGGGATATTAGCTGCGTTGGGACTCCCATTTCTTTTAATACACACCATAGATCTTTCCATTGCACACAGTCAAGGGTTTTCTTATATCAATATATAAAACATAGTCTATAAAACATAGAAGCATAGGTGTGTTGAACTCGCGTGCCTTCTCTATTAGTTGTCTGATGTTAAATAACTGGTCCCTGGTTCCTCTACCTTTGACGAAGCCTGTCTGTTCCGGGGGGATTTGGGGTTCCAGGTAAGTTTTCGGTCCATTATTCTCAAGAGAATTTTACTCGCATGTTATATTAAGGAAATCATGCGGTAGTTTTGGCACTTCATTGTAGTTCTCTTTTTGTGGATCGGGATAAAGGCTGATCTAGACCAGTCCTCCGGCCATCGTCCGGTGCGACACATTTTATTGCATATGTCGGCAGAATTTTAGCACCATCATCTCCGAGCAGCTTTATTATTTCAGCGGAAATACCATCCAATCTTGGGGTTTTATTGAATTTTTGATGCATTGTGGCCTCTTTGATCTCAGAGATAAGGATATCGGGCTCTTATTCTGTTTGCGGTTCGATTACGGTTTGATTGCGGTTACGATTTTCAGCTAATGTCTAGTTTTTAACACTCACTTGGGACCTAAGGTTCTCCTCAACTCGTTTCTTAAACACCTTAAGGTATTTCATAAGAGACATTCATGGTTATTTATGATCAAATTTATTCCCGTTCTTTATTGTTTGATAAATTTTTAACCAATTGGTAATCAAATCGAATACTAAATTTGTATTTATTTTGTAAAACACAAAAACCACAAATTACAAAATGTCTTCTTCCAAAAAATAAAATAAAATAATAACACAGTAATTAAAACTTAAAGCTTAAACTAAAGACAACATTAACAATTTGGTTCTTGACTTAGAAAATACATTAACAATAAATTCGACTAGATTTAGAATGGCAGTGTGTATATTCACAATTTCGACACGTTCAAGTTTTCTACTACACCAAGCAATTACTAACGTTCTCGCCTTCAAACTCCATAAAATCCCGAATCAAGCTTTGACTGTTGCTGCCAAACGACTCCAAACAACCCTCGAATCCTTTCTCAAAAAACTTGGCGAAATGTTTTGGCTCGTTTGGAACGCCTCCAACGTATAAATTTGCTGATACAAAATTCTCCATTTCGTTTGGAATTTCAATTAAATTTTGATCTAAATTTACAGTGAAAGGATTAAAGTTAATTTGTAGAGTGTGTGGTAGTCCATCAGATAATTTGTAGACTTCAGGTACTTGGTTCGTCGAGTTAGATTTTGATGAGATCAAAGTTAACAGTCCGTTTCTTAACCCCAAAACAAGAAACGCAGAATGCTGAAAAAGTTTTAACAGTTTGAGAGTTCTTTAACAAATCATAATTTACCTTCTCCATCCACAGCAATATCCCATTTTCTGCAACCGTTGTGAAATTCAAGAAAACCCCTTTCTGTCCATTAACAACATCCCTCTTCTTATTACCACTTTTTACCAGCATGTAACTATTCCCTTCGAATTTAGGTTTTCTTACCAGAATTGTCTGCTCGCATAAAGCACCATACCATCCTACAGAACAAATACATCTTCCCTTTAGGCACCTCCCCTTCTTCCCGCAACTATCTCCTTTGCAATCACTAACTCCCTCGCATCTCTCGCCGTGGAATGGCTCGTTACATTTGCAGTGAGGTTTCAAGTTGGGATCAAGCCAACAAGTACCTGAATTCTCACAGAAATCTCCTCCGCACGGAGTTCCATCGCAATCATTTATATTTCTTGCAGTTTCGATTGTTTGGATGTTCAAAGGAACTCTTGCGCTGTTAATGATCAACTTACGCAAACAACCCTTGAAAGGTTCTGGGAGGACTGGTGTTGCTTCTTGTGGAAGGGTTGAGAGATCTGGTAGACCACCTAAGATAATTTGGATTTGATGTATTTGAAAAAAAATGTTTTGGATTAGTTTACCAAGAAATATGTCTTCGTCTGTTAAACTAACGATATCAACGGCTTGAAGTGTTGCTGTGTTAATCACGTTATTAACAAAAAGATAAATTTTTCTTCCGTAAAGTCCAAGACGTATCGTGTGCCATTCGCCAAGGACCATCAACTTGTTGCTTCTGACGATTACGATTTCGTTTGGACGAAGTCTTTTCCGACCTAGCACAGATTATTGCAAACTCAAAATTAACCAAGGATTTATTGCTTACCAGGTAAAATTCTTAATTCTAATAATCCACTTTGTATGGAGATGGAAACGAACATTTCATCGCCGCCGATGAAGAAAACCAATCCTCGATTTTTCATCGGTCTTAATTCAAACTCAAAACTAAACTTCAACTCTTCAAAGACCCGCGGAGGTAGTTGCAAATATGAACGCATTCCCGTAAAACTTATATCCGAAAGAGTTTCATCTAAAAAAACACACACATTAGCGATTTTCTTTGATTTATTTCTTCTCTTTTACTTTTTTCGCAATGTTTTCCTGTTGTGCCTATTGGACAATCACACTCATAACCAGCTATCATAGGCACACACGTTGATGCCGGCGAACAATTATTCCTAAAAGAATCACAAAGATTCTCCTTGGATGAGCACAAAGGTCCAAAGTTTCCATCCTGACACAAACATCTAAAATCCAAAAAACAGTTTCAACTAAAAAACCCAAAGATTTCTTAGTTTTTCTTACGCGAATGTTCCGCCATGGTAAACACAAGCTCCTTCATTTTGACAAACCTTTTCATGGCATTCGGTGGTTCCACATTGGCCCAAAGCTCTTCCTCTTGCTTGACTAGTGATCTGAAGAGGAAGAACAACTGATCCAGCTTTGAATTCAACATCAAATATACATCCGGAAAAACCAGTATGCAGAGGTAAATCGTGTGGTAGATTTGAGAAATTTCTTGAACTGTGACCACCTATATGGACAAATACGTCATTATGTTAAAATTAAGGTTTTGATAATTACCAAAGAAAATCATTGGAACTATGTCTAATTGTACAAGATTTCCGGGGGATCTTCCTGTAATATTTCCTAAATGTTCAACAAACAACCAAGATCTTCGAGCTTGACGACCAACGTGTACTGTATAACTCCCTTTGCCAAAAGGTATTGGTTTCTTGGTAAAAATCCTTCTTGGTCCTAGAAAAAAATTGCATTCAAACTTTTAATAAATCCTGTTTTATATTTATTTATTTGCCTGATCCTAAGTTCCAAGTTAACATGACATAGCCTTTCACAAAACTGACCACCATGTGATCAGAATGAAAGTCGTGTCTTCCTTTTTGGCCGATGAACATTAGAATTGAGATTTGGTCGAAGGTAGCTGGAGAGAATTTGAATTTGATCTCCATTCGGTTGAAGTTGCCTTTGGGGATCGGATAGGCCAAATATGAAGAAAATCCGTGGAGCGAGGAGGAGAAATACGGTTTTGTTATTAACAATTCTGAAAGAAAACCTTGTTAGATTTTGATAGTTTATTAGTTTTGGATTTTTAACCGTTTTCACAGAAATGTCCGTGTTTGCCAAAAGGGCATAAGCAGATGTAACCACTACCTGCGTATGGTAGGCAAGTTCCTCCAAATTGGCAAGGATTGTTGTTGCAAACTGAAGTTTCGCAAACTGGTCCAGAAAAACTAAAATTGCAACAATACTTTATAATTTTTAACGAGATGATTCTTAGTCAGTAATACAAAATTAAGTAAAGCTAATCGATCAATTAGTTTTCTAGATTTCCAAATATTTATTTACCCATTTTTGCATTTGCAATTCCAACTTTCTCCATTTGCCGCACACACTCCTCCATTTCTACAAGGATTTGAAAGACAAGCCAATGAAGAACATTCTGACACAGCAAACCCATCTTCTGCATCTTTGAATATATTAACTTTTCTGCCCGAAATCTAAAATTTCCATCAAAAATTTTGAAAGAAGTAAAAACGGAAGAAAACATTACCTTCAAATCGTTCATGCAACCTACAAACCCTGGTTGAATGATATCCTTAATATACTCATTAGGTATTCCACCTAGATACAACCAAGCATTTTTCCTACCGAACTTAGTAAACTCAGAAATTTGATCTCCACTCATACTCAAAGTATCATTTAGTTTGATAGTCGCATTACAATGTCCAAAATGATCGCCAAACGTTAATCTTAAAAAAATCTACAATATTTCTCTCCTATTCCCGCTTCAATATTTAACTTACTCTGCGCTAATTCTCATCTCTTGTCCATTATTAATAGGTTTCTCCAGTTCTGTTAGAAGCATTGTTTGGTAACCACATGAAAATTTAAATTTTAAATATCCATTTTCCACATACAAGGTCATGTAAGTTTGATCAATGTTTGTGTAAAAAATGAGACCATTAGAAGAAGTAGTTTTAGCTTTAAGTTCAATTGACGTGTAATGTCTCATTTGCAATTTATGGACCAAATATGAGTCTCCTGCAAAAGCAGCCGTGATGATTCCAAGGCGTTTCTCACATAGAATTCCATCAGCATCAAATGGACAAGCACACTAAAATCAGCAATTTTATTAATCAAGCTAATTAATTGTTGATAATTTAACTTATGCGGTAATGATACAAAAGAAACTCAAACACCTCGTTACAAAAACACAAGTCGTTTCCAGCGAGGTAATATATGTTATGCTAAGACAAAATAACAGATATAGGCTACAAGTAATTCAGTGCTATGCGCCAAGCAGCGCCGCAGAGGAAGAAGAAGCAGAATAACTAACTCTACAACGATATCACAAAGGCACAAAAACAGAGGACGCAAAATTCGTGTTAATTATAGGCGACTTCAATGCAAAGATCGGGCAAAAATCAAAAACCGATCCCCCAAATATCGGAAATTTTGGGCTAGGCACGAGAAATGCCAGAGGGGATATGCTGCTCGATTATCTCAGATACGAAGACCTATTCTGTTTGAATTCATCCTTCAAGAAAACACCACAAAGGAAGTGGACGTTGCGAAGCCCGAATCTTCTTCTTCTTCTTCTTAGCATTGTCTCACTGGTGCAGGGTCCGCTTCCTTGGTCAATGATCGCCTCTTTGCACGGTTTTGTGCGTCACTTGGTTTTAGACCCATGATCTTTGGGTCACTATTTATCGTGTCCTACCATCGCTGCTTCGGTCTTCCTTTAGGACGTTGACCATCAATCTCAAAATGGAGGGTAGAGTTGACAACAGTACCAGGAGCTGCTCGAAGTGCATGGCCATACCATCGGAGTCGTTTCTCTCTTATTTTGTCCACAATTGGAGTGACACCCATTTACTCTCGAATTGTGTCGTTTCTGACATGGCCAATAAGGGAGATTCCTATTCCCCAACGAAGCATTCTCAGTTCCATGGGATGTAGATGACGTATCTTGGATTTGAGGTGAAGTGATATTTTCTTGTCGCAAAGTACACCCGTGACCTCCTTCCACCGCATCCAGGTGCTCCTTCAAAGCTGCCATCATTGAATCTGAACTGAATCTCTGTAGACGAGACTCAAGGTACCTAGAGGAGTTGGTCTTGAGTAGATTTTCTTCACCGACTTGAATGGTACCGTCACTTGGATTTAACTCCAGATATTCCGTCTTTTTCACGTTTAGACGTAGACAATACTGGGAGAGTGGTTACAGTGGTGTAGTGGTGAACGCATCCGCTCGCTATAGGTACCTGAGATCTTGGGTTCAATCCCCGGGCAAACCGTGAAATTTTTCACGGAACTATGCTATGGCTACCTCGTGGAAAGCAAATGGCAAACCACCACGAGTAATTCAGCCTGGTAAAACCTCTCAAAATAGTGCCGTTCGGAGAGGCGGTTATTCCAGGCTTCAACTTGACGTAGGAGTTTTTCGCGGGAGACATCTGCAACCATTACATCATCCGCATACAGAAGGGTCCAAGGGACATTCCGTTGTAGGTCACGAGTGATGGTGTCCATGACAAGAACAAAGAGAGATGGTGATAGTGCTGAACCTTGGTGGACCCCGACAGGCAAGTTTTACAGGCAAGTTATCTGAGGTGCCAACAGCACAACGTACTCTGCTACTGGTGTTTCTGTATAGCATCTTGACCACATTAATAAATGATTCTGGCACTCCGTGGTCTTCGGAGCGTATACCCAATTAAATTATGAGGAACACGATGAAAGGCCTTTTCGAGGTCGAGGAAGGCAATATGCAGTGGCTTCCTTTTCTCACGATACTTCTCCACGAGTAATCGTGCTGTCAATATGGCGTCAGTAGTTCCAGCTCTCTTGACCACAATGGTTGATGTTAATGTTGGCAATGTCACGTAGTCGATCATCGAGAGTTCTCTCAATGATCTTCATTCTTCTTTATGGGTGAAGCCCGAATGGGCAATCGACAATATCAAATAAACGAGAAATGTGTCAAAATGTATCGGTATTAAATCAATTTGACTCGGGCAGTGACCACTGACTAGTAAAGGCCACCGTGCTACCGAACACAAGGATAGAGAGAAATAAATTACTCGGAGAATAAACATAGGGACGAGTTCCAGAATGTGCTAAAAGTCAAATTGTAAAAACAGGGAAACACTCAATAAAATGGGCATTAACCAGCTATCCCATGAAATCGCAAAGAGCATCCAAGTAGTCACCAAAAAAGTGTGCACGAAACCAAAATGAAACAGAGGAGTAAAAAGAAAATTAGTGAAAATACAATAATACTAATAGAGCAAAAATCGAATCTCTATTAGAACTCTCTATCTCTAGAACAAGATATACACTCTCGTTAATGTACATGCTCCAAGGCAAACAAGAAAACCCGCAAGGAACCGACAATTTCAGAAGAACTAGGGGATATCCTGAGTAAGATTCCTGACAAACACACAACCATCATGTTTGGGGACTTCAATGACCGATTAGGAAAGGAACGAAAGTTCCGAAATGTCATTGGTGATTACCCAACTTATCAAAGAACCAATCGGAATAGGGAGAGACTCTTGGAGATCTGCAAGATATTCAATCTGGTAATGAACTGAACTGCTTTCAAATATCTGCCCAAGAAGCAGAAAACCTGGACATCCCCAACACTAACCTTGGGTAGTTACAGATTGATCACATCGCTAGCTCACGGAAAAAACACTGAGAGATTAAGAATGTGAAGGTATTGAGAAGTGCAAATCTTGATTTTGATCATTACTTCTCTAAGATCAAAGTGAAACTAATTCCTAGAAGTATCAGAAAGGTCCAACTAAAAAGGATCAAGAGGTTTTTAAAAGCTATGATCAAATCAAGAGTTCCATGAGAGACTGGAGTGCTTGAACCCACATACTTTGGATGAATTACAACAGGCCATAATTGAAACAGCACAGGAGACAGTTCCACTAAAAAAACGAAGGAAATATGCCTGTTGGACGAGCGAATGTGATGTAGCCATAAGGCAAAGACAACTTGCCTGGCAGATGGAAGATGGAACGGCATTCCTGGCAAGATGGAATTCATATAAGAATGAAGATAACTGGATCAATTTCCTAAATGCAAGAAAACACGCTGCGAAAACCATTCGTGGAGTAAAACGGGCCTTCGACATAAATCATCTAGCTCAAGTTGAACAAGACTTCCAGAAGAACAACACACGGAACTACGGAACTATTACATAACATTCGAACAGCATTTGAGCAAGTAGTCTCCACCACTTAGTCCACACTTTAATAATCCTAATGGTAAAACTGCCTTCAATTGCAAAGACAACTGCCGGATCTTGGCAACCTACTTTGTGCCCCTCCTAAACTTCGAACCTCGAGAATCTGCTTTCACGATTGAAGACAGTGCAACCAATAATCCAAACTCATCCCCACGTACAAAGGAAGAAATCATACAGATCATCCAGGCACTTAAAAACAACAAGACAATTTTGCCTATTCTACTTTGATAACAATCCGAAGCTCTCTTTCCATCTCTTGCTGGGGCGTCCAACACTTCTCCTCTCTTGGGGTTGGCTGTCTCGTGCTATCCTTACTAATCTTTCATGTTCCATTATTGACACGTGGCTATCCCATTCCTGTCGTCTGGCGTTTACCCATCCCGTTATTGGTTGTATTTTACATGTTTCTCGTATGTTGTCGTTAGGTATTCTGTCTCGCCTTGTCTTTCTTATTATTCTGTCTCGCCTTGTCTTTCTTATTATTTTTTTAGTATTGCCATCTCTGTCACTTGCATCCGCTGTTTAGTTTTTGCAGTTTCTGTCGTAGTTTCGTAGTTTCATGTACTGAACAGATTATGAACTTTATCCTTTCATATCTCAAGCTCGGGAACATACTGTTTGTGGTAACCTTTGTCGATTTCAGGAAAGCGAACGACTCAATCGATCGATGTATCTTAATACAAATCTTGAAAGAACTAGGTTTGGACAACAAAACAAGATCGATAATTCAGCAGACCTTAAGTAGCACAAAATCCAGAGTGAAATTTAAAGGAGAGATTTCAGATACCTTCTTTTTTCAGAAAGCAGGGAGATGGGCTCTCATCTCTGCGTACTCGAGAAAGTCATCCGTGAGTGGTGCAAGGAAATAAACAACAAAGGAGTGGAAAATGGAGTCAGATTGGGATTCAGAAACATTGAACTAACAGTAGATCGCCTAGCCTTCGTAGATGATCTCGCGATATTTTCCAATTCCTTGGATAGAGCAGTGGAGCAAATTAACCTACTACAAACACAAGCCGCTAAGGCAGGCCTTCAGATTTCCTTTGACAAAACAGAGTTTATCATAAGCATCAAACCAGCACCCAAAGTACTTGTCATGGAATCAGAAAAAATTAAGCGAGCCCAACATCTCGGAGAAAGAAGCATTCACTTCACGTATCAGGGAAATGGAAACTGCATATCAACTGACCAAGAGCATCTACAACAACAAGTCAGTATCCTTAAATGCCAAGCCCAAACACTATCAAACAGTTATTCGGCAGGAAGCCCTATATGCTACAGAATGTCTTACGATGAACAGTAAAGGAATGATGGTAACCCTGGAAATTAGGAAAAAAAGATTCCGAGGAAAATTTTGGGTCCAGTAAAGGAAAATGGTGAATACAGAAAATGGCATAATAATGAACTCTACGTGCACATGGAAAAAATAACCGAAATTATACGGAAGAGAAGGATTACATTTTATGGTCACATGGCACGAATGAACCCAACGATATTGACAAACAGAATCTTTACCTATTTCCTAGGAAAGAAGATCAATGGAGTTCACAGAACTGGACAAAGACTTGAAAGAAGTGGAGATCACATGGGCATATACTCAAGAACGCAACCTCTTAAGATGATGCTGAAATCATTCCAGAGTTTCCAGGAAAAGCCCAAGCTCAAACAGGCAAGATCTTAAAGCCCAAGAAAAGAAACAGTTGAAATAATGTGGTTCTAAGCTGGGCGTAACGAAAAAAAAATAGAGCAAAAAAAGAAAATACTTCGAAACTCCGATGAATACCACGAACTTAAAAATAAAATTAAAAAAGAATTCCGGAAAGACCTAAGAAACTATAACACCCAACTCATTCAAAGAGCGATAGAAGACAACAAAAACATGAAGGTGCTATGGTGAAAAAGGGCCAAAGGCAGAACAAAAATAACTAAAATACTGATCGACCAAGGAATAATAGTCAGAAACAAAGAGGAGATAATGTTCGCTGTTGAAGTCTTCTACAAATCGTTATACAGCTCTATGACACCAAACCCAAAACACGAGAAGAGAAATATTGTAAACGTCTGGTAGGAAGAGATCCCAGAGGAGCAATGAAACAGACGAAGAACAGGAAAAGTCTAGGGGAAGACAGAATTACAGGGGAGAAGATCAAAGTAGCAGGGGAGGAGACAGTGGAAGCCATAAAAATCTTATTTAACAAATGTCTATATGAGGGGAAAATCCCCGACAACTGGGGTAAGGCAGAAAAGTGATCATACTGTTCAAAAAAGGGGACAACCGGAACATCTAAAATTATAGACCTATAAGCTTATTCATCATCAATGGTCTTCAATCCGAAGATTGGTTTGCAGCAATTCTACAGTCTGCTGTGTCTATAGCCTTTCGATTCATTTCTAGATATGTTGAACATCCACCATCTTTAATTAGTTGGTCAATGTATTGCTGCCGTGATCTCCCTATGCAGTTCTTGGGGTCAAGGTGTCCTTAGATAATTGTGTTCAGCAAGCAATCATGTCGCTGTGTATGGCCAATAAGTTGGCCACTTAATTGCTGATGCCTGAGATATTCAAATGGATCTTTATTGGAGTAGTTTCTCGTTACCTTCTCCATCCTACGCCGTTGGTCATCAAGTGGCAAGTCCATCAAGTCTTTCGCCATAAGGGGCAGTTACCCACCTTAAGGGCAAGAGGGTGCACTTTACCTCTTCCGCTCATCCGCCCTCTGAAGAGGCCGTTGGCACTTGATTAAAGAGGACCACTTGTGACCGGTGGTCACTCGGTGAAATAACAGTTAGACCTTGTTTACCTGAATTTCTTCTTGTTTAATGGCGTTTGCCAAAGGACTTGAAATTAATTAAGAGGATGTTCCAACTTTTTTGTGATTGCATTGTATAGATGGTTAATGTCCATTTTCTTGAGTGTTTCCCTGTTTTGCAATTTTGGAACTCGTCGGTATGTTTATGTAGCTCTTTAGGGTTGGGTATATTGGTTTTCCGAATAATTTATTTCTCTCCATTCATATATTTAGTACCACGGTGGCTCTTACTAATCGGTGGTCACTGCGCGAGTAAAATTAATTAATTAATAAGCTTGTTATCACACCTATATAAATTTTCACTAAAACATTAATAATCTGGCTAATCAACAAAGTGGACCAATACTAGCCAGTGGAGCAAACAGTTTTTCGAAAACATTTTAGTACAATTGGCACGAGGCATATCAACATCATATAAAATATTTACGAAACTGCTACGCTCCAAGTAAGAATCAAATAAGACTATCACAGAGAAAATTCCAGTCGGTTGACGGCAGAGCCTCTCAGAGAAAATGCGAGGCCCGGGGCAATTGATATTTGAAGGCCCCATACGACATCCGTTAAAAAGTAAAAACTTAGGTTATTTATGCTTTTCGCGCTTTAGCATCAGCAAATTCGGTTATACTTCGGTTGTAATCTTAGAAAGTGAGGCCCCTTAAATTATGAGGCCTATGGCAACTGTTAGTTGAGGCCTATGGCAACTGTTGCCTATGGCAACCGCTCTGATAGGGCCTGAACCGAGGTGTTCGCCAAGGGGACACTATATCACCCTATTTGTTTACCACGGTACTTGAAGTGGTTTTTAAAAACCTATCTTAGCAAGAAAGGGGCATCTACATCGACGCAAAATCGCCGCCTAAATCACCCACGCTTTGCAGACCATATCGTTCTGATCAGCGGCAAGATGAACGACATGGCGGACAAGATTTGCCAACTCCGCTAAGCAATAACAAAGATCGGGCTAAAAATGAACCTGGGAAAAAAAACAAAATTATTAGCAGAAACTACATGCAAATAACCGTAGATAACCAGATAATAGAAAACGTACCCGAGTACATCTACCTAATACACACGATTAAACTAGGAAAACAAAATCGGCGGAAATTTCAAGAAGAGTAGGATTATGTTGGGCTGCATCCGGCAAGTTGGGATTCATACTAAAAAACCCAAAGATCCCCAGAAACCTCAAGCGGAAGGTTTTTTACATATAGTTTAGAGACCATGGCACTAACACAAGAATGCCTAAATAAACTCAAAACAACTCAAAAAATGGCTATGAAACGAGCTATGCAAGAAGTTAGCTTGAGAGACAGAATAAAAAACGTGGATATACCGAAAAGTTCGGAGGTTACCGATATTGCCCAACGTAACGGGCAACTGAAGTGGTAATGGGCCGGCCGTGTGGAGAGACAGGACCCCGATAGCTGGTCCAATAAAATTACGCACTGGCGCCCCCGGCAAACCAAAAGGAGCACAGGCGGATTCCAAAAACTTTGGCAGGATGGCATTAAAACAACCTCTGGTCGGAACTGGATGCAGAAAGATCAAGATAAAACGGTGTGGAAAGAATTGTAAGAGGCCTTAATTCGGCTGTGGATGGACCTAGGCTGAAAGAAGAAGAAAAAGTTTAACTTACTCTATGTCCATCTGATGTAAATACGCAAGTTCCTCCATTCCTGCATTTATTTTTATCCAAAGAACAATCTGGCAAAATTGGTGCACTGGTCACATTAGACTCTTCTTCTCTCCAATCAACTGTAGTTGGAGTTTCCGTAAAGAAACCAGGAAGAGTTTGATTATCTTCTCTCCCTTCAACTTCCGTTTCCGTTGAGAAACTTGAGCTAATCGTAGGAGTTGTCCAAATTGTTGTAATTTCAGCAGAAGACGGTATTGTTGATATTTCAATGGATGTTGTTGTAATAGTTATTGGTGGAATCATTGTTGTTTGTTCTGTTGTTGAAGATTCTGTGGTGGTACCAACAGTAAGGATACTTGTTGGAGTAAAGGTAGTCAAACTAATAGCTGAAGTTGAGGTTAATTCTGCTGTAGTTGTTGGAAAATATGTTACGTTTACAGAGATTTCTGTAATATTTATGGTAGTTTCAGGTATTGTTGTATATTCAGTCCTAGTTGTAGCTTCTTTAGAAAATTCCGTTGTACTAGTCTCAGGTAAGGTACTAGTGGTAATTATTTCGGTGCTTGCAATGCTTGTTGTTTCAGTGGAAGTTTCTGTAGGAGGGAAAGTTAAAATTGGTTCTGTAGATGAATCATTAATGATTGTGGTTGTTTCAGATTCTGTTGTTTTTTCTTGTTCTGTTGTTGAAATGGAAGTTGTTAATATTGTTGTAATTGGAATTTCAGTAGAAGAAAATGTTGTAAAGATTGTGCTGGTTTCAGTGGAGTAGGTTGTTGGAAAGGTTGTGAAAAAATCTGTAGAACTTTCCGTTGCTGGCAAAACACTGCTGAAATTTTCATAAATTTCTGTTATTGTTTCAGTCGTGAATACATCGGTAGTTCTTATATTTGGCACAGTAATTTCGATCGTGGTGGTTTCAAAATCACTTGTGATCATTTCGGTGGTCGTGTCCTCCGGCAAAACCATCGTGTAATTTTCTGTAGAAGGTTTAGGTGACGTGAAAGATGAAGGTGAAGGACTAATGTAGGTACAATCTAGGAGATGATCGTCGACTATCAAACATTCGCAAAGAACTCCAGTTAGATTTTCTGGACACGAACAAGTGAAATTGTCTACGCCATCAATACAAGTCCCACCATTCATACATCTAGAAAAAAGAAAGTTTGAATCCTTCAATTGTGCCTTTGGTCTTTACCTAGGTCCTAGTTGACACTCATCATATTGAAACTGACACTTTTCTCCGTGATAATCTGGTACACAATAACAAATTGGATGGCCTTCTTCCATCAGACAAAGTGCTTCGTTGTCGCAAACGTTGTCGTCGCAGACCAAGACGACATCTTCACAGTTTCTCCCTGTAAATCCTTTAAAACAAAATCATATTTAGACCAGATAAACAGGATTTTGAAATTGGTTTACCGAAAAGACAAGCGCAAGCATAATCTGCATGAAGATCAACACACGCAGCTCCATTTTGACAAGGAGCTGATAGACATTCATCAATTTCTCGATCACAAAAGAAACCAGTCCAACCTGTAAGAGTTATTACGCAAAATAATTATCAGGTTAGTATGCAGGTTAGATTGTTTATTTTCGTACCTGGTTGGCATTTACAACTAAATGTAACTCCTGGACCTTCCAAACAAATTCCTCCGTTACTGCACCTTGTCTCGTCTGTTGCATTACAAACGGCTACGTCTATCTCACAATGCACTCCAGAATACCCAGCAGGACACGAACAGGTGTAACCGTTTGTATCATCCAGACAAGTCCCATTATTTAAGCAAGGGTTACTCTCGCACTCATTGAAATCCTCCTCGCAAACATCACCTAAAACCAAAAGCAATGTAATAATTGAAACATTGGTTTCTTTTAACGTTCTTTCTTTTTATTACCTACGTATCCTGCCGGGCACGAACAATTAAATTCGGCGATGCCATCGATGCAGACTCCTCCGTTTTGGCAGGGGTTCGACCAGCATTCGTCCCAGTTCGTCTGGCAGTGGACTCCCGTGTATCCGTCGACGCAGTAACAGGAGTAGGTCGAGTTTAAGTCGTCCAGGCAAACGCCGTGGACGCAAGGATTACTCAAACAGGCGAATCCTGCTGCCGTCAGCCGCAGAGACCCGAGCCCAATTCCCAACAGGCCCAGCAAAAGGAACGTTGGATTCATAATGCATTATTCTAAAATCTAAACAGGAAAATATTTATAGTTGATATAATTGAATAAATGGGACAAAATAAGCAAATTGAAGGAAACGAGAGATAGTTATGTATCAACTCGTATGCAATCAAATCCAGAATAGTTATGCAGTCTGTAGGAAAACGAATCATAAATAAATAATTTATGCTGGGTTCCAGGAGAAAAGGCAATGAAGAAGTTAATATCCTATCAAATAAGTGATTTAAATATCCCTTTCGGACCGAAACACTTCTGCAGATCCTTCAGGTTCAAACACTTCTGTTAAATGGATACGAATGCTATCTACAAAGAATAAACAAAAAATGGAAAAAAATCTAGAAGAAGCCTTCAGGGCTAAGAAAAACCAAAGAAATGGAACAAATAACTCAAGACTCGCTATCAAATTATGCAAATAGAAAAAGAGAGAGCACATTAAAGCAACAAGCCCTTAATATCCAGGAAAACTTAGAGAGGAGAAGAATCAAAGATTTCCATAGAGAAGTAAAACAAGAATAGACCGGATTCCAACCTAGACTAACATATGAAGAATCTGAGAAGGAGATAATAACCGAAGAAGAGAAAATAGCCGCCAGATGACAAGAATATTTCGAAGAGATACTCAACACCTAATACGAGAGCAACTATGGTGACATGATCTCGTTCAGCACAGCTGATATGAGAATTAATGATCCATCATTAGAGGAGGTACAAGAAGCAATAAAGAAGATGAAGAACGTCGGGGTATCTGGCAAGAGCAATAACCGCCAAACTCCTCAGAATGGCTGGCTGCAGCAACCACAAAAGAACTGCACAAATTGATAACAAAATGCTGAAAAGAGGAGGTCAAGAAGGACAAGAAAGGAGACAAATCTGTATGTAATAATTATGGAGGAATCACACTATAAAATGCGACATACAACATTTTCTTCTTCTTCTTCTTCTTCTGCCTTCAAGGGTTAGGCATTTCTGCCTGTTCCGAACTTCATGTTATGTTGATTATGACCATATTTTCTTCGGTCGATCTACGTCTTGACATGCGTCCACTTGCATGGTATTTTAGGATTCGTTTCGGTATTCGTTCTGCTTCCATCCGATTAATGTTTTGTCTCCATTTATCTGTATATTCTTCTATCTTCTTCTGAAACATCTTCTCGAACATAATCTATGAAAGAGTGAGGGAATAAGCAGAAGAGATACTAGAAGAATACCAGTGTAGTTTTAGGAACAACAGATCGACCATGGACCAGATCTTCCTGGTCAGACAAACTCGAACATTTTCTTCCTGTGGTGCTACAGTCCTAGTGGTCTTTAACCTTCTCCCCCTGCCATCTAGACACCAAGCACACTTGTGCTTGGTGTCTAGATCATAGACACAAGTATAAGGAGCCCTTACATCTTTTAACGTGGGTGGCGAGCCACTATTTAAGGGGAGGTTTTTTTCATAGCGGATTACTGTGATGGTCTTTCCAGAGTCATGTGCAGAAGCACTGTGGCTTATTTCCATACTTGTGCACCCGGGATTTGCACCTGGGACTTATGGCCTAAATAATCCGATACCTTGACTAGTAGGCCACCACTGCCTCCACCTCTCTCACGGTCATGTTACGAGTACAAAATCGACCTTCATCGTCTTCAAGAAAGCATTTGACGGCGTTAGAAGAAAGAAGCTGGGAACAGTGTTGATTGAAATCCCAAGAAAACTGGTAAGGCTTACCATGTCATGAATGAAGAACTCGAAAGCAAACGTGGTAATCCAGAAGAACAAGTCAGAATACATCGACATAAAATCATGAGTTGGACACTATCTGCACTAATCTCCATCCTCACGCTACACTCAGCAATGAAAAACCTAGCTAGCAGAGGGACCTTATTTACTAAGGCATATATAATCAGTGCATATGCTGACGACATACTGATTCAGAGCTGCAGAGAGATGATAGAAATACTCAGAGTTAGAAGCGAAAACAAAGATAAGTGGTCTATCAGTATATGAAAATTAGACAAAGTACATGAAACTACCCAAAAAAAAAAACGTTAGAACACCACAAAATATAACCATCGCTTAACTTTGAATGCATTACATTTTTAGGCACAATGTTCAATTCCAACAATAATGTGAACCAACCCATTAAAGAAAGGATTCAAGCAGCTAACAGATGTTACTTTGCACAGCTACCACTATTTAGGTCCAAACTACTCTCCAACTCCGAAAACGAACATGTATAAAACAATAATCAGACCTATTCTGACTTATGGAGGAGAATCCTGGAACCTTACCACTGCAGACAAAAGAGAACTACTCCCATTTGAAAGAAAAATACTCAGCAAAATATTAGCAAAAACGTTGTGTACAGCATCAGATACAAATATGAACTGGATAACCTAGTCCAAAACGAGAACGTGGTGTGCGCAAAGAATGTAGTGGCCAGGCCAGCTACTAAGAATGGTTGAAGAAAGTGTCCAAAAGAAAATTTATGAAGCCAGAACCAACAAAAGCGAATAAAAGGGCAAGCAATATATGGAAGGGCAACACTCTTCAGGATATAAAAACGATAGGAATAATTTATGAGTGAAGGATGGCTAAGGGATTAAGAGAAACTGTCGAAAGACACCAAAATCATCCCTGGCAATAGAGCCGATAAGATAGGATCTCGAGACTCGAGGAACACTTCAAAATACTTGGAGAAACAGTATTGCAGCTTCTGTTATTTGGTAGAACAAACACACACGTGGTCTATTAGAAAAGAATCCGACCTTTAGCCGGTAAAAAAAAAACTGGCATACCTGGAGCGTTGGAAACCTAATCACCCTCAAAGTAGTCTCCTTGGGACTCCTTGGACATACTTGTCCCAGCCGTGCCCCAATTGTTGGAAGCATTTCGAAAAAGCCTCTTTCGGAATCGACTTTAGCTCGGCTGTCGTTGCAGCCATAATGTCCTCTCTTGTCTGAAATTGCGTTACATTCAATGGTCTCTTGACTTTGGAGAATAGCCAGAAGTCGCAGGGGGCCATATCAGGAGAGCAAGGGGAGCCTGTCGAACCAGAGGAGTATGGTTTTTCGCCAAAAAATCGTGAACCAAGTACGAAGAATGTGCTGGAGCATTGTCGTGATGGAGTCGCCAATGTCCTGATGACCACAACACCAGTCGCTTGCGCCGCACAGCATCACGTGGGCGACGTAGGACATCCCTCATTTCACTTGTCGTCGTTTTACTTGCATTAAAAAACCGACGAGAGCACTACACACTACGTCGAACACTGCTCGACAGCAAATCACGCTATCTACAGGCGGGAAAAAATTCACGCATGCGCACGAAGGCTCAAGGTCGGATCATGCAAGCACGCTTGAATCAAATCCATCAGGTTTTCAAAATAAAAAATAAAGTCGGATACTTTTCCAACAGACCACGTAGAAAACTTTCTCAAGAACTGTGATGCATTGATCAATAAAAGGAAGGTGTATTTTATGGTCTACTGCTTGTACCAGAAATATACAAATATTTGATATCAATGAATCAACATTTGATATCAATGAATCACCAAATTCTTAATAAGAACTGGAAGAGGTATTTTAAGTGGGAACTACGCTAATGATTAGAGAAGGAAGCTAATGCGTGGTATTAGAAGATTTTGCTGTTGAAAATTGAAGTTTGTAGAAATCATTGTTGTAAAAATTGCGCAAGTATTATTGGAGACGATGAGGAAAGCTCTAGTGAAATGGATTTAATTTCTTGTTTCTTGCAAAATGTTCAAAATGTAATAGCTGTCATAAATTATAATTGCTGTTTGCTGTTGAAGGGATGCAGAATGCAATTAATTTTCATTTGGAGACACTAAGGAAAACGCTACAAAACTGATTCAACTCCTTCTATATCAGGAAAACATTGTAAATTGTAGATTTTGTAAAAAACTGCATTTTGCTATGGCTTCAATTGAATTGAAGCTCAGCACAGCTGATATGAAAATTAATGATCCATCAATAGAGGAGATACAAGAAGTAATACAAAAATGAACAACCTCAGGGCATCTGGCAAGGGTAATATAACCGACAAAAGAACTCCTCAAAGGAACTGGCTCAGCAACCACAAGAAGACTGCACAAATTGATAACAAAATGCTAAAGAGAGGAGGTCATTTCAGAATAGTGGAACATGGGTCTTATATTCCCCTGCACAAGAAAAGAGAAAAATGCGTTTGTTAAAATTATAGGGGAATCACACTATAAGATGCGACGTACAAAATTTTCTCGAACATTATCTATAAACGCCGAGTAAGAGTATACGCAGAAGAATACCAGTGTAGTTTTATGAACAACTGATCGACCATGGACCAGATCTTCCTGGTCAATTCCAAATAACTAGCAAGGTTTACAATGACAACAATGGCGAACTCGAAAGCAAAAATGGTAATCCAGAAGAAAAAGTCAGAAGAATTTGACAAAAAATCAGGAGTTACACCACAGAAGGTAACGCACTATCTGCACTAATCTTGCTGTGAAACTCCGCAGATTGTGAGACTACGCAATGAAAAACCCTGATCGCACTGATTGCCTACAACGTACTGATTCGAAGCTACAGAAAGGTGGTAGAAATCTTCACAAAGTTAAAAGCGAAACCAAAGATAAGTGGTTTATTAGTAAATGAATATTAGACAAAGTACATGAAAATATCCAGAAATAAGAACGTTAAACAGCACAAAACATAACCATAGCACACCTCAACTTAGAAGGCGTTAATGACTTAACACTCTTAGGCACAGTGTTTCAGTCAAATAATTACGTGAACCAACTCATCAAAGAAAGGATTCAAACAGCTAAGAGGTGTTACTTTGCATAGCTACCACTATTATACAAACTACTCTCCCGCTGTAAAAAGGAACATCTATAAAATAATAATCAGACCTATTAGGGCTTATGGAGGAAAATCCTGGAACCTAACTGCAGACGAAAGAGAATTACTGACATTTGAGGGAAAAATACTCCGCCAAATATAAGGAGCAATTCGCAAAACCGATATGTTTAGAATGAGGTACAAATATGAACTGGATAATCTAATCAAAAACGAGAACTTGGTGTGCTTAGAAGCACAAAGAATGAAGTGGCCCGGCCACCTACTAAGAATGGTTGAAGAAAGAGTCCAAAAAGAGAAGATATGAAGCCAGACGCAACAAAAGCGAGGGGAAGGTCAAGCAAGAGATGGAAGGACAGGACCCTACCGGACCTAAGAACGATGGAAATAATTTATGTGTGAAGGAAGGCCGAAGGGAGGAAGATAAACTGGCTAAAGGCACCATAACCCATCCCGGGTAGTAGAGCCGATAAGATAGGATCTCAAGACTCGAGGAACACCTCAAAATACTTGAGGAAATACTTAAGAAAGAGTATTGCAGCTTCTGTTGTTTGGTACAATAAACACTTACAAAACTTTCTCAATAAAATGAATAATGTGAAGCATTGATCAGTAAGAGCAAGGTGTATTTTGGGGTCTACTGATTATATCAGAAAGAACCACAATATTTGATACCAATGAATCACAAAATTTTAAATGAGGATTATAAAAGATCTTCTAAGTGCGAACTACGCTAATGATTCGAGAAAGAATCAAATGCATGTATGTTGAAAATGGAAATTGTTGGAAATCATTGTTGTGTAAATTGCGCTAATATTATTAGAGACGGTGAGGAAAGCTCTAGTAAAATGGATTTAATTTCTTGTTTGTTGCAAAAAAAAAATGTTCAAAATGTAATAACTGTCATAAATGCTGTTTGCTGCTGTAGGAATGTAGAATGCATTTAATTTGCATTTGGAGACATTAAGGAAAACGCTACAAACAGATTTAACTCCTTCTTAATTAGGTTAGGTTAACACATTGTAGAAGATTTATTAAATTTCAGTTATTGTTGTAATTAATTGTACGAATGCATGATTTTGTAAGTAATTTGCATATAACTATGGGTTCAATTCCAATCACAATTTACAACGAGGAATTGCTAAGCCTGGCGAACCAACAAACTATACCCGTGCAAATAAAAAGAAGAAAGTGGAAATGGATAGGATATACTCTGCGGCGGGATAACAGCAATATAGCGCGAATGGCATTAGACTTGAATCCGCAAAAGAAGCCGGCAGCCAAGTTAAGCAACTCAACAGGAGTCAGACGATAGGATTTTGTCGAGGCTCTATGTTCCACAAGGAATGTTTGAAAAAAATTATATGGCTTCAATTGAATTCTCATTTCAGTTCCTGTCTTCAGAAGAAAAGAAAACATAAAATCTTGACCAAGTAGGCATAGTTCTAGTTTTGATCAGCTTTACCACCTAAATATTATTTGATTGAACAATTCCTAGGGCTCCCCCAGGGCTCTCGTTGGATTTAGGGGCAAAAAACCCATTTTCAAAATATACATGGGAACCAAATCACCTCCCCAACTATCACACCTTCATATTGGTGCTCCTTATACATATTTTAATGAATGGAAAGCAAAATCAAATAGGTCATTGACCTAAATGTAAAGTTAATGACTCAACGAGTAAACTATAAGTTTTTTGACTAAATTACGCAATAAACTTTTGTACAATATTGTCTATAAATAATTAAATAGCTGTTACAAAACATTGTTTCATTGATCCATTATAAATGGATGTTGATTATTAGATAGATAATCGAAATGGCATTATTTCTGTGTCGAACATTCCCATTAAATTTAGTTGATTGAAATCCATAAATATTCATCGAGTTTTTTTTTCATAATCATTTACTGTAAAACTAGTTGCATTAGCCAATAAATGACTCAAACTATAAATGAACAGTAAATGATAGTAAATATAGATTAGACAGAAAATGTTGTTAATTCAGATAATTCTGGAGAAATAAGACTAGACTGACAATAAAAGGATTAGAACATAAAGATGCAATGGACAAATTAAGATTAATTAGATAGCCAAGACTAGGCAGAGAAAATAAGACCAGACAAATAAAACCAGGCAAACGAATACTCTCTAGACAATGTTAGAATATGTTAGAGAGATAATATTCCAAATCCATCAATATTTATTGATTAAAATCCATCAGTATTTATCCAGTTTTCTTTTGTCCCAATCTTTTGCAGTAAAACAAATCAAATCAAATCAGTGATGAACAGTGAATAAAAATAAATCTAGGTTAGACAAACAGGACTACATATAAAATGCTGTTAATACAAATAATGAAGACGGGATAGATAAACTAAGATTAATTAGGTAGCCAAGACTAGACTACCTAATTAATAAGCCCAGAACAAGACAAGATAAGAAAAAATAATCTCAGACATATAAACAACAAATGCTAACTGACAATGTTAGAAAATGTTAGACAGATGATATTTGATAGATAAGACTAGACTAAGAGGATTAAAAAAGGGATGGATGAGGATGAACAAGAAGACAGGATGGATAAAACAAGATTATTTAGGTTGTCAGGACAAATAAAACTAGGCAAATAAATCCTGCTAGACAAGATTAATTAAAAAATGCAATGTAAAAAAAGGCAAATAAGACAAGACTGAAGGGACTAGACAGATAAAACTATGTAAACAAATGTATCATCATAAATGTAACATAAATATCATCTGTCTAACATTTTCTAACACTGTCCAAACAATGTTAGAAAATGTTAGACAGATGCTATTTATTATATAAGACCAGACTAAGAGGATTAGACAAGGGATTTATGAGGATAAACCAGAAGACGGGATGTAGACCCTTGTATAATTTGGTAGCCAAGACAAATAAAACTAGGCAAACAAATCCTCTCTAGACAGGGTTAATTAGAAAATTAAATGTAAAATGGACAAATAAGAACAGCCTGAGGAGAGTAGACAGATAAAACTATGTAGATAAAACTTGATTTTAAATTTATTATAATTTATGTTGAATTCTTTGTTGTATTTTTACAGTTAAGAGTTGAAGACATCTTGCAAATGGAATGACACAGATCCAGACGTCCGAGCCTAAATTAAGATTTCCAGATTTCTTGGTATAAGACTTGCATGGTACGTGTGAACTTATGTTGTAAGTGTGCGATTGTAATCTGCGACGATTCTAAATGCAAATTTTATTTTGTCTCTTGGAGAAAAGGAGGATAAAATGGTGATAATAAAGCGTGTTTGCTTGTTGCAGTTTTTATTCTCAGATTATTATCACAATGGGGAATATAATGAGCGTAATAAATTATTAATGTGAAATTTATGTTCCATTTCTGTTTTCGCAAGTTTATCTCATCTCAATTGGTTTACTAGTTATTCACGAAAAACTAGACGACTTCTACAACAAACTAGATTTCTTGGTGGGTAGTCGCACTAATTCCTCAATTACATACGAACGGACAGACGTAGGTAACTTAACACTAAACCTACCGACATTTCTTACCTATACCTACTGCGGTCAAATTGTCCGGTAATTAAAAAAGTTATCGATTTTAGTATCCAATGCAGATAATGGTTGATATATTGCTAAATTTATATAAAATGAACAATTTTCATGAAATTTCGTCCAAATTTATTTTTATATAAGTTCAATTATAAACCTAAAAAACAAAAATTGCATGTTTCCCACATGAGAAACCGAACTAAATATTTTGTATATTTCAAATTATTCATAAAAAAAACTTTTATATGCAATGTTATGCATACATACATACTTATATACTATAGTACTACATGTGCATGCTTTATTCGGCTTCCTTACAATGTTTACAAATCATTTTAGTCTGAAATGTACATTTGCCGCAAACATATTTTTCGCACTTCGAACAGATTTTTTGTTTAGTAATCTTTACAAAATCGTATTTGACAAGTTTTTCAAATCTGAACTTAAGGTCACTGTTGGTAACAATATTTTTTCCCGAGATTTTTCATACGTTTCGCCGAGTTTTGAAGCTAACTGGAATAGAAATTCCAGCCTCGAAGTATTTTCACCTGTCGTTTTTTTGTATAAAACCCAGGCATTTATTCCACCTAGGTCCAAAATATTGAAAAATACCTGAAGTGGCCACCTACAACTTTTCGACTTTACATTGTATTTTCTTGCCATCTGATCTGCCACATGTACACCAAATTTCGTACTATTATAAAATCTAATAGTTTCCGGTAAACGTTTGTTGCTTTTTTCTATTTTTATTGATTCATGATTGGACAAGCACTTTTTTTTGCTTACTTTTATACACTGTAAGAGTAATTTAATTTGATTTGTACAATTTGCTTGAAAATCTAGCCATTTTAGCTTTCCTTTATTTGGCTAACTTTGGCAACTCTCATTTGTTCCCACGAATTGTTCCAACAATAGTATTTTTTTTGCAAGTAAATTCTTGACTAATGATAAACTAGTGAAAAAATTATCTGTTGTTACGTTCCTTCCGCACTGTGAAAGGTTCCATCAGTTTTAGAACTACGAACTCCCCAAGTGGAGTTGAACATTCTCTCCTTTCATCCTTTCCCAAATAGGGAAACCCATTTATTATATACTTGCTATTGGCGTCACACGCCAACCAGAACTTTATTCCAAATTTGTCTCGTTTGTTAGGCATATACTGTGTAAATCTACACCTAGTCTTCGAAGGAAACAACTGCTCGTGAACAGCAATATATGCACCAGGTTTATAATAATTTTGTGAATTCTCAATAAATTGATCCCATATTGTAGATATCATAGCAAACTTATTGATTTGTAAACGCTGGCTTCTTTCGCTGTTCTTATCAAATCGTATGCACTTCGTCGTTTCTGCTCATTGTTTTCGAAATAAAAGCGGAGCCCCAATTTTTATTCCACTAATATGAGACATCCAATTTTTTTGCCTCATATGCGCCGCAATCACATAACAAAGCAATAAATGCATCTAGTTTTGTTGCATTTAGTTCCCAAAGTTTCACTTTCCGAGCGAGCAGTTTAACTATAAAGTATTGTCTCATATCGACGGTCGGTCATATTGACCGTCGCGGTAGGTAGGACACATGATATTTTTTTCTTAGAAAAGAGAATAAATATCTAGAAGTACAGAGTGAAAAAAATATTATATGCATATTCTAAGAATTGTCATATAGTTCGAAAACGCTATTATAACGATTAAAGTGTGTAATTCTTGAAAAAAAGTAAGTTGATATTTGAAATCAAAGTTTGAAAAAGGTCAATTTGACCGGTACTGGTAGGTTTAATGTTAAACTGGTTTGGGTTTATAGATTAAAGATGTCGTTTCAAGCTGATATTAGATACGTTAATGGAGTTAGACTAGTTTGGAAGATATAACGTCGTGGAGTTAGTTATCTAGGTTTTGACTGATTGAACTTGTTTGTATGTACAGACCAACAAAATTAAAACTTTTTTTAATGCTAGGTTTTGAAAAATTCAAAAAGGCTATCTAGTAGATAATATAATATGGTTGTATATAATAAATAGAGTATATAATATGATAATAATATATGGTAGATAATATATATGGTAGTTAATAAAATAGACTGTATTTAGTTTGAATTTGGTGTGTCTATCTCAATTAGTTTACTAGTTATTCACGAAAAACTAGACGACTATTTAAATTTAAACTTACGACTATTACTAGACGACAAACTATTTTTTTTTTTTGGGTAGTCGCACTAATTCCTCAATTACATACGAACGAACGGACACAGATAACTCATACTGGTTTTGGTTTATAGATTAAAGATGTAGTTTCAAGCTGATATTAGATTCGTTAATGCAGTTAGACCAGTTTGGAAGTTATAACGTCGTGAAGTTAGTTATCTAGGTTGTGACTGATTATTTGAACTTGTTTGTATGCACAGACCAACAAAATTAAAACTTTTTTAATGCTAGGTTTTGCAAAATTCCAAAAAGGCTAACTGGTAGATAATGTAATAGACTGTATTTAGTTTAAACTTGGTGCGTCTATCTCAATGTGTTTACTAGTTATTCACGAAAAACTAGACGACTTCTACAACAAACTAGATTTTTTGGGGGGTAGTTAAATATGTAGTTTTAAGCTGATATTCTTATAACTATATTGGTAATCTTTCTTCCCCCATTCTTTGCACATGTCCGTACCAAAGTAACTGTCTAGTCTCATAGTAATACACTTCGTCATCTGCAAAGAATGAGGTTGTTAGGAATCTACCGTTATTTATATCAATTTTCATTCCCGACACTTGTCTTTTCCATTTTTCCAAAGCTGTTTGTATGTATATATTAAATAGTGTTGGGGATGGACAGCAAACCTGTTTAAGACCTACTACAAATACATCTTAAAACTACATCTTTAATCTATAAACGAAAACCAGTTTGAGTTATCTATGTCCGTCCGTTCGTACGTATTTGAGAAATTAGTGCGACTACCTCCCAAAAAAATCTGGTTTGTTGTAGAAGTCGTCTAGTTTTTCGTGAATAACTAGTAAACTAATTGATATACACTCACCAAATTTAAACTGTATAAAGTCTATTACATTATCTGCCAGATAGCCTTTTTGGAATTTTGCAAAACCTGGCATTAAAAAAGTTTCAAAGTTTTTTGTTGGTCTGTACATACAAACAAGTTCAATCAGTCACAACCTAGATAACTAATTTCACGACGTTATAATTTCCAGCCTAGTCTAACTGCATTAATGAATCTAATATCAGCTTGAAACTACATCTTTAATCTCTAAACCAAAACCAGTTTGAGTTATCTGCGTTCGTCCGTTCGTATGTAATTGAGGAATTAGTACGACTTCTTCTTTTTCTTATTATTAGACTTCATACTTCCATTGTTGGATATAGGCCTCTTTCATTTTTTTCCATGCTTCTTTGTCATTTATCGTCTTTATGTCATCGATCCATCTCGTTTGGGGTCTTCCCGTGCTTCTTCTTGTTTCCCGGGGTCTGCAGAAGGTAATCTTGTGGCTCCATTCTTCTGTATTCTTTCTGGCCACGTGTCCTGCCCATTGCCATTTGAGATCCGCTGTTCTCTCCATGACATCTATTATTTTTGTTTTTGTCCGGATATCTGTGTTGCGCATTTTGTCTCTTAGAGTAATTCCCAACATCACCCGTTCCATTGCTTTTTGAGTCACTCTAAGTTTTGCTGCTGATTTTTTAGTGATAGCCATCGTTTCCAGGCCATAGGTGGCAACGGAGAGGATGCAGCTGTTGTAAATCTTACGGTTTAGGTAAATTGAGACGTCTTGGTTTTTTAGTATATGGCTGAGCTTTCTAAAGGCGGCCTATGTCAGTTGGATTCTGCGTTTGATTTCGACAGTTTGATTTTCTTTGCCAATTTTAATTGTATGCCCATAGATATGTATATTGCTCTACTTTTTCTATTAAGATGTTATCAATCGACATTTCCTGAGGGCTACTAGTTATAATTTTTGTTTTGGTTAGATTCATTGGACTAATATCGAAGAATTAAAAACAATGGTAGAAGAACTGAACAACCTGTGTTTAGTTCCATTGTTTTTAATTCTTCGATATTAGTGCTTGTTAGAATTATGTCGTCCGCAAATCTTAATTGGCTTAGATATGTCCCATCGATCTTCTTGCCTCGTCCCAGTTTAGTTGTTTGAAAACCTTTTCTATGGCTGAGGTGAATAATTTAGGGGAGATCGGGTCCCCTTGCCGTACCCCTTCGTTGAGATTTATTTTCCCCATGTATAGGTCGTCGTTTATTTTTACGTGAAAGGTGGCCTTTTTGTAAATGCCCTCCATTAGAGCGGTATATCTAGAGTCTATTCTTGCGTCGTTCATTGCCGACAGGAAGGCCCAAGTCTCGACACTGTCGAACGCTTTGTGGTAGTCTATGAAAGCTATATTTATAGGGATATTGTATTCTGTTCTGTAGGTGGTCTGCTGTGCCGAGACCTTTCCGAAAGCCCGCCTGTTCCACTGGTTCGTAGAAATCTAGTTTCTTTGTGAGTCGGTTTGTGATAATCCGCATCATAAGCTTATATACGTGTGATAACATGCTTATTGGACGGTAGTTTTCTATGTTTGTGGTGTCACCTTTTGTGCAGGATGATGATCTCTGCGTTCTTCCATTTTTTGGTATTTTGCCCTCGATCAAACATTTGTTTGTTAGTATCCGCAGAGCTTCCAGTAGTGTTCCGCCTCCCGTTTTTGCATTTCTGCTGTTATCTGGTCCTCTTCTGGGGTCTTCCGGTTCTTCATTCGTTGTAAAGCATATGTAATTTCAGCTGTCGTTATTTCTGACAGTTTTTCCGATCCTACATTTGTAATAGTTTTTGAGGATATCGCTGGGTTCGGTATGGACGAGGTGTATAGGCTGGCGTAGAATCTTTGGACTTCTGCGACGATGTCTGTTTTGTTGGTAATGATATTGCCATGGCGGTCTTTTAGTTTAACAATATCTTGTTTTCCATTTGGAAGCTTTGATTTGAGTACTCTCACGTTTTTGTTCGCCTCTATGGTTTCGATGATCTGTTGGGTTTTATAAGCTCTGATATCTGTGCGTATCTTCATTTTTACTTTTTTATTTATGGTGTTGTAATTGGGTGAGTCCCGGCAGGTTTCTCTTCTCTTCTTTATTAATTGTTTTGTTTCCACTGATAGTCTGGTTTCTTTTTCGTTTCTTATCTTGCTACAGATCTTCCTTGTGGCTGATTGAATGTCCTCTGTTATGCTTGTAGCAATATCATCTATGTTCATTTCTTGAAGATTTTCTGATAGTTTAATTCTCTTTTTTATTTCGTTTTCGTATTCATTTTTGTTGAGGGTGAAGAATTCGGCTGTTGGAAATTTCTTTTTGTGTACCAACTTCTTTCTTTCAGTTTTTGTGTTTATGAGGATCTTTGCGCGGACCAATCTGTGGTCGCTTCCTGTAATAAATCTGTTTAATACTGAGATATATTTGCATATGTTTTTATTGTTAGAAAGTATGAAATCTATTTCATTTTTTGTTCGGCCATCTGCGCTCTTCCAAGTTCATCTTTTTTGATTTTGTTTTTTAAAGAAAGTGTTTAGACAAAATTGTTTTTCGGTGTTGAGGTAGTTACTTAATGTTTCTCCACTTTTATTCCTTGTCCCCAGGCCGAAGTTTCCTACGTATTCGGTATCCTGTGACTGTCTTTTGCCTATTTTAGCGTTAAAATGATAAGATAGTGCGACTACCCCCCAAAAAATCTAGTTTGTCGTAGAAGTCGTCTAGTTTTTCGCGAATAACTAGTAAACTAATAGAGATAGACGCACCAAATCTATACTAAGGACTGTAATATTACATTATCTACCAGATAATCTTTTAGGAATTTTGCAAAACCTTGAATTAAAAAAGTTTTAATTTTGTTGATCAGTATATTCAAACAAGTTCAGACAATTAATCACAACCTAGATAACTAACTTCACGACGTTATAACTTCCAATTTAGTCTAACTACATTAAAATATCTAATATCAGCTTGATACTACATCTTTAATCTATAAACTAAAACCAGTTTGAGTTATCTAACTCTGTCCGATCGCATGTAGTTGAGGAATTAGTGCGACTAACCCGCAAAAATTTTACTTAAAAAAATCAGTCACAACCTAGATAACTAATTTCGAGACGTTATACCTTCAAACTAGTCTAACTGCATTAACGAATCTAATATCAGCTTAAAACTACATCAAACTACGGTTAGTTAGTCGCACTAATTCTGCAATTCCGGACGAACGGACAAACGTAGATTACTCAAACTAATTTTCATAGATAAAAGATGTAGTTTCAAGCTTATGTTATATTCGTTAATGCAGCTAGTCTAGTTTGGAAGTTATAACGTTGTGAAGTTAATTATCTAGATTTTGACTGATTATTTGAACTTGTTTGTATCGACTTCTACGACAAACTAGTTCTTTTCGGGGTAGTCGCACTTATTTTTCAAATACGGTCGAACGGACAGACGTAGATGACTCAAACTAGTTTTTCTTCATAGATTAAAGATGTCATTTCAAGCTGATATTAGATTGGTTAATGCAGTTAGACTATTTTGGAAGTTATAACATCGTGAAGTTTAGCAGAACTTCAAGTTATAGTCATTCTCAGTAAACTTCAATTTAAGTTGATTGATTGCGCAGCGTATTGTAAACAAAACAAAACCCACTTTACTCAAACATGTGTGTGCCTGGCTACCTATGTAGAGTGCGGAGTAGAGCATGTAGCTATGGCGGGGCTCAGTAGAGTAGAGTTACTTTCCCACCGTGGTAAAATACTCTACTCTAGCTACTCTACTCTACCTGCTACTATACTCTACTTAACTATGTTGCAGGTTTCTACGAGTAGAGTTACTATACTCTACACATAGAGTAGAGTTACTACACTCTCCCTTCTTTGGCCCGGAGCCAACTTGTGGGTTTACAAAGGCCCACGTAAGGCAGGGGGCTGAGAAATGGGAAGAAGAGCAAAAACAAACCTACTGGAATAACACAACAGGACAGAGGCAAGCTAAAATGCTCATAAACTATTCTGCCGCAAAAACGCAGCAGATGCTAAGCTTCTCTAGAAGAGAAATCAGAACAGGTAGGCATACTAGACAGGACATTGTCCGTTGAGATATCACCTACACAAAATCGGAAAGGTAGAGGAAGTTGCTTGTAGATTATGTGAATCAGACGAAGATACCGCTGAACACATAATGTGCACATGTGTAGCGCTAGCACACATAAGGCTTGCCCACTTCGGGGTCGCAAGAATGACCACCTTGGAGCTGAGTAGCAAGCCTCTCAGGAATATCTTAGACTTCGTTCACGAAGTTGAATTCCTGGGAGAGTAATTGTAGTAGGGTCAAGCACAATAGATCAAGTTGGTCGCCGTGCAGAAAGGTTTTGCAGCCAAACGACCCCCACAAAAAAAATACTCTACCCAGTACTTGCCTGCCTACTCTACCCGTCTAAACGAGCCTTAAGTACATTATTTAATACTTAATATACGAATTGAGTGTTTAGTCATCAAGATTAGATTTCTTAATGACTACCCAATTTTTACTACTACCAAATTAATACGATAACAAACTAAATTGCGTGCGTAAAACTACACGATCAAACACGTGGTAAGAATCTTATTGAACACAAACCTGGCTAAATATTGATTCCACACCTCGTTGAACACTTAATTAAATGGACATTTAATCCAAAAATAACTTCAACAAAATCATAATTGATTTCAGAGACTTGCACAAATTTGAATACACAATTAAAATTGAAAATTCTTTTCTTTAGTTTTTTTTTTGTGTGTGCTGTGTGTAGGTGGTGATAGCGATTGTTGGTTTGCATTCGCCCTAACTGAAAGGGGACATTAAATACACAGAGTTGCTATGGATACTTCTAAATAACACAAAGAGTTTTTTCCAGGTTTGATGGATGTTAATTAGCATTGTTAAATCTAAACTTGTTCCGATTGTTTGACAAGAAAAACTAAAATTTGTTTTGTTAATTATAATTTAATTAAGAAAACTTTTTTTTGTTCGTTGGGTTTTTGGAAACTTTTCAAAATCGATAATAGAATAAATAGAGCGTTGGTTTGATACAAACTGTAAAAATCAATAGAAAAAATATTTCAAAATAGATAATAATATATGCGCATTATATACTACATGTAATAAATGCATTCATTATACGATGTGGATATAGAGATTAGATATAATAAATTTAGAGACTTTGCATTCTTTTGGAAACTTAGAAACAAAACTTATTTTGAGTTTCAGCTTTTGATACATATCTTTTTACATAGTCGTTAAATTGGCGCAAATCTTTTGCTCTAAGTTATTCAGCCTTTAATTTTCACTCCAAAACAATTATTTGTTAGTTAGATAATTAGGACCATTGCAGTATCATTAAAAATATGTCAACCAACTGATTGTGGAAGAAACGCAAAGAGTTCTAATTTTTTATTCAACTATTTGCACAATCGTTAAATTCTCAAATTCTTCAAACTTTGGCGAAATTATCTAATCACTGAATAGTTTAACCAATTTTATCCTAAACATACTTCATTGGCGAAAATCCCGATGGCCGGAATAAATCCTCAAGTTTAAGTCTAATTATTTAATTTATCATAAGAAATTATTATTTCATTTATTTTACCAAAAAGAAAACAATTATTAAAGATTATTTTAATTTACATTATTTGTGTTCTTTTAATTAAAACATAGTAAAAGTTATAGTAAATATTAAACTCTCCTGCGAGGTCTAATATTTGTTCGGTGGGGTGCATTGAACCAACGTCACACATTACATGCAGCCCTGTTTACATAACAACCACAAACCACATTGCATGACCTGAACAATACATCAACAATATCCATTATTAACAGCATTTCAAAGTTATAAATTGCAGTTAATGCATATTATAAATATTATGCATTCATAATTAGTTAGATAAAATTGATAGACAAAAGATCAAACAAAGACTTGACTATCTAGTCATACCGCACAGACCACACAGACAGACAAAACTAAGACTAGACTAGACAGACAAAACTAGAGAAACAAGACTAGACAGACAAGACTAGACAGACAAGACTTTTTTTGAGGGACGTAGCTGGCGGTTATACACCTAACCAGACAAGTGCCCCCCCTGGAAACACTGCCGTGAACTCTGGTACTGCTAGTCATGACCTCAGAGTTACGGGTGACTTATTTAGATTTAATTTCTATTTATCTTTTGTTCCTTCGATTCATCCGTTTATTTGGATTCTATAATACAGGGTTAATATAAAAGAAATAGACACCTTTGGTATTGTATAAAACAAAAGCTATTTGTGATATTGCCATGCATTTTGCGCTGTCAGATTGAGGAACTGTAGAAGCATAATAGCTAGAAGGGCAGCAAATTCTACTGAGAAAGAATATTGCGTGCTTGAATTTGCCAAAACGAACTCCGTAACTGTTGTCCAACGACATATTCGAACACGTTTTGGAAAATCACCACCTACTAGACAGTCGCAGTACGATTGGTACAATAAATTTTAAACGACATACAGTTGGCTGGTTTGTCGAAAAAGTGGACAAAAATGAAAAAAACAAAATTTGAAATATAGCTTTTTTCTTGTATTATCTTCTAGATGAAGTCTCTGGGCATGTCTTAACGAAAGATAACACGTCTGGTCCCAAAACCGGCGGCTACAGAGCATCGCGAAGTTACGTACTTTTGGCATTTATATGACGCTCATTCAGTGGCTAACTGAAAATTTCGAGTAGAAAACCTTTTTTTAAATAATTTACTGACACAAAACTGTAAAAATAGTTAATCGCCCAATACATCCCGGGCTAGTTTCACGTTTATTGCGTAGGTAATACTCTATGATATCAGAATTCTTAAGAGCTGCATGCCGAAACGAGCCTATGCATATTTGGTAATATGTGACAAAAGCCGTAATACATTCGTGATTTTTTATATTGCATTACAAAACCGAATACGACCGGCAGGGCCAGAGTGGACATTCATTTTGATATCATGAAATTTTTGAAACTTTAAAAAAATTTCTCCATGCTGAGCCGGCAGATGTTGCACATTCTAGAAGATTGAAAAGTATCAGAGATAACGTAAGAAAAATGTTGTCAAAATTGAAATCAAAATGAATAGACTCCAAAAGGGCAATAGATACCTTTAAAAAGACATAAAAAAATATGTATGTATACACGTAACAGACTTAAAAAATATCGAGAAAATTTAGTAAGAAAAAATGTAGAAAAGCTACATTGGAAGATGTATTTAAAAGACTTCTTGTTACATCCGACCCTTATGCTATTCCGAGCCTTATATATCCGACCTATATGTGGAGAATGGGCCGGAAATACCCCAAAGGCAGTAAAAGTTTGTCTGCCGAAACTTTGAAATTGTTGTCTCTTTACGATCGAGGACTAGTAATTCAAAGAATGTGATCGAATCGTCTAATAGTAGCGAAGATTCTGATCAATCAGATATTCACAATTATTTTAAGCAGGACTCAAAATTGTCCAGTTATTTTTCATATACAATATCAAATATACAATTTGGAATTTTCTATAATCGAGCAACCATTATGTTTTCTAAAATTTTGATAGGAAATTCATAATCAGAGGTTTAAAGAACTGCTAATGCACAATTGTCTGACATATTGGAGAAATCATTCTGTTTTTTGGAATTTTGAAAGTTGATTGCTGATGAACTACGTATAAAAACCAAGTACGCAATTTTATAAAAAGTTTTTAGAAAAATTACCCGCCATATTGGATCCGCCATGTTGTTTTTAAAAATGCTGATAACATAAGTACCAACTTTTGTAAAAATTGGATAAGTTTTCGAAAAAATGTCCGCCATATTGGATGCGCCATTTTGTTTTTGAACATTGTAATAACAGATTCGTGTTTAACGGCGTAGAAAACCCCTGTAACCAAAATTTCAAATGTATAGAAGGAGGTATTCTATTTTTGTCCACTTTTTCGGCAATCCAGCCCACTGTGCGACAGGGTGTTTATGTAAAGGCAAAAGTCCGGGAAGACCTCGTGTGTCAGAAGAAACAGTGGAACGTGTTCGTACTATTTACCAACGAAGTCCACAAAAGTCAACAACACGTGCAAGTTTGGAACTATAAATTCCGGAACCAACTGTGTGGAAAATTGTACGTAAACGACTAAAACTAACGCCTGATCTACGTGAAGATGGCAAGCTTAAACGTAAAGATTTTTGCAATGAAATGCTGCAAGTTAATGAAGAAGATGAGTTTTGCGAGCGGATACCACATAAGTGGCAAGGTGAATAAACACAACGTCCGAATATGGGGGACTGAACCTCCGAGAGTGTTGGTGGAGTATTTGCGTGATTTTCCAAAAGTGAATGTGTTCTGTGCTGTATCTCGCACAATGGTGTATGGTCCTTTCTTTTTTGAAGAAGACACAGTAACGGGAGCTACATGTCATCAAATGTTGATCAATTGGTTGATGCTTCAACTGCATGAGGACGGGGGACCTTTATCTTCCAACAAGATGGAGCGCCTCCTCACTGGCGCCGTGTTGTTAGAAATCATCTGGACGAAACACTTCCACAGCGCTGGATAAGCCGTGCAGCAGCCGACAACCGCGTTCTCGCACGGTGGCCATCAAGGAGCCCCGATCTTACACCGTGCGATTTTTTTCTATGGGGATTTGTGAAAGGCCTGGTTTACATCTCTACGCTTCCTAGTGATTTAGACGAGTTAAAATAACTCATCACGAGAGCTGTGGAAAGTGTAAATGCAGATATGTTACACCGGGTTTAGAATGAACTATACTATCGCCTTGATGTGTGTCGTGTGACACACCTTGATGTGTGTCGTGTGACAGGAGCCTATATTGAGCACATATGAGTTCCCAAAGTAAACTTAAGAATCACTGTGTAAAATAGTTTAAACGAATTAATAATAACGTTATTTGTTGTGGATTAATAAAACATTTAAAGTGTCTATTTCATTTGTAATAACCTTGTCTAATGAATATATTGTTGTGTCTTAATCCAGTTTTCTCTTGCTTTAAGCATATGTCCAGTTATCCTTCTCGAGTTGATTGGTACTTCTAAATTGGTTGTGATTTTATGCCTTTCCATTTCCCATCGAGAACAGTCAAAGATTGTATGGCTCACAGTATCGGTCTCTCCGCAGTATATGTAGGTCGTCTGAGGCTCTGCCAATTTGATGCAGATAGTCCTTGAAAGAGCCGTGGCCGGACAATACTTGAGTGAGATAGTAGCTATTTTCTCCATGCTCTCTGTCTTTCCAGGGTTCAGGGTTTTCCAAGTTCAGGGATAAGAATTCCGGTCCACTCTCCTTTAATGCCTTGCTGCCACCTTTGCTGCCATTCTTCTATTAATTGTTTCCTGGCCATTTTTTTTAAGTTTTCTGCTACCTGTCTCCTGCAGTTTTCTTTGCTCTACCACAAGCAAATCGATTGGCGGCATACCCGCAATCGTAAAGACTACCTCACTTGGTATTGTGCGGTAAGCGCTACAGATTATAAGAGCCATTTTTTTGCACTGCAATGAGCTTTTGGATATTGCTCTGTTTTCCCAGTGACCTGGCCCATATTGCTGCTCCGTACATTATAGTGGCCTGTACTGCGTAGCTGAGCAGTCGGCGTTTACTGCTCCTGGGTCCTCCAATACTGGGCATTAGTTGCTGTATTGCTGCCATTGTCCTCATCCCCTTTGCTGCAGCTTCTGCTATGTGCGGTTGGAAAGATAATGCCTTGTCTGTTATTATGCCCAGGATATGATACTTTGGGATTATTGTCAGTTTTACAATTTTAAATTTTATTGGTTGGACCTTTTTTTGCCCTATGAGATGGGCCGCTTCAGTTTTCTCTGACGCTAGATTGAGGCTTTTGGATTTCATCCAGTTAATGATTTACTCTATAGCGTGGTTTACTGTCTGCATCAATCCATCTTATGTTCTGGCTGTTACCACTAGAGCTAAGACGTCTGCGAAGCCAATCACTGTCGCCCCCAATGTCAGTCTTAATCTCCGCACATCGTCATATAAGACATTCCACAAGGTTGGGCCTAATATTGATCCTTGTGGAACACCGCTGCTGATGCTTCTCTTCCGTTTTTTAAGCCCCTTTTAGTATTAACTTTATATCGCTAAAATAGCTCCTCACCATGCGTAGTAGATACGGTGATATACCTCTTGATGTTAGGCCTTCCATGATCTGCTTCCAGCTAGCCCTGTTAAATGCGTTTCTAACATCGAAGGTTAGCAGCGAACACAGTTTCTTTGCTCTCTGCGTGCCAGACTTCGCCTTTTCGGCAATCTCTATGACAGATCTTAGCGCGTCAATTGTGGATTTTCCTTGCCCGAAACCAAATTGTTTTTCTGACAAACCATGTCCAATCTCAAGTTCACCTTTTATTCTGCTTAGCGAAAGTTGCTCTAAGAGTTTTCCCGACACATCCAGTACGCAAATAGATCTATAGGATGTGGGGTTACCTATTTCTTTATCTCCTTTTTTGTTGAGAATGAGCTTTGCCCTTTTCCATCTTCCCGGAAAGTTTCCCGTTGTGAGCAGCGTGTCCAATACGAAGCTTTATTGCTTATATGCTTATATGCTTGGGCAGCTACTTTTACAACTTCAGGTGATATTCCATCTGGCCCCGGTACTCTGTTGTTCTTAATTCGCCTGCTTGCGAGCGAAAATTCTTCGGCAGTGAAGAGAGGTATATCGGTGACTTCGAGCTTTGCCAATCGAATGGAGTGTGGTGTGGAAATAGCACATCAGCTATTCTACGTACTGCTTCTATTGTTAATGCAGGAATTTGTGAGAAAATTTTCATATTTCTTCTTATGATTTGGAAGGCTTTTTCCCCCATGTGTCATTTTCTAACTCAGAACATAGTTTTTTCCAGTGCTTCTGCTTAGTTTTGTTTATTAACTGTCGCAGCTCCTTCCTTCGGCTCTTATATACCTGACTTGCTTCTTTGGTAACTTCGCTACCAGCACGCTTTGTCCTTAGGCGTTGGTACTTCCTCCTGGCAGCGGTGCAAGCAGCTCTTATGCTCGAAATTTCCTCGGTCCACCAGTATGTTGTCTTTTTATTTTTGGTAGTCTTTCCGCAGTTATTGAGTTTTTACATGCTTTGTGCAACGCCTGAGCCAGTATATCTGCATTTTTTGTGTCGCTATTGCTTAGTTCTTGAGTTAGGCATTCTTTAATTTTTTTCCTCATTCAGATGCTTTATTGTCCACCTAGTTCTTGATAGGGGTGCTATTTCTTTTGATCTTTTGTTTTCTTGTATGCTGTAGATCATCGATTCCCAACCGGTGGTTCCCGAACCCCTTGGGGTTCGCGAGGTGTACAAAGGGGGTTCGCGAAAATAATATTGTAATGGAGACATTTTAAATTACCGAAGAAAAAGAAACTGATGAAAAATTAACCTGCAATACTCAACAAACAAAAAGTAGTAGTTCTATTTTTGATCGCTTGATGTCTCATTATATATCTACTATACAACTTCTCTAGACAACCTAACTAGGTAACCTAAAATACTTTACACAACTTGAATAATATTGAATATCCTCTCGTTTGTTGGGTAAAAAATTGCCTATCAATCGTTATGTTGGTAGGCAATGTCTAGGCACGTCAAAATCTGATAAGGCGTTCCTTAACATTTGTTCGTACAGAGGGTTATCAAGTTGTGATTAGGTTCTAGATTAGTAGCATAGGTATTGTGGCTATGTTTGTTTAGTGCCATGCTTTTCAATAAGCATTATGGCTCGATTTTATAATGGATCGATGGTTATGGACCAGTCGTTTAGAAGCAAGACATCATGATACTGAAAGCTGTAGTGGGCTACAATTTCAACAGACTAAAAGCAAAGAAAAAATGGTGGCAAAGACTATTTACAAATGGGTTTTATTATACTGGGGAAAAGTCATAAACCTAAACCACTTTGTGTATTCTGCCACGAAGTTTTTTCCAGCAGAAGTTTAAAACCATCACTTCTTCGTAGACTCCTTGAAACAAATCATCCGACGCACAGGGATAAACTTTTTGTTTCTTCTTTCCTGTCTTCAAACGAAGATAGTAAAATGGCCCTTGGGCATCATTTGGAGTAACTTATAGTATTGAAAGATCTAGACAGATATATTGGACCATGTACAAAATATATTGAAGAAAAGGCAGCAAAGAAAATTGATCTTGTTCCCTTATTAAACAATACGGTGTTATTATTACGTGTTACGGAATTATTCCATCATCATCATTCAGCTCTCTGTGTCCACTGCAGAACTTAAACCTCCCCCATTTCTGCCCATTCCCTTCTGTCTTGAGCTCTCTGTATCCAGTTGCCTGCACATCTTGTTAGATCGTCCGAACAACGTGTAGGGGGTCTTCCCTTACTTCTTGTATCCAGGCACGGTCTCCACTCGAGCAGCCTTTTCGCATATCTCCCGTCCGTCATTCGTGCCACATGTCCATCCCACTTGAGTTTTGGGATATTTGGATTTTTTGCGAATTTGGATTACATCTATTAGTTGGAACTACATCTGTGATGCCGGTTCGTCTTCGTAAATCTTAGTTTCTTATATTATCCTGCAGTGACACTCCGAACATGGACCTTTTCATCTTGCGCTGTATTACCATAAGTTTCCTAGCACCGGGTGTGGTTAGTGTTAAGGTTTCAGCTCCGTAGGTCATGACGGGCAACACACACTGATCAAACACCTTCCTCTTTAAACATTGTGGTATGTCGCTTTTAAAGATTTCCGCAAGTTTTCCATAGGCTGCCCAAGATAGTGTAACTCTTCCTTTCGTTTCGCACGATTGGTTGTCTAGTGAGATTTGGATTTCATCACCAAGATAGTTGTACTTATCCACCTCATCACCAACTTCCTCATCACCAATGAGAAATTGTTCACTGGGAACTAAATTTCTCATATATTTTGTTTTTACAATATTCATATTTAGACCTACGCCAGCACACATACCTTTTGTAGTTCTTGTATCATATCTTGAATGTCTTTAAGGTTACCTGAGAGAAAAACTATATAAAGCATACTCCAAAACTGTCATAAAGAGTTTGGGTGAGTAGATTTAATCATTTTGCAAATAATCTGGAACTGGAATAGAACTTTTGAAGAGATTGAATTCAGATCCACCTTCACGAGTCGACCAATGTATCAAATGCCGCAGTATTGCCTGGCTACGATAGATATATATTGGTGAATATCGTTCAAGAAGGTGTACTATTTGCATCCTTTGAAAACCTATACATCTGGAGAAACAATTTTCGATCTGATAAATGATTATTTTGAAAAAATGGAATAAACTGGTTTGAATGCGATGGTGCGGTGCAGAAGGTGTAAAATCAATGACAGGGAAGTTTTCTGGTTCTATGGCACGAGCAAAAGAAGATAAACGAGAAAATTTTATAGACTCATTGCTGCATTCATAGATAAGCATTGGCATGCAAGCGTATACCTGCAGCATTATCAACTACTTGTAAATGCTGTGAATGCTTGTAGGTGCTGTAAATATTGTAAATGCCTGAAATTGAATGAGTACGAATGTCTTGGTTCTCTCTGCCCTTTTTTACCAGAAAATTTAATAAAAAATGGTGATTTTATGACTTATTTTACAACTGTTTAAAACTCTCTAACTTTGCTGGAGAAAGAAAAACTCATAGAGTTATCCTGTGACAGTTCTCTAAAATCTATTTTTAGAGATCACTCTTTAATTGTCTTCTGGCTCAATAAAAATGAATATCGTGTTATGTCGAAAAAAGCAATTAAAGTTCTATTGCCCTTTTGGGCAACATATCTGTGAGTAGAATATGAGAAAGGATTTTCAACATATACCTTTCTGAAAGATGAATATAAAAAAAAAAACAGGTTAAATGCGGAACCTGATCTAAGACTGAAATTGTCAGATATTGTGCCAAATTTGATTATGTTTTCTATCCTTTTAAAAACTATTGTTCAATAAAAAAAACTACAATTGGAGTTCATATGTTACAAATTGTTGTTTCAGATATTGAATTTTAATTTTTTTGCTGTAACGTGTCACTCTACTAAAAATAATTTAAAAATCAGAGTATCCAGATGTAATATTTCGGCGTTCATTTCTCATACTCAACGAGTAATAGTGTAATTTTTAAAAGTTTGTAAATAAATAAGAAATATTATATTATGAAGTAATAAATCCATCAGAAAAAAATCGTAATTTTTACAGCTTGGACTAATAATGAATACATATTATATGATGAAAAGTTACAAAATAATTAGTAAATAATATTTTAACTTTCCATTTAACTAAAAGTACTTTTCCAAACTGTAAAATTCACAGGTTGGAATTGTAAGATTTTCATAAGTAAATAAGTTAAAAATTACAGTATGCGACTGCACTTTTTACAAGTTTGTATTCGTAAGGATTCGTAACGTTACTATTTAAACTGTAATTTCTACCGTGTACTTTTTTCCGTGTATCCGATTTTATTACTTTTTTACACGCCAGTACAGGGGGTTCGCCAAACTCTATTGAATTTAACAGGGGGTTCGCGAGGAGAAAAAGGTTTGGAAACACTGCTGTAGATGATGTAGCGGTAGTGACTCAAGGATTCCTTGTCCAGCACTCTCCAGCCCTGGAGCTTGCTGGCGCCTAAGTTATTGCAAAACGTGATATCTATAATGGACTGAGAGTTTCCTCGCCCAAACGTGTAGTCATTTCCCTAGTTTTGTACCAATAGATCTAGTTCCGCAGCCCAATCCGATACCAGGTTTCCTCTTTTATCCATGCCTGACGAACCCCAGTAGGGGGACATCAATAATACATTCTTAATGGTTACATAGCTAATTATTTAGTACTTTTCTGGGTACTGACCAGTATTTAAACTGGACTAAGAGTGCTCATAGATATAGGCAACCCAATGTACGCAATGTCAATTTCCGTTAGTTTTAATTGGGGCACGGGAGGCGCTATACGTATGAGCACGTAGTAGCAGCTCTCTACCAATCAACGAATCGTAAACCAAACGCACGTGTGTGTTATCAATCATAACTTACCTGTTACATACGTGTGTGTTATGTATAGTCCACGAACTGTACAATAATGGGCATTTACAATAGTGGTCGTAGATAAAATAATGTATGGAACACGTGAGGGGCTGCCTTAAAAACCGCAAACATAACCTTTTCCCTCTAGAGCTGTTTTTCTGGTCTGTAAGTGTTTAACAAGACTAGACGGACTATACGGACTAGACCAGTGTTTCCCAACCTTTCTTGTGCCATGCCCCACCTAAGCCTTAAATTTTAAAATTCTTATGGCCCCCTATGTAACATATAGATAATTTTTAATACTAAAAAATTTAATTGAAACGTAAATTATGGGTTTTAGGAAGAAATCACTAAAAAATTGTTAATGAAACACATTAAGTAGATTTTCAAAACATAAAACGAAAAACTGAAATTCAAATTCGAAATAAATTTGATAAAGGCTTTTCTATATTAATTTATGATTTTAATTCATGAAATCCTTGCACTTGATGCTTGCTGCACAGAGATTTTATTAAGTTCTAATTTGGTTAGCTTCAGTCTCAAGTCTCCCCGTTGTGTTATATCCAGACGATTTTATTTTTACCAGTATAGTATATTAAAGGACGAGTTCAGTAAGCGCGATTTCACAGCACGTGTCCAAATTTGGAAAACGACGACCGTAGCGAGGAGTTTTCTAATGAACAAGTGTTGAAAAACGCCCTACGAACGAGTTTTTTTATAGTATTTTTTCTAGTTTGCGTCCTTTTATACCATTTCTAAATAAAAAAAATCGCCGATATACATTGAGAAAATTGTATCGCACTCGGCGAGCCATAACCGCAAGTATATGAGTGCTGTTGTGAGTCCATTACAGCACCAAATAACACGCAAAATAGAAAAAAAATCATTTACAGCACTAAGTCCACATTCAGTTTAATATGAAGATGGAAACGGTAACAATATTGATGTTTACTTTTCAAAATTTTTCTTTGAAGTTTGAAAGTCAAATCCGAATTAATATGAGCAGTATTTTACGCATTTTAGGTATTTTACGTCAAGCATTGCTGATGATGATAAAAGACAAAAAGGAAGGAAACCGCTCATCGTGAACAGCGGGTATGAACCCAAATTTCATTTGGGTATGAACCCAAAACTGCGTTGTTTAGCGAGATTTGCCGCAGGGAGGTTAACTTGACGACGCCAAAAACCCAGTTGATATTTTGGTCTCGTCACAGAAATTTATAACAATTATTTAAGAATTTGCTTTTTTCTTTCAATATTGGCACTAGCATTGCATTTAAATGGCCAGGAGCAATAGGATTAAACTCGTGGCCTGTCCATTTTCGAATTGTCCCCTTAACAGTCAAATTGCCCCCCTGTGGGGCGTGGGCCCCACGTTGGAAAACACTGGACTAGACGGAATAGACGGACTTCACAGATTTGTCAGACTAGTCGGACTATACAAACTAGACGGGCTAGAAAGACAAGGCTAGACATACAAGACTTGGACAGACAAGACTATACAGACAAATCAATTGTTAATACAATTGAACAAAGATGTAACTAAACCTAATTAATTAATATCCATTAAATGGATTTTGGTACTTTTAAATTAACGTTGTAACTGTAAAATTAAAGACATTTCTGAAATATTTGTCTCATATATACGTTTTTATTACTTCTTCTGTTGTTCTACTTGTTTATTGAATTTAATGGAAAACGGATTTAATGAAGTATTAATAACAAGCTCGATAAATAAAACTAGTTATGCTCATTGTTTCTAAAATTGGTGCGATTCGACAAATTAGTGATTGTTCCCAGAAAAAAAAACTTTCGCCCACTTTACAAACAGTCTGAAACCGCACTGACTGAGAATCTCCATTTAAACTCACGGTAATAAAAACAGGTAACGTTTGACCGCCAGGTAGAGGTAGAATACGAGAAAAAAATACTTACACCACACGCTCTCACTAGTCGTGTTTAGTTTTGCGTCGGGCTGCGGGCGCCTCGCACCTTCCCGTTACGTAACACATTCTTACAAAGCCAACTAGTTTGTATGAAACTAATTAGCACACAGTCTACAAACCAGTGTAAAACGTTGGAAATATTTTTGGCCGCGTAACGTCCGTCTATTATTCATGTAATTTGATGGAATGTAAATATTACACGCGCGGTTTAGTTTACTTTCATATCGTTGCCGTTTGGGAATTTCTGTCCGTCTGTCGCTGTGTGTGTGCGTTACACGATCGGCTCAAACGGTTTTTTTGATTGTTTCTAATTAATTGTTTTCGAAGTGGAATGTGTGAACGCGATGGAGTTGCTGTAAGTTACAATAATTTCTCTTCCTTTCAATATATAAGATTTATCCCGTTTTTTAAATGTAAAATGTGTTTATTACTTTGATTAAATAAATTCGAACTTGTAACTTATTGGAATTTATGTAATTATATATGTAAACTAGACAGGGCGGACTACACTGGAAATACAAGATATACTATACTAAACAGACATGACGAGATAGACAAAATTGGCCAGATAAGACTAGACAGAAAAAGCTAAGCAGACAGAGAGGACAAAACAGACATGGCTACACAGATAACACTAGACAGACAAGACTAGGCAGACGAGACTAGGTAGACGCGACTAGATAAACAATACTAGACAAACAAGACTAGACAGACAAGACTAGACAGATAAGACTAGACGGATAAGACTAGACAGACAAGACTATATAGACACAAGTAGATAGATAAGACTAGGCAGACAAGACAAGGCTAGACAGACAAGACTAGACAGACAAGCTGGACAGACACGACTAGACGAGGCAAGATGTCATGACTGGAGAGACTAGGTTAGGCAGACTAAACTGGACAAACAAGTCTAGACAAACAAGATTAGACAGACGAGGTTAGAGGGAGAAGACTAGAGAGACACAGACTATACAGATAAGACTAGATTGACAAGAATTTGCTGATGCTATAGCGCGAAAACCATTTGTTAAGTAAATGTACGTGAAGTAAAGTAAATTTAATAAATATTTATTTATTTATTTATTTATCGTACCAAGACCCTAGCTAACTACTTCAAAGGACTCTTAAATGCAGAAGAACCTATTGAGTGTCTCCAAGTTACCACCAGATTAGAACCAGCTAACCCTAATACTGAGTATATCGCTCCTACAGACTATGAAGAAGTCAGAGAAATAATTAAACTACTCAAGAATAATAAAGCTTCTGGGGAAGACGGGATAGTGGCAGAAATACTAAAACATGCCGGAGAACACACCTTCAGGGGGATACATAAAATAATTCTGGATATATGGACTAGTGAGAGGCTCCCAGATGATTGGACGTCAGCCATTATACATCCAATCCACAAGAAAGGAAGCAAAACAAATCCCAGTAACTACAGAGGAATATCACTCCTTGCTATTACCTATAAGATAATACATATAAGACAGCTGGATAAAGAGTTAGGAGAATATCAAGCCGGGTTCAGAGTATCGAGGTCCTGTACCGAGCAGATACATAATCTAAAGACCATCATTCAATACAGCAAGTCAAGAGCCCGACAATATTTGTCGACTTTCAGAAAGCATACGACTCAGTGGACAGAATTACTCTTTTTAAGACCTTAAAAGAACTAGGACTCGACGACAAGATCAATAGGCTGGTACAAGCCACCCGGCACAACACCACAGCCAGAGTAAAGTTTAGAGGACAACTCTCGGAGAGTTTCGTCATTAAAAGAGGGGTGAGACAAGGAGACGGCATTTTATGCATATTATTTAATTGCGTTCTGGAAAAGATCATTAGAGAGTGGACGAGAATCCTACCAAAGAACACTGGATTACGGATGGGGATTAAAGCCGGAAACCTAAGCATACCTTGCCTAGCCTTTGCAGACGATCTGACTTTATCCAAGCAAATGGTATATAGGAGGCTACTACTCAGCTCCAAACACTACACTCAATAGCGGCTAACGGGTCTTCTGATCAACATAGGAAAGACCGAGTTTGTTACTATCATCAAAGATGTCCCTAGAATTTATGAGAGTCAATGATAATATCTAAATCAAGAGAGCCAAAAATGTAAAGTACCTTGGGGGATGGTTCTCAGAGGACCTCAGCGAAACAGTGGACTCTTGAACACAGGAGACTAAAATCTGATAAGGCTTACTATGCCTGTAGAAAACTATATGCTTCAAAAATTTGTCGATGAATGTCAAACTAAAACACTACAATGCAGTAGTCAGTGCCCTCAGTCCTCTATGCAGCAGAGTGCCTATATCTAACTAAGAAGACCCCATTAAGAGCCCTCGAGGTGCAAGAAAGAAAGTTCCTGAGACGGATAATAGGACCAAGAATTCTACCAGATGGAAGCCGATGGTATCAACCAAATCGTGAGCTATATAAACACCAAGAAAATCTCATAGATGCCATCAGAAGAAGGCGCCTGGCTTTTTACGGACATCTATCCATAATGAACTTAAATAGGTTATCCCGTAGGATCTTCAAGTCTGCTAACAATGGCAAAGCTACTGGATTCTTGTGGATGAAGCAAGTGGAGAAGGACCTTTCAGAACTCCATATAAATCAAAATGACATAGCTGACCGGAATAATTATCATATAACTCTTAAAACTAAATCATTCGTAACATCCCTCACAGAAGTTACCCACAGACCAAAAGACGAGTCCAGGAAATGGTCTGAGGAACGTAAGATTGAATTTAGCCAGAAAATGAAGACTAGTGGGCCATCAGAAAATCTCGAGGTACCAACAAGAAAGCAGCTGCCAAACCCACAACTAAGAACACCAATCGTGGCAAACATCGACGATGACATCCAGAAACAGCTGAAACAGAAGCACCGTGGTCCATAGATGGCACTAAAGAAATTAATAATAATTTAATACCATAACAAAAACTATTAATTTTTCTTCCACTAAGTTTTTAATTTTCAACGGATGTGGGAGGGGGGCTCCAAATATCAAGAGGCCCCGGGCCTCTGAGAGGCTCTGCATTGGACAATAAAAAGACAAAACATGCTTTGTAGACATCTGAACTGTTATTGCCTTTGACTTAAATTTTATTTTAAATTAAGACTAAATGAATTGAAATCTGTTACAGGAAACTTTTAATTAAAACGTTGGATACATATTAATGAGAAACTTATTAAACTAATAAGCTAGTTAGTGTATGAAATATGTAATATGTTCTATTTTCACATGTAACAGGTTTTAATTATTAAGCATTTTCATACAGACTAGTCAGATTTATAAAATTCGTTTAGAATATTAAAATCAAGATTATAACTAAACTCTAGTGTTTATCTCGTCTTGGCCATCGGGTTTTCGGGTTTATTCTTCATTGATTATGTATCTAGTTTTGTGTAGATACCCAGACAAGACAAGACTAGATAGTCTTGTCTGTCTAGTTTTGTCTGCTTAGTGTATCTAATCTAGTCCATCTATTTTAGTCTCTTTAGTTTTCTCTGCCTAGTCTTGTTTGTCTACTCGTATCTGTATAGACTTGTTTGTCTAGTCTCGTCTTGTTTGTCTATTCGTGCCTGTCTAGACTTGTATTTCTAGTTTAGTCTTGTTTGTCTATTCGTTTCTTGTCTAAACTTGTTTGTCTGGTCTAGTCTATTTATTTGTTTCTGTCTAATCTTGTTTTTTTTCTTCTATCTAATATTGTTATTTTTTGTTCATCTTTCCTATCAAGTCTTGTATATCTAGTCTTAACCGTCTAATTTTGGCGCTCTGTCTTACTTGTCTAGTCTTATCTGTCTAACCATGTCCGGTTAATCTCGTCAGTTAAATCTTGCTTGTCTAGTCTTCTCGTGCAGTAGCAGTTATTTAGTTTAAAGTTTTATTTAAGTAAAAACCTTGTGAGTGTGTAATTCCACATAATGTTGCTAATTAGATTGCTAACGAGCAACGACGTATAAAAAATAGAAACTTGTATAATGACGGTAAACATAGGTAAATACTTGTGTTTTGACTTTATTTCCACTTGAGAATACATATTTATTTCAATTAATTCAGAGGAGTTTGTAAACATGTTCTCTACTAGAAGTAATATATAAAAGAAATTTAGATAAAGAAACTGGTGATAAGAATGATAATATGGTTGCATAGATAAAATCCGCTTCTTACATATTAGTTATCTAGATCAGTGGTGCGCAAACTATTTTCATTTGCGACCCAAGATTTTCTGTAAAATTTTATCGCGACACCAGGATAAAAGTAACGTGAACATTGTAATTCCCAAACAGTTGTACCAACATCTCTACAAAGGCTTAAACAAATCCCCAAATTAGTTTTTGAGGAAATTAAGTTTGAAAAAAAGTTTTTATTTTAATTTTAAAGTTTTTATTTTAATTAAGTTTTTCAATGCTTACAAAATTGTTTTTCAAGGTGGAATTTACAAAAAAACTGAAATATTTGCTGAAATAAACATAAAAAAATTGGAAAAATTTGCTAAATATTCCGAAACAGTTCTACCAATATCTCCACTAAATTTGAAACAAATCCCCAAATTAATTTCTGAGAAAATATAGATTGAAAATATCTATGTTTACAAATTTGATTTTCAAGGTGGAATTTACAAAAAACTGCAATGTTTGCTGAAAGAAATATTTAAAAAGTTGGGAAAATTTGCTAAATATTCCGGAAGAGTTCTACCAATACCTCCACAAAATTTGAAACAAATCCCCAAATTAATTTTTGAGAAAAATTAGATTGAAAATATAAAATTTTACAAATTTGATTTTCAAGGTCGAATTTAGAAAAAAACTGCAATATTTACTGAGATAAACATTAAAAAATTGGTAAAATTTGCTAAATATTCCGGAACAGTTCTACCAATATCTCCACAAAATTTAAAACAAATCCCCAAATTAGTTTTCGAAAAAATTATATCAATGTCTTTAAATTTCTTTATATTGACATATCACTATTTACTGCTAATAAATTCTTACACACGAAATGCCTTAATTTTTTATGAATTCGGCGACCCAAAAAGATTCTCTATCCGTCTCTCTATCTCTATATATTTCACGGTAATAACTAAAATATAGGGTCTTCCAATATGAGGTTTTAGTTTTGGTATTTAAAAGAAGCGAGTCTTTTTAAGCGAAATGATCGAATGTTTATTTAATTGTTAAGAGGGTATGCCATTAATAATGACCAACGCTTGAAGCACCATATTCTTTCCATAAAATTTTCCAACACCAATTCGCAAATTTGCGGCTAAATGTCTTCGATAACAACACGAATTCCATCTTTGAGGTCTTGAATCGATTGTGGGTCATTGACATAGACCTTATCCTTCACGTAGCTCCAAGGAAAAAAAGTCTAGAGGTGTTAAATCACAAGATCTCGGTGGCCAATTTTGATCGCCTCTTCAAGAAAACACACGGTCAGGAAACTTTTCACGCAAAAGAGCGATTGTATCGTTACTTGTGTGGCAAGTAGGGCCGTCTTCCAATTCCGGCCATACAAAATCTTTAATCATCGTTCGATAGCGCAATCCATTCAGCGTAACAGTTGCTCCAGCCTCTTTTTCGAAAAAGTAAGGTACAATAGTCCAGCCGGACAAAAAACCGCTGCAAACAGTTACACGTTGGGGATGGAGAGGTTTTTCAACAATAATTCTTGGATTTTCCGAGCGCCAAATGCAACTATTCTGCTTGCTAACGTAACCTCCGAGGTGAAAATGGGCCTCATCACTCAAGATGAATTTTCGATGAAATTCCGGATCAGCTTGATGCATTTGAAGTACCCAATCAGCAAAGACAGGACGTTGTAGATGGTCGGCAGACGTGAGTTCTTGTATTAACTGAACATTAAAAGCTTTAAGACCTAAGTCTTTATGCAAACTACGGTGTAATGTCATTTGTGGAACAAATGACAAACCTGGGTTTTTCTCAACACTATGGGCTACAGCAGCAATATTTTCAGTTGTTCTTGAGCGACGTGTACGAGTTTGGTTCTTCACTCACTAAGGCCTACTGTCCACGTAGCCGCACGAAATATGCACGATATCGTCATTTTACACTTTTGTGCAGTCTGGTTTGCATCTTGCGTGAAAAGGGACGAAAGTGTGTCCACGGTGCGACATCGTAGCATTTTCGTATCGTCAGACTTTTTTTTTAAACGTTCAGACTTTTGACACTACAACAGCCATGCTGCGAGGATGCAAAAACACGTGTAGCGACTAGAGGGTATCTTTTCCCGTATATTTTTTTCCCGGGAAAATAAACTTATATTTCCTGTATATTATTATCCCGTATATTACTTATATTTCCTTATAATCTACTGAGAAGACTGCTGTTTTATTAATAAAGCGTTTTTTACTTTATTTTACTTTGATTTATTTTAATTTTATAATAATAAATACTATACACATTCAAAAAAACTGTTTACAACTTACCTCAAAGTTATAATAATCCTTTCTTCCGGGTTGACATAATCTCGGATTACAGTATTTCGTTTTTGTATTAAAGGTTAAACAAAAGAGACTAATATTCGGTAGTTATTTTTAGTCATTCGATAAAATGATTGGAAATAGGAATCATCTTCCGATAGCTCTCTTGCCGCAAAAAATAATCTGCAATTAATGTTTTTTGCAGTAAATGGATGAAGCCAATACGTAAAAACGTGCTTCCCGTAGCTAAACTTGAGAAAAATAAATCCAAATGGGATTACTTTTATGATAGGGTAAATTCCAGTTATCCTACGAAGAATATCTAAGTTTAGATATCCTAAGACCTTACATCCAGGCCGATCATTTTGTTTTGGGCCGATTAGGACGTGATTATTTCTATAATTCGACGAACAGTACGAATGTAGATTAGAGTCTGTGCCAAAAAAGGCCAGTGGAATAAAAACGTGCTTCCGCGTTGTTAAAATTGAGAGCTAAAATAAACCGTTTTGTAGTTTGCAGCAATTCGTCAAATGACGCCTCCGTGGACAGTAGGCCTAACTTGTCTCAACAGCTCATACTTTTCCACCAGTTTCACAATAGCTGGCCGAGAAGGTGCTTCACGGCGACCAAAAAATGTTTTAGTTTTGCTGTTACCACGAAATTTTCACCATTTTTAGAGTTCCGTACCGAAAACGGAACCCTTATAGGATCACTTTGTTGTCCGTCTGTCTGTCTGTCCGTCCGTCCGTCTGTCTGTCTGTCAAGACCAGTTTTCTCAGGAACGCGTAGAGGTAACAAGTTGAAATTTGTATCAAATACTCGTGTCTGCGGTCTCTTTCAGCTATGACAAAATCAAACTTGTAAGTCAACGCGATCAAAAGATATGACCGTTTATGTCGCATATTTTGCGATTTCACAAGAGAATCAAAACCTATAGGGTACTTCCCGTTGACCTAGAATCATGAAATTTGGCAAGAAGCGGTGTCTTACAGCACATGTAAAGGGAAAAATCTGAAAATCGTAAATATGTACTTTAATTACAAGAAAAATGCGAATTTACTATTAGAAACTTATGAAAATACACTAATGTGTTGCGTGGTATTGTCAGGCACCAGAAGCATATGGGTTGCATACAGTTAGGTCCTCCTAAAGATACCTTACTTACAAGTTTGTACGGAACCCTCGGTGCGCGAGTCACAACTCGCACTTGGCCGGTTTTTTTTTTTAGTGAATTTTTATAATTCCAATGCTTTGTTGTAGCGTATATCGTTCCATTTTTATTAATGGCGTAGTTTTTACTTATCATCTATCAAGTAGTTACAGGTTCACTCATGACAACTGTTAAAATGGCAGGCTATTGAAAATGAAACCTCTTATTGGAACAGCCTTTATGAACTAGTCTTACACAAGCTAAGAAACTAATGGAATATAAGAGAACTAAAAGAACATATCTGATATTACCACAAACAACTTTTAAGAAATCTCGAACTGAGTGACATCTAGAATTAACTATATTGGTCGAATCTGGAATTATCTACAATGGTAGATGAACATTACATATTTAAATCCCAACTTCATCCTTCAATCATAAATATGGGTATATAACTTATTTAATTTAAATTAAAAATTCCTTGAGGTGTTCAAAACGTAATAGTTATTTACATATAGAGGCCGGACTAGCGTTTTTCGGGTCCCAGTACCCGGACCCGGACTCGACGAGTCCAAGGGTAAATACCCGGTACCCGATACCCGATCTAAGACTCGAAGAGTATCGGGTCTTGCATATTTGGCATTGTCTAGTACACCGCGTCGTAAAGAAGATCGGCGATTTAGCATTACATGGTGGTGGGTACTTGATGAATGGACGAGTATGAAAATTCGAACATATCTAAATATCAATTTGAATGGAATTGACTCTGAAATGTATGATCTGAGTTTATTGAGAATTTTTAACTGATGTACTACTATACAATTAGTCGAAAAAGTAGAACAGCACTTAAACACATTTAATATAAAATTTAGAAAACATATAGTTGATTCAACCCGCGACGGTGCAAGTGTAATAATGACATTTGGACGAGAATCTTCTAGTCTTTAAAATTTCTGTTTGAATCACACTATACACTTCTCTGTTTGTGATGTAGTATATAAAAAGAAAAATATTACCGGCTTGGAAGATGAAGATGACCATGGTCTAGATGGTATTGATGACGATCAAGATGAAAATTATTATTCTGACTGAATTGAATTAACTTTAGACAATTTAGAAGGGAATTCATCCATTTGCCTTCCGCTCTTAGCCTCTTGTGGAATTTTGTTTTATTTACCTATTTACCATAACATTTTCCAAATCCCTTGTTTATGTAAGTCCCACTTAACTTAATCGGCAAGTTCGTACAGTATATTGCATTACTATATGCGTGAAAAATAACATGAAAAATTCTTTCGTGTTTTTGTTTAAATTGCTAGACAGATAGACCCGGACCCGTACCCGGACCCGAAAAATTGGACTCGACTCGGACTCGCCGAGTCTAAAAAGACCGGGTATTCCCAAACCCTAGGCCGGTATAAGATTACGCCTGCAGCCGAAGTTTGAGGCCCGACGGAGGAGGGCCTTTATGAGGCGAAGGGCGTAATATTTCTCCGGCCCGAGGCATGTACAACGTTTTACGCACAGCTGCATAAATCCTACAAAATTTAATTCAAAATGGTTAAAAACGATGAAAAAAATACGGCGGTGATTTAAATTCACAGCTCGTCACTTAGGTTATTTGTTGCTAAGGAACAAAAAAATTTTTGCAAACAACAATTTTCATAACTTCGGAATGGAACTAAGAGCTGAATTCCCTCCGAAATATTAATGGAATCTAATGAAGCTGTGTTGGGTTCAGTGGTGTATTGGAGGGGGAACGTGGCGGAACGACGTTCCGGCACTTTTTTTCAGAAACGGAACGCGTTCCGATATTTTTTCTGGTAGTGATTTTCTTAATTTCAAATGAAAATTATATTTTAAATTAAATATAAAAGACCTTTACTTTGTGGTAATCCATATTAATAATAAAAAGACGAAATTAGTTTGTACTCACTTGACAATGACCCTAATAAGTCGAAACTTAAGTCGTGAACTGTTTGTGTAAACAAATAAAGTTTTAGTGGTAAAAAACATAGTAATTTCGTCTTTTTCTTATTAATATTTAAAATTGGCTAAGTTGTAAAAACATTAAAAAAACATGTTAATTAATAGAGAATTTATCTTGCTTTTTGTATGTTGTTTCCTTTTCCCTTTTGAATCAAATAAACATCATGTGTTCTGTGTTGGCTATTCTACATACCATACTACTAAACTATAAACTTCAACAATAGTGCGATTGCGTAAATCTGCGGTAGTTCGAATCCTGTTAATTACTATTTCATTGCGAATTGCGTCAGTAACCAGCAGTTAACCAGTAACCAGTTAGTCTGTGCCAGCAACGTTGTTGTTGAGATTGTGTTATTGTGTATATCGCCAACGTTGTTTTGGTAGTTTGTGGTTTCTAATTCCATTATAAGGTAGTTTAATTATTAATAATTAGTAAAATTTAAAATGAGCGAAAAACGTAAACAACCCACATTGAACACTTTCTTTGGAAAAAAACTTAAAACGCATCAAGAAAATGTGCAAGTGCTGGAAACTAAGGAAAATCATATGGATATTCCATCTACTTCAACAGAAAATGTTCAAAAAGAAGCAGAATCCACATTAATAAATTGGCCCAGTATTTCGACTGTAGATATGTGGTTCGAAAAGAAAAAAAATATGCTTGGTTAAAATGCGATTCGGGAAAATTAGGATGTCTGAGTTGTTCAGCTATTCAAAATTTAGGACCTTTAAAGACGCCGGGTGTAAGCATCTCAAAAGAATGGAGAGGCACTCAGGTATCAGGTTATGGAAAGGATAAAGCCGCACAACTAACTTCTTTGCAAAAACATAATTACAAACATTGTAAAAGCTTTTCACAAACCACAGCCGAGAGAATCTTAAAAGAAGCAGACAAGCAAAAGCTTGAAATTATTTTAGATCAGTTGAAAGATTCTGAAATTTGCAGCACCTGTAAGGTTTTTCGTGCTTTAAAACTGCTTATACCTGACCTAAAACTGCTTATAGTGTGCAGTATTACTGCAATATACTGCTTATTATATTGCTAAACATGATCGTCCATATTTTGATCATTTTGGATTATTAAAACTTTAAGAAATGTATGGTTCTACTATAGCTCACGGATTACAATCTACGTGGTCTGTTAGAAAAGTATCCGACCTTTAGCCGGTAAAAAAAACTGGCATACCCAGAGTGTTGGAAACCTAATCACCCTGAAAGTAGTCTCCTTGTGACTCTACACACTTCTCCCAGCGGTGCCGCCATTGTTGGAAGCATTCCGAAAAAACCTCTTTCGGACTCGACTTTAGCTCGGCTGTCGTTGCAGCCATAATGTCCTCTCTTGTCTGAAATCGCGTTCCTTTCAATGGCCTCTTGACTTGGGGAATAGCCAGAAGTCGCAGGGGGGCATATCAGGAGAGTAAGGAGCCTGTCGAACCAGAGGAGTCTGGTTTTTCGCAAAAAAATTGTGAACCAAGTGCGAAGAATGCGCTGGAGCAACAAACCCAATTTCCTCATGACCACAACTCCAGTAGCTTGCGCCGCACAGCATCACGTAGGACATCCTTATAGTATTCCCTATAGTCGTTCCGTCATTTTACTTGCATTGAAAAACCAACGAGAGCACTACGTCACTCGAACACTGCTCGACAGCAAGTGACGCTATCTACAGGCCGCAAAAAATTCACGCATGTGCACGAAGGTTCATGGTCGGCTCATGCAAGCGCGCTTGATTCAAATTCATCAGGTTTTCAAAATAAAAAATAAGGTCGGATACTTTTCTAACAGACCACGTATATTTAGTGCTACAGAAATAATTGATCATATAGGAATTCAAATGAAATCCAAAATTTGTCAACAAATAGTAAAAGTTCAAGTAAACTTATCTATTATCATAGATGAATCTACCACTTTAAGCAAAAAGTCTTGTTTTTATTTGGCATTTATTTAAAATGCGAAACCGATAAAATGAAAGATCCTCATTTCTTGTTTCTTGATTTAGTTTAATTGCAGGATCAAACAGCTAACACCATAACAGAGATTCTCTTAATATGTTTGGAAAAAAATGGCTTTGATGATAATTATTTAAAACACCATTTAATTTCATTTACAAGCGACGGGTCAGTGTTATGTTAGGAAGAAAATCTGGAGTAGGAACAAAACTAACACAGACATATCCGAATGTAATTATATGATATTGTCTAAACCATAGGCTCAAATTGTCGGTATGCTAGATGCTATTTCCGAGGTTAATGCGATCATCATTTTCAAATATTTATGGACAAAAATCGATTGAAACATGTGCAACACTACTCTCGGTGTGAAAATTAAACGTATTGCACGTATATTTAACGTCAGATGGGTGGCCAGCTCCTTTAGGACTGTATCAGCAGTTTGGCAGAATTGATTAGCTTTATATCCTCATTTCGAAAATGCGACTAAAGACAACAACCGCACTAAAACGGAACAATCCATGTTCAATGGATTATATAAAAGAATATAATCGAAACAATTTATTCAAGATTTTGGCTTTAATGTATGATATTCTATTCGAGCTATCTATTCTATCAGAAGCATTGCAAAAAAGATAAACTTCAATGGTATATGCAGACAAATTAACTCGCCGCTGAATCATTTATTAGAATATTTAAAAGATCCTCAGAAAAGAAAGAAGTCGTTGGAAGCAGTTTCTGCTTGTGAAATAATGCAATTATCTTTAATTTCGTTGACGGATAATAAAATGGCAAAATTGATTCACAGAAATTAATTCTTAATTAGTGTTATTAATAGTATGAGGAATAGGCTAAACACTACATCTGTAAATTGTTCAGGTTCAGACGGAATTTTGACTTCCGACATTGTTAAAGAATTGCATATTCTTGAACCAACCGAATGGCCTTCTGAAGTTAATATGGAATTTGGAGCAAAAGAAGTAGAATCTGTGTGTCAACGATTTAATTTACCTTTGGTGAAAATTTTAAATGCTTTTAGAGATTACTTGGCTTGTGGTGGTAGTAACATTTCAGACGATTTGAAAAAATATTCTAAAATTACAGTTCTTCAGAATGCGAGCGTGGTTTCAGCAGCATGAATGTAATTGTAACGGAAAGAAGATAACGCATTTTAATTGATCATGTTGCAAATTTATTGATTATAAATAAAGGTGGGAACTTTAGGCATTAAAAATTATTAGAATAGGTAGGTTATTAGGTTCTCAAAAAACACAAAATAGGTTTTTAATAGGTTCTATAAAGATAAGAAAGATATGGCAAAAGCAGATTTGTTTCGGTGTTATATTTGCTGTTGCAATAAACCATTATATTTTCTAAATTGTCTGGTGTAAGGCCGTGCCTTCTGTCAGATAAAACCATTTTATATGCGGAAAAAGAACTTAGTGTGAAAGGCGAGAATCAAAAGGGAAAGTTTCGGGCACATTTTGTTATTTTCATTGGTTATACGTAAAAAAGAGCCCGAAAAACAAGGCTGAAATTGACACATGCGCAAAAAAAATTTCAACTATGAAAAGGTCTTATTCAATATTACCGCTGTTTCTGGCGTGATGTTTTCAGAAAGCTTGTACAAAAATGAACAGCTAACAAATATGGAATTGTAGGTTCATTTGAACTTAATTTTCCGGGCCTTTAGTGTCAGTAGTTTCATCAACTGCAATCCATACAGAACACTCGCCAATGTCAGAGCGAATTTGTGCCAGCCTCTTTTGTAACATATCGGCAAATATTATTTTTTGCTTGTGGATTCGTTTGGAACGGAACGTTGCAGTATTTTTCTAAAAACTGTCTAAAAATTTTGGGCACTGTAATTTAAACCATTAGTAAATTCGCTGCCAGCATTGCCTCACATAGGTCTAAATAAAACACATAATCCCTACTGTCAACTATGTTTTCAGTTAATAAAATCTGTTTTCCACGTTGGTTTAAATTACTTTGATGCAAAGTTGTTTCTTCATATTGACTTATGTGCGATTTTTTAGAGCAAGGCACTTTTACAACAAGGCTCAAAAATCTAAGAAATGGATATATTAATTCAGAATTATGTACTTTTAGTAGGTACTTAGGTACATTTGTTTGACAGCATTGACAAAACACTATTTAACCATCTGTTGTAAACGCTTCTTTGTTTTTAATCCAAGACCTTAGTAAAGCGTTTTGACTGCTTTTATCTTTCGGCATTTTAACAAACAACGGTCCCCTCAAAAGTATTGTAACTTTGTAAACAAAAGTGTAATTTTAAGGTTCGAATTCACAAATATGTGAAGAAGACGACGAGAACAAGTTTAAGGGTGTCAAATAGTACCAGCTGCTAATGCGTAGATAAAAAGAATGCGTTCAGTAATTTCAAATAGATGAATAGAGAATTTATGAATAAACAATTTTTCGCCATTTTGGGCCACAAATAGGCGCTATAAGAGCTCATTAGGTATCTTTTAGGCAGTAGAAATTTAAAACAGCAAAATAGGTTTTTTAAAACTAGTATAAAATGATAGAGAATCATGTAAAACGGATTAAGGACTTACTCTTTTTAATCTGCCTATAATGAAAAAAATAGGCAATTATCTAAAGTTCCGACCATTATTTAAAAAACTTCTTGGACCACCCTTGGAATTTTAGAATCCAATTTTATACGTAAACACCCGGTTGCGTTCTCAACAATCCGCTACTGACCAGCAAACTAAAAGAGCAGGGGCAAATGATGAAATTGTGTGTGATCCTATTTGGGAGTTACACTATAAGTGTACTTCATAAAAATAATAATATCTTTGCAATCCTTATTTTTATCTTTTTTCGAATTTCAAATTTTGTGTTTGTTAAAATTTTGTATCGTAAGAATAAAAAAACTTAGAAGGAAAACAAAAGTTTGCTGAAAGCACGATGATCTCGGAAAAACTTTCAGGAAGCTGCTTGTAGAAAGTCGCGGACTATTTTTTTTATCTCTCACCATGCGTTCCGTTACTTCTTATTTTACCAATACACCACTGGTTGGGTTTGATCCCAAGCAAGTCTAAAGACCGATATGAAACGGGGTTTCATCTTGGGAAGCCTTAAGATGATAGATTGATGCGGGCTTTTCAATGATTTTACAGGCCCACGGGCCGGTAACATTTTGACGAGCGTAATGTCCTGGTAACCAAGATGTAATGGAACAATTTTGATGCAGTTGTGCGTAAACTAATTTTCCAGATAATTTAAGTAACTTTTAAAAACTTGTCGTCTGTATGTTTATTGTTTTCTTTATGCTATGTTAAAAGTTTCTGCGTGTTACTTTTGGACAATGCACATTATTAATAGTATTATTAATAATAAAGAAAAAAACAACAATTGGTTTAACTTTCTTTCTGTGCTCTGTTTCGGCTGTCACCTCATTTCCAATTTGCATCAACATTATTGTCTTACATTCTAATGTGAAATATCACTATAACTATCTATTAACACACTTAGACTAAATCAGACAAAAATCCAATAAATCATTTTTTTTTTCAAACGTCATACAAATACTTTCTTGGTTAGACATAATGTAATTTTATTTTACTTAGTAGCCATAAAAGTAATTATGTTATACCGGCTTTCAATACCCATTTTCTTGTCAGCCAAGTCATCTAACTATTAACACACTCTAAAACAATCCACTAACTTAATATAATTTTTCTTTATTAGTATAATATTTTATTTTCAAATGTCATAAAAATACCATCTTGGGCATAATATACTTTCATCGTACTACGTATCCATAAAAGTAATCACTTTTATGCCGGCTAGCAATACAGTAACCCTTTACTGTGTCAACCAAATCATAAGAGAGTTTGTTTCTTGACATTTTACATTCTTCTCACAAAGTGTTACTTTTACTCCTAATTACATTATAGTAGATTTTGTAACTAGGGTGAAAGGTTGTCAATATTACTCGAGAGCGAAAATGTGCGCACGAACGAAGTTGGCGCGAAAATGGTGCGCATTCGCGTGAAAATTCGAGTGAAATTCACAATTTCGCCCGTGTTACAAACCGTGGTACCTTACAAGTTTGGGATTCAGGTGCCATAAAAAAAAATTGAATCAAAAATTTAGAATTTGCTTTTTCAATTGTCTCCGGTGATGTGAATTCCTCTCACTCTCCTCTATTTCCGGTATCAGCATAGAATTTACACTCACTTTAAAACGTTTTCTTTAATTTTAATTTTGTTATGAAAAAAATTCTGACACTTCACGTCACTTTTTAATACCGAGGTCTTGATTGTATTCATTTTATTTTTATTCATTTGTTTATTTTAATGTAACCTAGCGATATTGAATATTTGCGTGCGTTATTCAAGTTATGTAAAATACAACTAATATTAACAATCTATGGCACTAAAAAACGTACACCAAGATAGTAATATTATAGCATGAGTTATAAAAACACTTATTAATAATATAAAACATACATTTACAGTTTGGCACATTTGAAGAAAAGATTTTGATTAAATATCAAGTATTCAAAGAATATTTAAACAAAACTTTTAATTTACTTTAATTTGGTCTCTTTAAATCTAGACTACCTAGCCTTATTCCCCTTGCGGCTCTCAAATCTAGTCTATTTGAATGTGATAGCTCTAATTACGTTATAGGTAATATTAGAGTAGATAATTAGACATAATTTGTACAAGCTGAAATAATATAAGATAAGATATAAAACTGTCCATACATATTTTTGATTCGCACCGTTGGACTTATTAGATTCTTCAAACTGCCGATTTGTTTTAAAAAGTGGTTCGAGGGAAGCTCTCACTAAACCCTCTCGCATACATTGCATTCATTCAGGGTGAGTAGCCCGGACGGTTAGTAAAAACTGCCCAATTTATTACCTCCTCAACCGGGAATCGAACCCAGGTCTCCCGCTTGCCAAGTCTACAATTACAACTACAATACTGAGGAGGACTCATACTGTTTATTATACTTAACTTAATCTACTTTACTCAATTAATGTTAATACTTGGAATTAGTTGAATGTATATGTGTTATTTCTAGATACAATAAAGATTTAAGATTTATGAAAAAAGAAAAACTTATGAAAATGGACCCCGGAATAATCTGCTTCCAACACTGCGGTCCAAAAATGTTCTGTTTCAACCTGCCCGAAACGTGTCCAGCTTGCAACGCAGAAATCAGCAACCACCGACAAGATTTCTCCCTTTTACCATTCAGGTATATACAAACATACAAACAAACAGACAAACAAACAGACAAACAAACAGACAAACAAACATACAAACAGACAAACAAATAGACAAACAAACAGACAAACAAACAGACAAACAAACAGACAAACAAACAGACAAACAAACAGACAAACAAACAGACAAACAAACAGACAAACAAATAGACAAACAATCACATAGACAAACAAGCACACAGACAAACAAGCACACCGACAAACAAATAGACAAACAAAGAAACAAACAGAGAAATAAACAGACATATAAGTAAACAAACAAACAGAGAAACAAAGAAAAAGACAAGCAAATAGACAAACAAACAAGCAACAAGGAAGATAGCAATCATACAGACAAACATAGAAACAAACATACAACTATACAAACGAAGAAGCAAAGCACCAAAAACCAACAAAACCGTAATTTCTAATTTATAATTGCAGAGTTCCTTATCCGTTCGTCAGAGCATCACAGCATCCGTGCTCGGTGCTCATAAGGCCCACTTCCGGCGACTTCCTCAAGTACGTAGTTATTAACAATAATGGAATTGTTGCCGCCTTGAGCAACTAGTTTCACTTCCGTTCTTGCAATTCATGCAGAAAACCATGCTCCACTGAACCGCAACCAACATTTACAAAATCAAGAAGAATCTAATGACTATGTAATTATGTAACAGAATAGACAAGACAATTAATGAGTAGGCATTATGTGATAAAACTGCCCGACATACAAGCAGGCTATATAGATAAAACTTCACAAAAATGACTAGACAGACTAAACTAGAGAGACAATACTAGACTCAGATTGCTAAACATACAAATTTAGACCGATAGAGCCAACTAGATAGACGGAACTAGACGGACAATACTAGACAGACCAGACTAGACGGACTAGACTAAACAGGCAAAACTAGATAGGCATCACAAGAGGAACATTGCTGAACATACAAAGCTTAACTTGATAGAATATAGAGTGAATGGTCTTACAAGACAAATAAGACTTGACAGACAAAACTAGACAAACAATACTACATAGACAAGATTAGACAAATAAGGCTGGAGGGAAAAGACTGTGCAGACAAAACTGCAGAGATAAGACTACGCAAATAAAACTAGACAAGCAAGATTGACTCTCGAGGCTAGGCAAAGTAAACTATAAGAACAAATGTAAATAGATTTTGTAGATAAGACTATACACAATATTCAATAGTAATTCGCGCTCCAGTAAGTCGACATAGTTAATAATAAAAATGGGTTTTGGAACAAAGTCTAATTAGTTTTTACAAATCTTTGCAACGGTTGCTATTATTATTGTTGTGGTTGGTTTGAAGTAATTATGGTTTAACTGCGTATTATTCACCTTTTTGTGTGCTCGATGAATTGTGAAAACTTTTTTGGATGGTTTTTGTTCTTGGGTAAAAGTGGAACGATGTAAACTTTTATTTGAGATTATTACTATTTGGATACTCATCTTCTTAATCTAAATATAATAGAATAAACAATCAACAATTTAAAAATATTTTAGGTTTCTCTAAGACATATAATATGACATAGACTCTAGTATATAAGACTTGTCTTATATACTAGAGTGGACAAACAAGACTAAACCGACATGACTAGACACACAAGACTATACAGGCAAGGCTATTCAGACAAGACTAGACAGACAAGACTTGGCTAGACAGACAAAACTAGACAGACAAGACTAGACAGATAAGACTAGACCGACAAGACTAGACAGACAAGACTAGACAGACAAGACTAGACAGACAAGACTAGACAGACAAGACTAGACAGACAAGACTAGACAGACAAGACTAGACAGACAAGACTAGACAGACAAGACTAGACAGACAAGACTAGACAGACAAGACTAGACAGACAAGACTAGACAGACAAGACTAGACAGACAAGACTAGACAGACAAGACTAGACTAGACAGACAAGACTAGACAGACAAGACTAGACAGACAAGACTAGACAGACAAGACTAGACAGACAAGACTAGACAGACAAGACTAGACAGACAAGACTAGACAGACAAGACTAGACAGACAAGACTAGACAGACAAGACTAGACAGACAAGACTAGACAGACAAGACTAGACAGACAAGACTAGACAGACAAGACTAGACAGACAAGACTAGACAGACAAGACTAGACAGACAAGACTAGACAGACAAGACTAGACAGACAAGACTAGACAGACAAGACTAGACAGACAAGACTAGACAGACAAGACTAGACAGACAAGACTAGACAGACAAGACTAGACAGACAAGACTAGACAGACAAGACTAGACAGACAAGACTAGACAGACAAGACTAGACAGACAAGACTAGACAGACAAGACTAGACAGACAAGACTAGACAGACAAGACTAAACAGACAAGACTAGACAGACAAGACTAGACAGACAAGACTAGACAGACAAGACTAGACAGACAAGACTAGACAGACAAGACTAGACAGACAAGACTAGACAGACAAGACTAGACAGACAAGACTAGACAGACAAGACTAGACAGACAAGACTAGACAGACAAGACTAGACAGACAAGACTAGACAGACAAGACTAGACAGACAAGACTAGACAGACAAGACTAGACAGACAAGACTAGACAGACAAGACTAGACAGACAAGACTAGACAGACAAGACTAGACAGACAAGACTAGACAGACAAGACTAGACAGACAAGACTAGACAGACAAGACTAGACAGACAAGACTAGACAGACAAGACTAGACAGACAAGACTAGACAGACAAGACTAGACAGACAAGACTAGACAGACAAGACTAGACAGACAAGACTAGACAGACAAGACTAGACAGACAAGACTAGACAGACAAGACTAGACAGACAAGACTAGACAGACAAGACTAGACAGACAAGATTAGAGAGACAAGACTAGACAGACAAGACTAGACAGACAAGACTAGACAGACAAGACTAGACAGACAAGACTAGACAGACAAGACTAGACAGACAAGACTAGACAGACAAGAGTAGACAGACAAAAGTAGACAGACAAAAGTAGACAGACAAGACTAGACAGACTAGACTAGACAGACAAGACTAGGCAGACAAGACTAGACAGACAAGACTAAACAGACAAGAGTAGACAGAAAAGAGTAGACAGACAAGAGTAGAGAGACAAGACTAGACAGACAAGACTAGACAGACAAGACTAGACGACCAGACTAGATAGACAAGAATAGACAGACAAGACTAGACAGACAAGACTAGACAGACAAGACTAGACAGACAAGACTAGACAGACAAGACTAGACAGACAAGACTAGACAGACAAGACTAGACAGACAAGACTAGACAGACAAGACTAGTTAGACAAGACTAGACAATTCTTAACACCTTTGCTAGACAAATAATATAGATTTTATTGAAACAACTTTTAATTATTTCTAGTGATTACAATAATTCTATGGATCTTCACATTGGCGTTACAACCTCGTCTGGAATGATAGTGGAATTTGATCGGCACGGTTTACGCAAACACCGCAATTCCTTCTGGGACCAGTGCTTGCTGTTAGGCGAAGTGAGCAGCGCCTGGACGGAACTCTGGGACAAAACCCTAGTCTGGGTGAGCCGGCAGAACCAGTGGTCGCCGGAGAACTACAACGAAGACAAACTGAACTGTTACTCGTTCGTGTTGACTTTCTTGAAGAACGTGGGCTGCGGGCCGCTGAGCAATGCTGCTTTAAATCGCACGGGTTTTTGTGAGAAGTTCATTGTGCCTAGGACAACGTCGGCGGGGAAGTACATTTCTTTGTATAGGAAGCTCAAGGAGAAAGGGTTTTATATACATAAAGGGAAGAGGTTGAATAGTGGGATTAGATAATTTGGAGATTTTTGGGGTAGCCTGTTAGTATTAAACTATTTGTTATTGAATCATTAAATTTAGAGAATGAAAGGTGTTTGTGCAAGTCTTCATTCAAATCTCCAACTATTTATTCCAGAATCATAGAATATAGAATATTATGTATTTATGTTATATATGTTCTTTAAACTGTGTGTGCAATTTCTAAGTCTTCACAGCTCATTTCATAAAACAGATTTGAAGTGATTCATGTAATTGTGAATTAGTTTATGTAGATCTATTTCCTTTTAAATTTTTAATTAATTGTAAAATTTGATGATTTCTTAACAAATGTAGATAAATTTCTTAAGATATTTTTCCCATCGTTCTAAATAGTTTCCCATAAACTAACTATATGAGAAATTATTGTTTCTTTTCAAATTTGGATTACTAAACAAATTAGAATGATAATATTACATTTACAACTCTTTATTATGCATAACTTCTTGTAATTATTGCAAAATCTCTTCACTATTATAAGTGTGAAATCATTGAGTTTGTAATTATCTTCGAAATTGCCTTTTATTGTTAATATTTAACAATTCATTTGTTCCCTTTATTGTTAACTTTTAGTATTATTTTTTACTGAATACTTCAAGTATTACGAAATTGTATTTTAATTCTTATTTATTTGTTATTTTAGATTTAGTTTAATACAGAAAAATATTTATTGCAATTATCTTCAAAATTGACTTTTATTGTTACCATTTAACAATTTATTTGTCCCTTTTATTGTTAACCTTTTTTTTACTGAAAATTTATTATTTTATCTACTCGCACACCAAAATGTAATTAATAAGTACAGATTAATAAGTAAATTTTTGTATAATGTGCAGGATGCCCTTATTATAATCGTGTGTAAAAGTATCCAAATCGTGCGTAAAAGTCCAATGTTATTTAAATGGAGTTTCATTATTAAACGATTTCTGTTTGTTGTTACTATGGCAACAACTCGATTCGCTAAACAAAAAACATAGACATAGTGAAAATAAATTTTCTGATATATAAAATTATATAGATATATAAAAGTATATTAAAATTAAATTAATTTTTCTTATTTTGAATCAAGAAGTGTCGCGGCCTCTCATTTTGGATTTATCAGGCTCTAATATAACAACCTAACCATAACCTAATCTGGATGAAATCTAGGTTAACCCAGATTACATCGACAACGACCAAATAGTGCTCCCGTCATTGCTCGTTTTTACTAGTTAGCAATTTTTGCCACGGAGGCGATATATTATCAGTTTCTATATTATCAGTAAGAAACAATTATATTTTTATAGATTCAACAGTGTTTTAACATGCTTCGTAGATAGAATAATGTATGATACACGTGTGTGAAAGGCTTTTGTGCATGAGTTGCGAAGTTTGAAGCACGAGTCGAAGGCGAGTGCTTTAAACTTCGCAACTCATGCAGAAAAGCCCTTCTTCATACGATTGTATCATAAACTACTATTATACTTATTATTTCCGAGTGTCGGCCGCATTTTTACCAGAAGACAAATCTGTAATAAATTAACGCCAATTACAATAACACCAAGATTTCTGGGCAAATAAAGTTAAACGTGGTCAAAATACAATAGACCACTGGAACGCAGTGTTTGAAGGTTGAATAACCTGTTATCCACATTGGACCAAACTTTAAAAAACAAAGTTTAAATGGTTGTTTTGGCGGTTTTGGAATATGGAATTGAAAAAGGTGGCAATGCCTTCCAAACGAAAATGGCACAAAATGCCACCCTTGAAAAGAGTGACATTGATGGTAATGTGCCCTTGAAAAGATTTTGAAATGCTTATTTTGGTTTTTATATACATACAAACAAAATGCTTAATTTGGTTTTTGGGAATACGTTTTCCGTATTTCTGGCATATTTTCAGACAGTTTTCACATTTCGTGCGAGCCTACTACAACAATTAATACCAAAAGACTAAGCGTGTGTGGAGGCTATCAACAGACAGGCCGATTTGCGCAAGACGGCCTGCACAGCCTGGTTTGAGTAAAAAAGTCAGCGTCTGTGGGCACCATTAAAACGCTTCTTGCAAGTCATACTTGCACAGATGTAACACAGGTCAAATGTACTATATTCGTGTTAGATTGGTTCCATTTTTCTGCAGATATTTAGTTGACTTATTTAAAAAGGCGTCACCACTTAGGAAGGCGAGATTTTCATGTAGACTCTTTGCACTCTCTACCCTTCTTTCAATTTCTGTTAAAATTTGGTTTCTGTTTAGAATTTAAAACACTACTATATCTATATCTTTGGATAATATTCCAGTCTTGATTCGTCCTCGCAGATTTCGTCGTGTTGTCTTTTATTTTTGGAAATCTCTCATCCCTTGCAAGACCATAACAAGATCTTGCATTATCGCCACAGAACGCAAAAATTGATAAGTTGAGGATAAATTTAAAATCCATTACCGCATGTAATAGAAGATCAGCTGCATAATTAGGTTCTGCGGCTATAGATGATTCTTCAATCCCTTCCAGAGCTCTTACAGCTTCTGGTAAATTATTTAGAAGAGCAGTAGGTTAGTAGTAGTGCAGGTGTTTAGCCGACCATCTGATATGACTACTTCCTTTGGTACGTTTGTTTTTGTACACTTTTGCATTATTTAACGCGTGGTGGATCCAACAAAGAAACAATAAAGTTTTTTGTACAACCCAACTGCTTCTGGATATGATGATGCTGAATGCACATTGCTTTTCCTCTGCTTTCCTTTCCTTTCACTGGTGCTACAGTCCCAAAAGGCTTGTTACACTTAATAATCGTTAGGGTCCTTTTGATACGGTTGGCGTTGACCCCTAGCTTTTGAACCACTTATTACACCACACTATCTATCGGCAATAGCTCAGTCTTCGAATTTTAGCGTTCTGGCTGCACGTATCGTGTGTTCTCCGATACATAGTTTATTTTACCACGAGCATACACGAGTTAAACTCTGTGTGCGGAAGAAGGTTATTCCTCTGTTTACGCCCCCTGTTCCTTCCATCCTTTTATCCTTTCCATCATTACCAAACCACTACCATCCTCATTCATGCACTGTTTCCATTTCTTCCCTAACACTCTCTCTCTCTCTCTCTCTTTCGGTCCACTCTCCTTTTTTGCACTCTTCTAACCAATGCACCCACACGTCCTTCCCTACCCCACATATACCACAACTCTTATACTTGTCATCTATCCAATACTTTCGCCCTCTTTCTTCACAGTCGCATCTAAACCTGACAATTAATGACTGGGCATTCAGGCTCATTGTTGATTTTAAGTATTTAGGCAGTTCTTCAAATATTTGTATTTCCACATAGTCCTTACTATATCTACTCTCCATTATTTTCATTTGACGTTCTTGCAGTTCAACTTCCTTCAACCTTACCACTAGCCATTCGTCAACTCGCACGGCCTTTCCTCCTAAGCCATTTCCATTATAGACATACCACCTCCTACGTACAGTTTCCTTCTATTCTTTTCCCAATTTGTCTCTCTCCTACCATTCATTCTATCCAAACTTGCTATCCTGAATACTTATTTTACAATTCTTTCCTCTGTCATTCCATTCACCTTACATTCATACCTTGCCACTCGTCGGCTTGCATAAACTCTTAGTCTAAATGCATTTAACTCCTGCAGTACTGTGTAAGAAGGAGTTGATCTGTCTAATTTCAGGGTCTTTTTAAAGAATTGTAGCTGCACTTTTCCCACACCTCCTTCTTCCTCCACTCCACATACATCAATATACTCGGCTAACAAGCCTTCCATATCATCTCCTTCGCCCGGAAATTTGTGCTAATTTCTGCAAATTTGTGTTAATTTGTGCTTTTACCCATACTTTCCAGAACCTCTCTTCCGCCACCCACGCTTTTTTAGCCACATACTCTATATACTCTTTATTACCACACCCACTCCCAAATACAAACCCTAAATACTTAAAATGTCCACCCTGTTCTATCTCCATTCACTTCCATTCGAACCTCTTCTTCTTACACACCCATTTTTTAAACCCCACCTTTTTTAAACCCCATCCATTTTGTTTTATCTACATTTACAGTCAGTTTAGTTTTATCATAAAATCTCTCCAATCTCTCAATCATTTCTTTCAATTCCTCCGCCGATTTTTCCAGTATTACACCATCTGCGTACGCCAGACACCACACTTTCTTCCTTCCAACCACCACTCCCCCTGCTTGTCCAGCAGCCGAAACCTTCTCCAAATCTGCCACATATATATTGAAGAGTGCCGGGCTAAGCGGGCAGCCTTGCTTCAGACCCATATCTACTTTGAAAACGCTCGAGTTACTCTATCTCACTTTGACCCTACACCACGTTTCTTTATACAGCCGCTCGATACAATCTCTCAATTTTCCAGATATCTCCTTTTTTCCAAACATTGCCGCCTATTGCCGCCTAGCATATGCCGCCTTTAAGTCCAGGAACAGAGCAAAGAGCTTACCCTTGGGACTTGCTAATTCCTGGTCGATTATATACATCAGGGTTATTAAATGCTCAGTAGTTTCCCTTCCTTATCTAAGACCTGCTTGCATTTTTGGTAGACAACTTTTTTCCCTCCACTTCTCCCCCAAACGCCTTTATAATAATTCCGTAAACATTTTATAGGATAAATCCATGAGCGTTATTGGCTACGAGCGCAACAGCACTAGCGTCAAAGGTGACACTTTTAATAACTTCATGACCAGTTATGTCATTATTTAGCATTTATTTGTATGCATTGACATGTATTTTGCTAAATTGAAAAGAGTTTTATTATCTTACATAAACTAATAAAGTGCATACATTGAGAATGAATTCAAGCCCAAAACATAGGGTATATATATATACCTCGCTTAAATTTAAGAGCGAAATAAGCTCGAAAATCGATTTCAGCACATCGATTTCCTTCGGGTGACCAAAGAAAAATCACGAGAAAACTTTCCAAAAAATTCGTCGATGAAAATTTTCATCATTTCGGTCTAAAAGAATGTGCTTTTTCGATTTTTCTCAATTTTCTCAAAAACGGCAAACAACAACGAAATTATCGGCATACAGAAACTACTCGACAAGACGAACAAGTCGATGTGTAAATTGTTCGGAGAGATTCAATTATTCATCGAGAAATTTCAAAGTGAAATTTTACGATTCTCGATTTGAAGTCGATATCTCAGAAACGGTTGCAGATAATCAAAAACGAATTGCGGCATCGTTTTCAGATCATTTCCCTATTAACACATACAGATTATCCGCGGGAAACTCAATACTTTCCAAGATCTCTACTCGAAGGCCGAAATTTCTTAAAATTTTCCCCAATTTTAGCAGGCGATAGTGAACGGAAAGAGCTAGCAAAATATATTTTGTAATTTGTAATTATTGCAAGCAAAATATAATTTGCATATTTGTAACCAGCAGCGAAAATGTGCAGCTGTGGTAAGCCGTTCAAAGGTTATGACAGCCTGAAATCTGCCGGAAATACGAGATGTGTATTTTAGTGAATAATGGATATATTGTATATTTGATTAAATTAATTATTTTTTGTTTATGCCTGTTGTTTTTATACACTATTATTGGAGACGAAGTTGTCTTTTTGGCCACGGTTGGCGCTAAGCGCGGTTATACACAGAGCGAATACCACTATAGTTTCTCATTTCGTCCCTCTCGCCCACTGAAATATATACTAATTATATTATATAAATATACTAAGTATATTATATAATAGGGGATATGCAAGAGATTTAGATTTACTTGATTTTTTTACCCCCGATACTATAGGATCTTGACATTACACCTATACCATTAATTTCTTATTTAGTTTGTTTTTAATTCCAAAAATTGATATTAAAAAGTCCAAAATATGCGAGAAATTCAAATTTGCGAAACGCATCACCATTGGTCGAACCGAAACTAAGGACTGTGACGCGCATGTTATGACATTTATCAGCGTCAATATTCACTGTGCTGTTTTGCTGTGCAATATTACTGTAGTGTTATTCTAGTGCGATTTTGGTCTATAGTGACATTATAAATTATCAAGAACAATGACGGAAAGTGGTTTTGTTAAAGCACAATCGGACAATTTACCAAAAATAGATGTATTTATGATGTGCTCTGAGAACAACCAAACTGCATTTCTAATATGTTAAATGATTCATTTAATTTTAATTACTTTAATGTAATTAGTATGTCTATAGTTGGTAGTGGGATGCTTACACTTAAAAGTTTTATTAAGTGATGTGATTGTTTGGGTAATCATTTTAGGCTTTTTTCCTTTAGCAATTATTGTACCATTTCGCATTACATTTTTTAAATGTTTTTCATCCTCCAAATCATCTTGCGTCCAACTTAATTCAGATGAGCTACATGAGGCATAATCAGGGGATATCACTGAAGAATCAGAAGAAATAAATGTACTATCAACTGGTTTATCTGCAAATAACTTCCTAGCTGATTTTATTGGTGACGGAAACTTTAATTGGAAAACCTTACACCAGTGTTTCCCAACCTTTTTTGTGCCATGCCCCACCTAAGCCTTTCCAAACTTCTTATGTAATCCCCATGTAACATATGCATAATATAATCATAATATAATAATAATAAATATATAATGTAATCCCTATGTAACATAGTCATAATTTTAAATAGTAATCCAAATAATTTTAATAAAGGCGTTTCTATATAAAATTAATATTTTAATTTAGTGAGATCCTTGCGTTTGATGCTTGCTGCACAGAGATTTTATGTTAGGTTCCAATTTGGTTAGCTACAGTGTCAAGTCTCCCCGTTGTGTTATATCCAGACGATTTCTTTTGTTTTACCAGTAAATCATTTACAGCACTAAATCCACACAGCTAAATATGAAGACGGAAACGATAACAATAGTTTTCTTGCACATTTGGTTGAGTTTGGGTATTTGATTTCTGTGTCCTCGCAAAGCCATGCGATCGCTTCTTTTATATTAAAGAAAGTTTTAACTGACTCATCATTTGGCATTTCTGCGAGTTGTTCGTGATACTGCATATTTGATATATCAGACAAATCCACTAACATTGGCTGCATCATCCATGTTGGAAAATCAATTTGGTTTAATTTGGAAAATCTTTCTTTTAAATCAGCCGATGGTATTTTCAGATAATCTACAATGACAAGTATAGCGGTATCATTTACTTCACATTTTTGAAGTCAATGAAACTGTTCAAAGTTTTTGTTGTTAATATATTTCTGACATAACTCAATAAGGGTAATGAAAGCAAATATCCTCGCTTTTGCATCCACAAGAGTTTTATTTTAAACAGTTCCATACATCCTTTCAAGCAGTTCCCTTTCGAGAGCCATCTTACTTCAGTGTGAAGTAAAAGTCTCAAATGGTCTGCATTTTGTTCTTCACAAAATAGTTAGAAGAGACGCTCACATTTGGCATTAGCTTTAATAGCATTAATGGCACGTTATTACTGGATGTTATTACTGGCGAGATGTTTTTAGCTAATTTTTAGATTTTTTTAGCGAGAAGTTTTCCCTATGAATAACACAATGCACAAGAAACAGTTCTTGATTCTCATCTTTCATCAATTTTAAGCAACCATTTTTCTTGTCCATCATATTAGGAGCACAATATGTTATATTTTTCATTGGTATATTATTGACAACTAAGTAATTTTTTAGCTTATTATATGTGTGTATGTGCGTGTGTGTGCGTGCGTGCGTGCGTGTGTCCGCGTCTGCGTGTGTGTGTGTTTTATTAATATATTTTACGTAAGTTACCAATACTGCCTCACTGTCTCTGAAAGTATAGTCCATTTTTTTAAGAATGCAGTACAGGGAAGATAGGGCTTGTTTGACCTTGTTCTCTGATTGGCTTAAATCGATAAGAGCTCACACCGACGATATTTACTTCTCCATCTCAGCCTCTCTTTCTTTCTTTTCACATACATTTGCAGCTGTTAGCTGTCAATGGCTGCCGTGTCAATTCACAAGTATCATTTAAATTTTTTACGTTTTTCTCCATTTTTTTGTTTGTATTTTATTACTATTGTTGACATTTTGTAAACCATTAATAAATTACCAATTTTATATTCAAGTAACTATATTTGAATTTAGCGCCAAATTTTGTAACTAGATTGAACATTTGTCATAGTGAAGTTTCTTGTTACTGCATTCTTAAAAAAAATGGACTATAGATTCATCCATTTGCCCTGATTGTGAGAATTATCTTATTTTCAGCTTTTCAACAAGTTGTTTTTCTATATCTTCACTCATTTCGTCTATTCTCCTGGTAACAGTATTGTTGCATTGTTACTGAGTTTCATAGGTTTTACATCTTTGTCATCTATTTCACGAACCGTTTTAAGAAATGCTGATATTGAAGGTTTTATTAAATTCTCTCCTATAGAATGATTTATGGGTTATTTTACAGTTAACTTGACGACGTCAAAAACCTTTGTTGTTGATATCTTGTTGATATCAAACGAATTTATAATATTTATTGGCCGCAATTATTTAAGAATTTGCTTTTTTCGATTTTGGCACCAAATCTATCATTGCATTTAAATGGCCCGGAGCAAAAGTGTCGTGTCCACTTCTGTCGGATCCATTTTCGAATTGCCCCCCTTAACAATCAAATTTCCCCCCTGTGGGGCGTGGGCCCCACGTTGGGCAACACCGCCTTACACCATTATTTACGCATTTCTTGGAACAAAGAAAACTTTATCTGGTGTACTTATAATAGTGCTTTTGCATTCCTGTACAAAACAATATCTATAACATGGTTTTCTAGTTTTTTCCATTATCGAAATAGCGATTCAAACTGAAAATCCTTAACCGTCAAAAATAAACAACATTGCTGCAAATAGTAAACAACACTGAATGACAACGAGAGCTGTGACGTCACCCAAAGCGCGCGAAAAATGGGACCGTTCAAGCAGGTCAAATTTAATCGGTATTTTATATATATTTTTAAAAATTAATTGAATCACTTTCAACAGTATTTATATTTTTTACTATTTTAAAACGAAGTAAAAAGTGAATTAAGCAAATAAAAAAAAATTGATGCATATTCCCTATTAGTATATATTTCAGTGCTCTCACCACTTTTGCAGACAGGTCAGTTCCACTTCCCCCACCGTCCAGCTTTTGTTGGCACTCCAACTTTTTTTAGCCATATTCTATTGAATTCGTCTTTTAACTTTTTTATAAGTAAATACTTTTAATATTCATTTTCACTCAAAACAATCTTACATTTTATTATACACACATTATTTTTAATCATAACAAGAAAAAAAAAACATACCGTAACCCATGACAACAATCCATTGCCTACTTGAACAACTTACATGCGTCATATTCAAATTACAACAAATACTAGTACATGTGGATCGTATTTTTCGGAATGGAATAGTTTTTGTGGATGGAAGAGTTGAAAAAAATGGAATAGTTGCTAAAGGTGGAATAATTGATGAGGGTGAAATTGTATAATAAATTTTGAGATTTGTATATGAAAGAGTAATCAGAATTGCGAGCTTCGCGATTCTTGTAGAAAGCGCATCAGCTAAGGTTGTATGAGTTGCAAGATGTACACAACTCCTACTGCACAGAATATTAACTAATAATTCATCCGTCTCAAATGATTTTAATGCTGTCAGGTTTGTAAAATAATATAATCAAACACTTTTGAGGTGTACTTAATCATATAATGTAACCAATTGTCTGAAATCAAAGTGACTTTAATTTAAGGAGTGATATTAGAAATGAAAAGTTCCCAACGTTCATAAGAAGGTTACTATATCTAACGATGTGATATTAGTTACTAAGGTGTACAACATGGACGATAAAAAATCAGCTGTGGAGTAAAAAGTTACTGAAAATCTCACTAAAACTTTCATAACCTTTAAATTGATTAAGTGACATTGATGTTGTCAACTTTGACGTTCAACATAACCAACATATTGTTTTAATCAAGTTGGTATCTTGTGTTTTTGAGTTACCAACAGACTCAAACATAATCTCAAAAACTATTTGTTAAAGTTACATTGTTGTCTTTTTTTTCGTCAAAATTGCAAGCCTTAGTTACTAACTTCACTTCATCATATATAGTAACCTCCTTTTATGAAGGTTGGCAACTCTTGATTTCCAATATCACTCCTCCAATTATAGTAAGTTTGCTTTTAGACAATTAGCAACACTTAGCAAAATTATGTTACTAAAAGTTTCACCAAAAAAAATAATAACCAATAAATTACTCAACTGACGTTAATGTCAACTTTGATTTAATTTTCATGTATTTCTTTATTTAAAAAATCCAGTGTCAAGGTTATCGGCCATGAAAATACCAAAATGGTCAAATTGTTTCAATAGAAATATCTATGATCTTAATAGATCTGAAAGAGTTTTTATTATATCTATTGCAGTTTTCGAGTTGTTGCTATTTGAATCCATAAGTATCAGTTCCTGTTTGACTTCGAGGGATGCGTATGTGGTCTGGATTTCTATGGCGGGAAACCTAATCTACGGGGGTTAAACCAACGGTCCTTTTTCACATTGACCTATATTGAATCCAGAGTTCGCGCTGCCGCGCGTATGTTGTCTTGATTTATCTGTCCGCTTCGCGGCGGGAAACCTAATCTACGGGGGTTAAACTAACGGTCCTTTTTCACATTGACCTATATTGAATCGAGATCTCGCGCTTCCGCGCGTCTTGGTCTTCATCAGATAAATCAAGACCACACACGCGCTGCTGCGCGTATGTGGTCTTGATTTATCTGATCTGATGGGGTGAATCAAAACCAGATTAGTCAAGACCAGATATATCAAGACCACATACGCGCTGCCGCGGGTATGTGGTCTTGGTCAGAAAAAATAAATTAGGTGTCAAGGCTATCGGCCACGAGAATACCAAATTTCAATAGAAAGATCTATAAGCTACGCCGAACTGAAAGAATTTTGAATACAACTGTCCAAGTTTTCAAACTATAGTTATTTGAATGTCTTACCTCGTGTGCGACTTTGAGTTTGAGGGGCGGCGACTGCCGCCAGATAAAATATTTTGCAAAACTAACTGAGGGATATCATAGACTGACTAATTCTCTACAAATATGTGAAATTTTATGGTTCCACGTTGTGTGAAACTTACTAAAATAATTTTCCCCTTCTCTGAATTTCGTTTTTGATTTTTTTCATTTATAAAAAAAAATTCGGCCAAACGGTTCGCTTTGGAAAGATGAAAATGACACAACATTTAGATGAAAATGTGCTCTATAAAATAGCCCTAAATGCATGTTTCTTAGACTCCGGAAAATTGGACTAAAAAATATATTTGCAAGTTTTCAATGAATATTTCTTTATTAAAACAATTATGTGTCCAGGCTATCGGCCATGAAAATACCAAAACGTCAATTTCAATAGAAAAATGTATAATCTATATAGATCTGAAAGAAATGTAAATATGTCTCGTGCAGTTTACACTTTATAGTTATTTGAATTTATTAATTTCTGTTATGTTCGAGTTTGAGGGGCGGCGGCCGCCGCCAAATAAAGTATTTTGCAAAACTAACTAAGAGATATCATAGACTGACTAATTCTCTACAAATGTGAAATTTTATCGTTCCACGTTGTGTAAAACTTACAAAATAATTTTTCAACAAATCCAGACGTGTCAAACAGGAATTCCGATCAAAACCGAACGCAAAAATTTCAAAATATTCAAAAATTGCGAAAAAATATATTAATCCTTGAAGGATTTCAATGAAACTTCTGCTGAATGTGGGTATCCACCAGAGGTATGAGTTGACAAAATTAGAACGCTCCCACTCCAATGGGGACGTCGTGAAGAATGATTTTCGTCAACAATATTATGGAAATATCTCGTCAACGCCTCAAGATGGAAAATTATAACCGGGATATCCATATGTAAGACGTCGGTGTCTACAAAAAAGTATTCTGTGCAAATTTTGTAGAAACCTTCGGTTTAGTTGTAGAAGCAAAAAATATTAAATCACAAAATTTATCGTAGGGGTACGATCTTGAATTTCCTTCTCTGACCTCTGAATTTCGTTTTTCAATTTACATGGGTTTAAATGGGCTCTTCCGCCAAAACGGTTCACTTTGGAAAAATGAAAATGACACAACTTTTAGATGAAAATCTGCTCTATTAAATAGCGCTAAATGCATGTTTCTTAGACTCCGGAAAATTGGACAAAAAATATATTTGCAAGAATTTCTTTATTAAAAAAATCCTGTGTCAAGTCTATCGACCACAAATATGTCAATTTCAATAGAAACATGTACACTCTATATAAAACTTATGTACACTACATAAAACTTTATGCGTTTGTTAAAAGAAAGTGCGCTCTATAGATCTGTGTTAAAATTATTTCATCCAAACCCAAGGAAATGAGGCATATGATTTTTCGAAGACGAAGCAGAAAAGTAGACGACATTTTTAAGTTCATGCAACACATTTCAATAGGCCTCAATGAGCACTATTCGATTTTAAAAAGAAAAACCGGATAAATTTAGAGATGGCTTTTTCTTCAGCCGTCAATTGGTAGAACTGATCGTTTTTCAACAATAACTATTTTGTTATACATGCTAGGAAGTCGCGGAATACACTTTTAGATTCCAAATTAAATGTGCAATTTTTAACTATTCTTGTAGGAAAGTCGTAATTCTCACCGTTTGGAAAATGAATTTTAAATCACCAGATGACCCAAAAACTTACATCGTCCCCCATGTAAAATTAGCCGAATTTTCAGAATGTCCAATCAGAAATTTGTAAAATAATAGTTTTCTTTTATAAAATCAGTAAAAACTCTAATCAAATATGGCCAAGCTTACTTTTACTCAAGTAAGAGTGTGAATTTGCAAAAATATTCAATTATTTCTAATGTAGAATTTTCCAACTTTAACAAAACTGAGAAATAAAATTTTCCCGGACACCATTCACCACCGAAAATGGAAGGAAACTTCTGTGGGGCGGAGTTGACTATGCAACCGTTGCTAGTTATCCCGAATCCTGGCAAATGAATTGCATTAAAAAAAAATCCTGGTAAAACGGTTTACAAAGGAATGATAAAATTTGCTCCGCTGGTAGAGGAAAGTTTACTCTATCGATTCATGCTAGAAGAATTTATTAGAAATGTAGGGAAATGAAAAACGCAAATGTTTGAAAATCAAGTAAACAGTTGGAGGGAGATTTCAAACGTCGGCCACGTCTGGACCGTCAGCCGCAGAAAATTCATGCAATATATTTTAATAGAACTTGATGAGTTGTATTCGAATTTGAATCGAAAATGCCGATAAATATTGAAAGGCTGTTCCTTCCGCAGTGAAATGGTAATACTGAAAGTTTTTCGCCAATAACTCTGTTGCTATACATCCGATGAAGACGCGTGTTGTACCGTTGGAATCTAAATTCAATTTAAAAGCTCCAATTATTCTCAAAAAAAATCTCGTAAATATTGCGGTTTATGAAATAAATTTTTAAATTCAAATGTGAACGGAAGCAAATGTTTCTGATGTAAAATGGTAAAAAAATAAAAGTGTAAAATCTTTGCTTTCTTGTAGAAATTTGTGAAAAATTGCGAATTTTGACGTTGCTATGTGTTGCTAATCAAGAGGCAGAGTCGCCGAAATCAGCAATTTAGAGATTTCAAGATATCTCTTTGAATTTGATTTTAATTTCAACCTAACAATGAGCGAAAAATCAGAATTTTGATTTAAATTCTTTTTTTAAATTTTATCTTACACGAATAATCATAAACGGATAAACTTCAACAATGACATTTGCACATAACCTGAGCGAAAATAGTGTCAGAATGATCAGCTGTGAGTTTAATCGCCAATATTGGCGATTCAGCGGCAGGCAATGGTCGTAGTATTTTTGACCTGGAGTGCGAATCCGTTGATGGATTAGAGAAATTCAAACGCCATACTGTTGGCCTTTTCACCGGGCATGCACTTGTTGGACTGGAAATGTAAATTTTCTTTTCCGCGTTTCCGTTTGAAGAGGTAAAAAAAAATTGACTTCCCGAATTGGGGCCTGCGGAACGTCCCCGGAGGTGTAATGCGCCGAGACTGGTGTCGTTCGAAAGTAGACACGTGGGGCTATAATCCCTGAAAAGAGCAATATAATTCTAAAACATTTCACCGAATATTGAAGGTTGCAATTTGCTCAATTTTAAAAAATTCGTTTAGAGTTTGGACGGGCGTCGAGACCCCCAAATGCGATCGAGCGATGCGTCGTTCCTATCGCCTTATAGAACCTTTCGTTCTATATTCAGAAACCTCCACCGCCAGGCCCTGCTATTTAATTTAGCGAATCCCAGAGGATTCTCGCGTACATCTGCAAAATATGGTTTTTCGGGCCTCCCGGCGCCATCCGGCACGCAATCGCAATTAAACTCCAAAACAAACATTAAGACATTATGCCGAATCGATTGGTGCCGGTCCGGTCCCGATCCGACTGTTGGGCATTCCAGGAGAGGGATCCCCGCAAATTAGGTGAAAAAAACAGCGCTTTTTTCCGATTTTTGTGTTAAAATTGACCCAGAGCGGGAATAGGATGCCGCAGGTCCCAGAATCTTCTACCGCCCGTTGCGGGTAAACATCTCGCATCGAACGAACCGGTTTGGAGACACGGCGCTCTTCAATCAAGAGTACGGCGTCCACAGATGTGATGAAAAAACGTTTTTTTTTTCGCTTACATTTTCCGCCGCACCGGGTGAACCGACGATCGCGTACTTTTCCGCACGTCAAAAAACGTGAAATTGACGCGGCAAGAGGAAGCAGTAAAAAAATCGAGCCGCGGACCAAAATTGACCCTCAAAAGTGCTAGAAACGACTTCCTGTTTTTGGCACCTGGAGGACGCCGTGTGGTACTTGCGAGCGGCAGACAGACACGGGTCGAAGGCCCGTTCAGTTTTACAACAGAAAATGACAATTTCCCGTTTGGACGTTGGAGTTTTTACGGAAAAAGTGAAAAATTTAAAACGCACCTACAGCCGCCCCCTGCGGGGTCGGAACTTGGTAAGGCTCGTAAAAAAAAACCTAATTTTTTGTTCAATTCACTGGAAAAAATTCAAGACGTAAACCGCATTTTTTGACAATTTTTCTTAATTTTCAAGAAATCTTGACTTTTGACCCCTTTCGAGTTCAGTGACGGTACCTTACTCGATTAGTATATTTCGACGACGACGACGATAATTTGGTATATTTTCCAAGAAATAAGCCAGACTTTTTTTTAATTTTTTTTTCTTGTTGGTACGGATTGACACATTTATGACGATTTGTTCGGTTGGCAACGATTTTATTTGTTTACTTATGTCAGACACCCCAAAAAATAACCAACAATATGAATACATTTTATTAATCAATATTTATTAAAAAAAAAGAACTGCCGACAATAAATAAACTAGATGTAATTGAACTTCCAACAATAAGCAACCAAAATGTCAGACTCAAAAATACCACTGCAATCCTCGGAAGTCTCCACTGGATCAATGGACACACAAAACCCACAAAATGTTTCCAAAGCTGACCAGGCCAGCCGGCAAACCAACCTGCAACGAATCCAGCAACGCAAACAGATGGTTCTATCCTTTCCGTACACCAAGAAACTATTAAAACTTGCGATATATTCAAAGTGCCAGGTAACCGACCATAGAAGTTTGTGAACTGTTGATAGTATTCGGTTTATTTGTAGGGAGATAAATGTGTGTGTGCCGGATGGAAGAAAATGGAAAGTTCTGTTACCACACCTACATTTTCTGACTTCTGTCGATGTGAACATACATTAGGTAATTTTATGTACAAAAATTATCTTATAATATAACATTGTACAACCATTATTGTTATATTTGAACCTTATATTTAAAATACTTTCTAAATATTTTAATCTTTAACAGACTAGATTACATATGTTTTTACATGACTAACTCTTCTGATTTTCTAAAAATCTAAGTAATTAACTGATTTTGACCAGATGATCATTCTAATCAGACAGACAAGAAGTACTATACAAAAAGTTTTGTAACGTAATTTGTATTTTAGAAACACATATAGCACACTTAAGGAATAAAAATGAAGAAGAAATTAACAGATTATTAAGAATGGTAGTCGATGTGGAAAATATGTACACTGCAATGAACAGAGAAGAAAATCCTGACACAATCAAAGTCTACAGTTATTTATTTAAAGTAATAAACACATTGTTTAATAAACTTTTTTGCTATAAATTATTTTTTAGTTGCTTTGCAAATGCATTTTGACAATGGATAAGCCAATTGTTCAGGGTCCTTTGGGTCAGCCCCCATTTGAAAAGCCTTCGATACAAAAAGCTGTTACGAACCTGGTGCTGTATAAATTTTCACATTTGTCACAGCAGGAGTGGAACACGATATATGAATTGGCTAAAATTTTCTTGCATTGTTTGAACACTTGGGATTTTCCTGCTCCCAGTTGCCAAAAGCAAGTTGTTAGTCAAGAAGAAGCAACTGTTTATAAAATAGCATACACACGGTAAAAATAATTGCTTTGTTAGAAATAGTAGAGAAGAAAATGTGCACTAAGAAGTAGATTTATTAGTAAATTGTTTTAGGTGGTTTGTTTTTTGTCATGTACCAGCGTTTTGTGATTCATTACAACATTATGATACTACTATGGTTTTTGGAAAAACGTTGTTACGAGCTGTTTTTAAATATGTGAGGAAACAAATAATGGATCAGTTTCATCAAGAAAGGGAAAGAATGCCGATGGAAAGGAGAGTAATGATTTTAACTCACTTCCCTTCGTTTTTAAATATATTGGATTCAGAAGTTTACTCGACAAATTCACCAATTTGGGACCCTGAATTCAAACCACCACCATCTGTATATTTACAGAATATGTTGGAAAGTAACAAAGTAAAAAGTAATTTTTGTTATTTACATCTTTTTAAATTGTATTTTCTTGATTCTTGCTTGTTGTAGAAAGTGGAAATAGTCCAGTCAAAAGATCAAATGAAAATTATTTAATAGAAAAAGATAGTTTTGGTAATTACCCAAATGGAAGACCTTCAAAAGGTGTTGAACCATTAAGAGATAAAAGAAGAAAACTGGTGGAGGATCAATTCGAAGATCTTTCTCCAGAAACTTTGGCACAAATTATAGCTACAATTGATGATCCAAATTACATGACTGGTCCAGATGTAAGTGCCGATTCGTGTCTTGTTGCCCCTTCTTATTTAAACGTTTCTAAAAAGGTTTTTGCTGAAGTTGCTCCAGCAAGAGACGAAGCGCCAAAGCTAGAAGAAAAAAATAAGATAATTGAGTTCCACGTGGTTGGTAATAGTTTAACAGAACCAGTTTCCAAGCAAACCATGCTTTGGCTTATTGGATTACAAAATGTTATCTCACACCAATTACCTAAAATGCCCAAAGAATACATAACACAATTCTTATTTGATCCGTAAGAAAATTGTTACAAAATTAGTCTTTTTTTAGATTAATTTGTTTGAATTTTAGAAAACATAGGACGTTAGCTTTAATAAAAGATAGTCAACCAATTGGAGGGATTTGTTTTCGAACGTTTCCAACTCAAGGTTTTACCGAAATCGTGTTCTGTGCAGTAATTTCTAGTGAACAAGTAAAGGGCTATGGGACACACATGATGAACCACTTAAAAGATTATCACATTCGGAAAAATATTTACAATTTTTTAACGTTTGCTGACGAATTAGCAATAGGTGAAAAACGAAAATTTCCTTTAATTGAAATTCTAAATCATTTTATATTTAGGGTATTTTGAAAAGCAAGGATTTTCAAATGACATTAAGTTAGCAAGGGGAGTGTATCAAGGGTATATCAAAGATTACGAAGGCGCTACTTTAATGCACTGCGAACTAAACCCGAAAATTATTTACACTGAATTTACTACAATTGTTATTAGACAGAAAAAGATTGTTAAGCATTTACTTTATCAACAACAACAGACTATGTCGAGGATACATCAAGGAGTTACTTTTTTCAAAGAAGGTAATCAATCTAAAACTAATATTTATTCATACACTGGCGAGCAAAAAAATTAGGTCCTTATGAAATAGTGACCTTTTCATAGTTGAAATTTTTGTGTGCACATACGTCAATTTCCGCCATGTTTTTCGGGCACTTATAACCCGTGAAAATAACAAAATGTGCCTGAAACTTTCATATTCCCGCCTTTTAAAAAGGTCTATCACAACAAATGTGTTGTTTCGGTGGAATTTTCTGTATGTAAGGCTGAATATATTAAAAATTAATAAAACCTTAGGCTAATTTAAATATTACCTCTGTTAAGTTAGCAGAACCAACGAGAAAAAAAAATCCGCGACGGCACATAATAATCCGCTTTCTATCCGCAAACAATTGTAAAAAAATAAAAATTTCCCGCACTTTCCCGGGAAAATGGGGTCCCGCTAACTTAACAGAAAGTAAGCGGGACCCACCCTAAAAATAATCATTTTAAGGAAATAAATGCACCGGATTTTTTCGCTTTTTATCTGCTGCGACGCGAAAATGCCGCGAAAAAAGATTTTCGCGCTTTTCATTTCCTGGGAAAATTTGTTTTTGCGAGGCTGAATTGCCGCATAAGCCGCGCACGTCACCTGCTTTCTTTATTATTCTATTGGTCCGGTCAAAGACGCATCGGCGGCTAAATGCTAGGGCCTTTTAAAGATGCGGACGGCATGCTAGGCCCTTTCAAAGGTGCAAGCGGCATGTTAAGGCACTTTCAAAGACGCAAACGGCATGTTAAGGCCGGTCCAGACGCTCCGTTTTGCACAACCTTTTTTCTGCGCAGTCTTAAGACGAAATGAAAACTTTGCAATTTGTAGAGCGTCTACACGGAGCAGATATATCGCTATATTTTGCACAGTTTTAGTGAAATCGTCATGGAGGAGGTACTAGTTGGTCATTTTTGAACAAAACGAATCGAAAAACGGAGCTACCGTCTACATGCGCCGACTTGTCTGCACAGTTCATGGATATCTATGCTATTTAGCTCTGTTATCGCTGCAACTGTACCGTCTCCGCGCAGTTTTCTAAACTGCGCAGTTTTCCTATCTACACGCAATTAGATTTATCTATTTTATTTTATTTGCAACGTGTTGAACTGCGCAGACAAAATGTTGTGAAAAAGGGAGCTTCTGGACCGGCCTTTAGCTCTTTTCAAATATGAAATGTTCTTATTGGTTGCCATCCTTCCACATACGGTGGGGTGAGAGGGCAGTTGTAGTTAGTGGAGGTATTGTATTCGGGCACGCATGTAATATATGCGCATGTAAACAAATGTTGACTGTTTTTAGTTTTATACTATTTCGTGGGGCTTACTAAGCAATTTTGCAGTTTTATGATTTAGTAAAGTCTGTAAATGTATTTTTCTCCTCGAATAGAAAATCATCCGATGATGTCGGAACCCATAAAAATTTATTGGATAGTGAGAAAGAAAGCGCCGCAAAACACGAAGCCGGAAAATGGACTTTTCCACAGTGGAAAAGCAGACCCTAAAAATATTTATTTTAAGGAAAAAAATCACCGAAATTAACCGCTTTTTATTCACAAATTCCGCGAAACAAAAAATTCTCGAATTTTCCCGGAAAATGAAAAGTGCGGAATTTTTTTTTCCTGACATTGGTTTGCGGATAAAAAGCGGATAATTCCGGTACATTTATTTCCTCAAAATAATTATTTTTAGGGTGGGTTCCGCTAACTTTCTGTTAAGTTAGCGGGACCCCATTTTCCCGGGAAATGCGGGAAATTTTTTTTACAATCGTTTGTGGATTAATTATGTGATATCGCCGATTTTTTTTTCATCGTTGGTCCTGCCAACTTAACAGAGGTTTTTGAAATATTCAGTATTGAATTGGAAATCATATTTTTTGATTTATGAAAATGCAACAAATTTACGTTTAAAATCTGGTTCGATTTTTTGTTATGGGGAACAAAGAAAATGAAAAACAAACTTAACATAAATTAAAAAGAATAATCATTAACAACGTTAGGGACGAGGCATACTTTCAATTAAATTAAGAATAAAATTTTGGTCAATATTATTCAATTCCTGCAATAGCAACTCTCTTAGCTCCTTAGTTCTTGCAGCTAGTGTATGCCTTCGGATACGTCGTCCCAACTCATCCCAGATATGTTGGATGGGATTCATGTCTGGACTGAGTGCTGGCCATTCAAACCGCCTAATTCTTACCCCGTCCAGATATTCTCTGACAACTCTGGCTGTCTGAGGTTTAGCATTATCTTGAAAGAAAATGCCATGCCCATCCATAGTGAACATGAAAGGCATAACATTGTTCAGAACCTCCGTAATGTATCTGTGAACGGTCAGAGAACCATTCTGTAAGAAGACCAACTCAGTGCGTGCTCGTGAAGAAATTCCTGCCCAAACTATAACCGAACCACCGCCTAATGGAAGTCGCTTGTCAATGCAAACTGCAGCATATCTTTCTCCGGGTCTTCTCCATACTCGTCGATGTCCGTCTAGTCCAGTGAGGCAAAAACGCGACTCCTCTGAAAATAGGACGTTGCTCCAGTTATCATCATTCCGTGCCAAGTGATTTCTGGCAAAAGCCAATCTTGCAATTCGATGCCAGCATTGTAATGGTGGACCCGTAGCCATCCTTCTGCAAGATAATCGAGCAGCATGAAGCCTTCTTCTAACGGTTCATACTAACATTGACATCTAACTTCTTGAAATTTCTTTCGTAGTAAAACCGCAGATGATGCAAAACTCTTTTTGGAATTCAAAAGCGATCTCTTTGGGTGGTTACTCGTTTGCGCCCGAATCCGGGTGGTATCAGGCCAGTCTTAGTTGCTTTAATTTTTTAAGTGACCTAATTTTTTTGCCCGTCAATGTAGAATCAATAGTCTAAAGTAAGACAAAATTGTTGAGCTAGATAATTCTAAAGAAATAATTGTATCTATCTATGTTAGTAGGGAAAGATCCTTCGTTCTGGACCACTTCCCACCCCCGCATATGGGGAATTATATTTAAAGTTGAGTACCCCCCACATATGGGTAATTACATGTGTTCAGTAGTTCTGAACGCGAGCGAGCGAGTAATTGTAGATGAAGAACCCAAAAAACCACCAGTTTAAACAGGTAGTAATCAGGTTTAGTCAGCTAATAAACAGGTTTAATCAACGAATAAACAGGTTTAATCAACGAATAAACAGGTTTAATCAACGAATAAACAGGTTTAATCAACGAATAGACAAGTTTTTATGGTCGGAGGAAAACTGCTGGACGAGCTAATAGATACCGACAATCTAGTACCTCTAAATCTAGGCGGCAAGTTCACATTCCAAGGATCCAGGGGCAGCTCAACTTAAGGCCTAGGCCGCACTACGGCGAAACCGCCGCGGTTTTTAATCGTGTGATTTTGTGACTCAAGTAAACTAATACAAGCGCACTCACTTGCGGTTTTTTCCCGCGATTGATATTTCCCATAGCGCACTTTGTGTTTCTCGAGCGGTTTCGCGGTTATAGCATTTACCGCTTGCGGGAAAAAATCGTAGTGCGGCCTCGGCCTTAGACGTCACGTTCTCAACACCAACAACACGGGCATAAGCAAGCTCATCAAAAAATGGTGGGTAGACGATGAGACTGAGAACCTCAGCGACCACCATTCGATCCACTTTAAACTTGCTGCAGAGAAAAATACCCTACCGTGCCAACCCACCCGGCGTGGCAGCTGAGTCACTGAGTCACATTTATCAAAAACACAGAAAACGCATCACTAATAAACCCAAAAACATCAACGCAAAAAAAAAACTCACGGAGGAATTAACAGAGCTGTGCAATAAACACTTCCCAAAAAGCAAGTCCATAACCATCGGCCGTAATACTGGTGGACACGCCAAATTGCTGAACTTCGAGGATCCTGTACATAGGCCAGAAGAACATTCACAAGAGCAAAGAAAAAACACGGCATATCAATGCAAGTGGACAAGTCCAAAGAGGAATATCGCCGCCACAAACAAATTCTGAAGAACGAAATTGCAAAAGAAAAAGACAGATCGTGGCAAGCACTCTGTAATGATTTGAATAACGATATATGGGGGAAGACGTACAAAATAGTAACCGGGAAACTGAAACTAAAAACCAAAACCATCCTAACAGAAGAAGAAGCGACAAATCAAGTGAAAAACTAGCCACCCTGTCCCGGAGTGGGCGGAAACACTTAATGGCTCAGCAAACACCTCTAAATTAGAAGCATTTGAAATAACGGCCGTTGGTGCACGAATTTAAACCAAAAAGGCCCCAGGCCTTGACAACATTCTACCCGAACTTTTAAAGTTCTGTCTAACAAAGGAGTGGAGGCAGTAACCAGCGTTATCGACAAATGTCTCCTTGAAGGGAAATTGCCAGACATTTGGAAGGTCTCCCAACTGGTTCTCATGCAGAAACCCCAAAAATTCCGCAAGACGTGAAGACCTACAGACAGATCTGCCGCATAAACTCGTTGGGTAAACTATTAGAGGCTCTCATTAAATCATGACTCGAAAAAGAACTAGAGAGCAAATAAGTCATACACGCCAACCAATTCGGCTTCAGAAGCGGAAAATCGACACAGGACGCGATCAGAAAAGTACTGAATAAGGCCAATGAAATTAAACAGAAAGCAACTGTAACATCGTAACACTAGACAACGCCTTTAACTCGGCACCCTGGAAAGGTATAATTGATGCATTGACTACGAGAAATATCAGCAAATACCTCCTAAACATAATTAAATCCTATTTAACAGAGAGATACGTGGTGACAGAGGCGGGACAAAAATAAAGACATCCAGCGGGTACCACAAGGATCGGTACTTGGACCAACACTGTGGAACGTTTTGTACGATAAAATCTTGAGGCTAAAAATTCAAAGCGGTGTGACCACAGTAGCATACGCGGACGATCTTGCACTAGTCGCTTCTGCAAGGAGCAGCGAAGATTTAAAAGAGAAAGCAGAACATGCCTTAATCACAATTATGGAACAACTCGACGAAATGGGCATCAAATTAGCAGTCGAAAAAACATGGTCTTTTTCGCAGGCCGCAGGAAACGTACCAGCCTGGAGATAAGAATAAACGGGGTAATATACAATAAAATATATAAACTCGTTAAAATATCTGTGCGTCCACCTAGACAAGGATATACGAATGACCGAACATATAAAGAACACCTGCACGAAAGCCCTCCCTCACACAAACAAACTCCCTCAACGTTTTCGCCAGGATAATGCTAAATCTTAATGGCCCTACAACAAATAAACGAAGAATGTTAGGTTAGGTTAGCCATGACAGGACACGGCGTTTTTGGCGCATACCTGTTCAGCATAGGAAAGAGGCAAAATACCGTGTGCTGGTACTGTTCCGAAGAAAGGGATGGGCCTGAACACACTCTGTTCCACTGCCCCAGATGGGACGCTGAAAGACAACGCGTAAAAGACACTAGCGACATCGTCTTCACAAGCGGAAACATCGCGGAAGTGCTAGTCACGAGCGAGGAGGGCTGGACAATAGCCACCAACAAGTTGAGGAACATAATGTCCCAAAAAGCGAGAGAAGAAAGAGAAATTCTAAGCAAAGATAATTGATTGAAAACACAAATGATTCATCTCATATATGATGAAATAAGCCGTCCGTGCTTCACACCCTGAAGGGATGCGCGAGCGATAGGGGGTTTAGTGAGTGAGAGCCTCACACGCGGGCTGGTAGAGCTTCCCCAAATCACAATAAAAAGAAAAGTTAGTAATCTGGTTTAATCAGGCAGTAATCAGGTTTAATCACCCGATTAAACCTATATAATAGCTCATTAAACCTGTTTATTGGCTGATTAAACCTGTTTATTAGCTGATTAAACCTGTTTATTAGCTGGTTAAACCTGTTTATTATCTGCTTAAACCTGTTTATTTGCTGATTAAACCTGGTTATTAGCTGCTTAAACCTGTTTGTTTCCTGCTTAAACCTGTTTATTAGCCGGTTAAACCTATTTACTATACGTTCAAAAACCAGTGACGCCATCTACACATTGGTCACGTTCAGAGCTACTGATAACATGTAATTTCTCATATGTGGGGGGGGGGGGGGGTACTCGACTTTACATGTAATTTCTCATATATGCGCGGGGGAGTTGTCCAGAACGAAGCATCTTCCTCTGCTTATGTTTGTTTTATTATTGTAAATATTTGAAGGTGTTAGAAGTATTCCAATAGAGTCAATACCTGGTATACAGGAAACAGGATGGAGGCCAGCGGCAAGAGCAACAAGGGGCGGACAGCAATTAGAAGAATCTCAAGATGTAGACACTTTGGCTAACATGTTAAAAATCGTGTTAACATCTTTAAGAAATCACGAAGATTCTTGGCCATTCAAAGTGGCAGTAGATAAGAACGAAGTGCCTGATTATTATGACCACATTAAATATCCAATGGGTAAGATGGCAATTAGATTAACTTTAGTTCTTACAGGTTTAACACATTTTAGATTTGAAGACTATGGCTGAAAGACTGAAGGCTAGATATTATGTGACGCGAAGATTGTTTGTGGCAGACATGATGCGAATCTTTACGAACTGTAAGATTTATAATTCTCCGGAAACCGAGTATTATCAATGTGCTGTGAATTTACAACATTATTTTCAAACGAAGATGAAAGAGCTGGGGTTGTGGGACAAATAGGCGTAGACTGGTTCGTTACGAGTTTTAAGCATGATTGTATTATACTAGTACAAGTCTTTTTCTGTGTTATTATATATTAAGTGAATGTTTCCAATAAAAATACGTTTAATAATTATTATTATTAAAAAAATTGTTGAAAATGAATAGAAAAATGTTTTTTTTTTCTATTTTGCGTCTGAAATGGACTCATAACAGCACTCAAATGCGTGCGGTTATGGCTCGGCGAGTGCTGTTATGAGTTAATTTTTCTAGGTTGGCACTGAAATTCAAAGCTGTTAGTGTCAAATTTTCGGCGAGATAGTTTTGAGGTTATGTGATGTGTGGAAATCGCGAATACGCAAATTTAATTATTTAATGATAATAAACGATAAAACACAAACTTGAAACAAACGGAACACAGTCTGAATATATAAATATATTCAGCCTTTCTAGAGTTCTATAATAATTATTGAGTCTTTTTAGGACAACCAAAACAAATCTCACATGAAATTTGTAAGTTATTTTACAGCTTTCAGTCCACTTTCGTGGCACTCAACAAAAACCATAAAAATAACATTGTTTTTACGATCATGTCTTTCCGATACCTTAAGTGTGGACGCGTTTCGAGATTTATCTCTCATCAGCACAGCGTTGCTTCCATAAACAATAATTTGTAAACCAATTACTTGAAAACCCATGTGGTGTTTAGGGTTAGATGATATAATTTTGACATTTCGTGAGAGAGACATGAGCTTAGCAGGTTATTGATTGAACTGATAAGATAGAATTGGTGAACCATCCTACGTTATATCTCTCTCAAAAAATGTCATAATTATAAACATCTAACCCTAAACACCACATGGGTTTTCAAGTAAGTGGTTTACAAATTATTGTTCATGGAAGCAAAGCTGTGCTGATAAGAGATAAATCTCGAAACGCGCCCACAGATGGCTATCCACTTAAGGTATTGCAAAGACATGATCTTAAAAACAATGTTATTTTTATGGTTTTTGTCGAGTGCCACGAAAGTGGACTGAAATCTGTAAAATAACTTACAAATTTCATGTGAGATTTGTTTTTTTAGTCCTACAAATATTTATCCTCATTATCCTCAATAATTGTTATAGAGCTCCAGAAAGGCTGAATATATTTATATATTCAGGCTGTTTTCCGTTTGTTTTAAGTTTGTATTATTATCTATAACGTAGGATGGTTTCACCAATTCTAACAATAAAACATATTTAATTAAAATTCTTCAGTGGTACAATTATTAAAAACATTTATAGTGACATTTGACCATCTAAAATGAATACCCACCTTCATAACCAGGTAAGACTAATCATCTGCGTCCCTTATAAATGTATCTTCTTCTAAAATCTTCGAATATTTAGGTGCATAGCCCTGAGATATCCGTTTCAATAAGGCTTGCAATTTATAATATTTGGATGTCTACATCCATATATATATATATATAGGTAAACAGGACCTTAACATATAATATACCGTCCATAAACTTGATGGTTATTACTTCTTATGTTGTAATTCGAAGTAAGCAAGTAAAACGTTTTCCAAAATATCTGTAAACTTATTTGCACCACTCTCACACATTTTAATTTTAATCTTTAAAGTAATTTCAAGTGTCAGTGAAACGTCAATTATCAGTGTCACCAACCACTGTTTAATATCCCTTAGATGGCGCAGTTGCCAATGTCTTTAATAAACAAACTTTATTGTTATTTTTGTCAATATAGTTAGTTCAATACTCAAATGATATAGCCAACAACTCAAATCAAAGCTGATTTAATTGATTTTCAAAGGTGTAAACATAAATTATTAAAGGTACATTGATGATTTAAAGTCGCCTAGTTGCAGCATTGAATGACATTATTCTCGACTAACTTCATGTAGCACATTCAATTGTGTTTTGCTTTTGTAAACGTTCTGGTTCGATTGCGATATTTCATAGAAAATGTAAGTTTTTGCAAAAATATTAGATGCGTTTGCAAAACTATTGCTAAAGTTAGGTATAATTCGTACTAGATAATAAAATGTTAACGGGAGCACCTAATTTTTGCGATATTTTTGCAAATTTGTATTGGCGTAGGGTTCTAAACAATCGACGATGTTGCTTTCTCAAAACAAATTGCTACTGATTTCAATGTAAATTTTTAGAATTGCAACTACAATTTCTTAACTGATTTATGCAAACTAACAGAAGTTTCTAAAATACCGAAACTTGTAAATTTGTTAGATTACTTTAAAATCATGAAGGTGGCTGAGTTGCCTACTTCAACGTTTCCCAAACATTTTTCTTCGTGACCCGGTTATTTTAATATTTTTACCTTATTGTTAAAATGAAAGATAAGCAATGAATCATTTTATTAAGGGTAAAACAAGTAGCTCTAACAAAGATTGCACGCATTTAAAAAATCAAATATTAAGATGAAGAGTTTTGCTGTTTCTCGTCCACCAAATATTTTAGGTGTGGAGAAAGGATTACAATTTTATTCTTAAATTTGTTCCTACGTCTAGTTGATTTCTAAATTTATTTTTAAGAAAAACCAGTGTTGTATGTCGTCACGAAAGGCATTAGAGATGTTATTATCCAAAAAGCTAAAAATCCAACAAAGGCATTCTATTGCAATTATCTATCAGCATTGTGCCACATGACAGTTCACAGAAATGTGACTTATCTTAGATACGTATTTGAAATACAGATACAAGATACAAAATAAGTATTTTTATCCTATATCTGAAATACTTTTTAAAATTCTAATTTTATATCATGTATTTAGATACATTATTATTGTATCTTCTTCTTCTCGATGTGCCTTATCCTCTCAGGACGTTGGCGATCACATTAGCCCATCTCACTTTATCCACTGCAGCTCGGAACAATTCAACTGAAATCATATTCGTCCATTGTCGTAAGTTTTTCAGCCATGAATTCCTTCTTCTGCCTGGCCCCCTTTTCCTTCTATTTTTCCTTCAATTATGAGTTGAGGCGTTCTGTATTTGTCGCTTCTCATAATGTGTCCAAAGTAGCTTGTTTTTCTCTGTTTGACAGTATACATTATTTCTGTTTGTTTTTCCATGCGGTTTAGGACCTCGATGTTGGTAGTATGGCTTGTCCAAGGAATTCTCAGCATCCTGCGGTAGCACCACATTTCAAAGGCCTCCACTCTCCTTTGCGTTGTTTCTGTTAGTGTCCACGTTTCCACACCATAAAACAGTGTGCATAAAACATAACACGTCAGAACACAGAGCCTGGTTTTTAGGTTGAGCCTGAGATTACACAGCACATTGCATATGTTTTTAAATACTGCTCTTGCCTTTTCCACTCTGGCCTTTATCTCAAACGAATGATCCCAGCTATCATTGAGCACGCAGCCCAGATATGTCATTTTCCTCTCTCTTTCCAGGGTGTTCCCGTTTACAGTTATTTCAGCGCTAGCATCTGAGTTTTTACTGATTACCATTGTTTTAGTTTTTTTATATTAAGTTTCGTGCCATATTCTTCGCAGACGGTAACTACTCGGTTCATTAGCCTCTGCAATCCTTCTTCGCTGTTGCTCATGATCACCGTATCATCCGCGTATCTCAGATTATTCAAAAATTCACCGTTGATAATAACACCATCTGTTCCGTCATCCAGTGCATTTTCAAATATTTCCTCCGAATATACATTAAACAGTAGAGGTGACAGAATGCACCCTTGTCTTACTCCTTTCTTTATATTGATACTGTCTGTTGTATTGATTTTTATTCTTACTTTGGCAGTTTGATTCCAATATAGGCTTGAGATGATACGAAGATCAGCAGCTTCTACACCCCCATACGCCAGCACCTCAACAAGTTTGTCGTGGTTCACGAGGTCAAACGCTCTGCTAAAGTCTATGAAACATAGGTATACATTTGTATTGACATCTTTGCATCTTTCAATAACCTCTCTCTCTGCATCCTTAGTATTTTATAAATACTACGTTTGGTAAAATACTTTATCTACGACCACTATTGTAATTGTCCAATATTGTACAGTTTACATATGTAACAATCCGCGATTAATGTTATTTAATAATTCAAAATAACACCTGCTTGTTTGGTTTACAATTCGTTAATTGGTTGAGAGCTGTACGTTGATACTATTTTTAAATATAGTAGGTACTCCGTGATTTCCAAACAATCATTAAACGTCACATCATTCACATAGAAGCAGGGCCCGATCTAAGGGGGGGCCAGCCGGGCAAATGCCCAGAGCGGCAAAAATGAGGGGCGGCAAAATTGAGGGCGCCGAGTTGCACGAAGTCCAAACGTTCAGAAATAATAAAATATGTACCTCTACATATAAAAAATATGTACATAAGTAGGTACATACTAAGAACACATAGTATTAAATAAAAATAACTGAAAAAATATTATACAAAATAATTAGATATATAAAAAAATATAGTTATTATATATATTTCAAAATATTATACAAAATAGTTTTCCCAGAGCGCCGAATTACTGAACGTGCCATATTGGTGGTAGAATATTGGTGTGAATATTGGTGGTAGATTAATCAGACAATTAACAATACATATTGAAGTGAGCGTGTGATTCGTGTGAATTTACTAAGTAAGTACCTATTTTATAAAATAAATCTGTAGTACGTAAAAAAAATACGTATTTTTAAGCTAGAAAGTAGTTTTAATCAGGGTTGATAAAAATCATGATTTAAAAAAAAAATCAAAGTAATCGGATTTATTTGATTTAAATCAGATTTTTTTTATTCATTTTCATATTCCAATCTTTCTTCATTTGGAAGTCGGTTATTATTATTTAAAAAAAAACCTCATTGTTTCTTTTAATTATATTTTCACTATATTCTTCTAAAATTTCTTTCAGTTCTTCTAAAATTATCAATATTAGTCACATTCAAACAAAAAATCAACAATGAATAATTTGAAACAATCTACGACTTAAAATTGACAAAAACCGTTTGGGTATTGCTGTAGTCGCAGTCACTTAACATATTTTGATATTTATGTTCTCACTGGTTACATAATTATTTTTTGTCATTACCCTACCATTTTTGGCGACTGGAGACTCTTACAGGTCTTTAATGTACTTATTCAGAGTGTCAATTTAAATAGAATTTTAATTTATATGGTAATTTTTAATGGAATTAAAAAAAAACATTTTTTGTGAAAATTTCAAATTTGTTGGGAATCTGAAGAGTGAAAATAATTTATAAGTTGCAATTATAATTGAAATTTAATTTTTGATGATATTTTTAATGGTATTTTTAAATTTGAAAAAATTGTAAATATGCCTACTGTATTTGTACTAGTAAAACTAATTTCGGTTACAATTTCAATTGAATTTCAATTTTTATGCTACTTACAAAAAAGAATAGGGAAGTCACTTGACATTTTTTGGTTGATTTTGTTGTTAAAAAAGGTATTGATTTAAATCAACGATTTAAAAAAAAATAACTTGATTTTAATCGCGATTTAAATCACTGAATAAAATCAAGTGTTTAAAATCATCTCAACCCTGGTTTTAATTTAACATTGTCCGCAAGAAATGAGTAACTTTTCTGCGGTAAAAAGTAGCCTATTTCCGTTTTGAAAGTACAATTTATTTCTATATAGCAAAATTTATCAAAATTAATTCAACGATTTAAGCGAAAAAACGTAACATACAGACAAACATAATTACTTTCGGATTTATAATATTAGTAAGGTTATTACATATCTATTTAAATTTGATTAATATTTTTATTGTTTACGGAACAGAATGACTGACGGTAGATCATGCTTGTCGGGATACCAATATAAAAAACGAAGACTCGAAAAAGATGCAGAGCGGCAAAAGCAAGCAGGGGCTTTAGAGTCCTTTTTAAAGAAAAGTGAGCTTAAAAAACCAACGTCGCCCATACGAGAAACCGATGTAGTGGCTACAGCTTCGTTTAAATCACATGATGAACATACGCCCGATCCCAATATAATCTGTGAACCTGATGCTTCTACTTCTGGGCCAAGCGTTATTGTAGCTGATGGTGCTATTGCAACTACAAGTGTTTCTGCAGGATCAACGTCATTTTTAGATGTCGACCCAGCCACGTGGCCCGTTAGATTAACAGATGCAGAAAGAATATATTTGGTAAATAGAAGTTTTGTATGAATTTGAATTTCCACGGGATAACAATGGTCAAAGGTTTACTTCGAGATATTATAAGAGAAAGCTTAACAACGGTGAAGAAATTTTGAGAGATTGGCTTGTATATTCTGTGGCAAAAAAAATCGGTATATTGTTTTTGCTGCAAAATATTTAATACAACTACAACTTCCGGTCTATCTGAAGCTGGCTACAAAAATTGGAAGCATCTAGACGATATGCTTAAATCTCATGAGACATCACGAAACCATGTCGAAGCTGTAAAATTATGGGTCGAACTTTCACGTAGGCTGAAATCATCTCATACGATACATGCCGAGTCACAAAGAATAATTAAATCAGAAGTAGAACACTGGAATGGAGTTTTGTTACGTATTGCTTCAATCATCAAAATGTTAGCCAAAAACTGCTTGGCTTTTCAAGGTACTTCTGAAAATCTATATCAACATAACAACGGTAATTTTTTAAAGCTAGTAGATTTGTTAGCCGAATTTGATCCTGTTATGCAGGAACATGTACGCAGAGTTTTGAAGAAAGAGGAGAGAAAAGCAATCTACTTAAGTAAAACTATTCAAATTGAGTTTATTGATACAATTTCAAACAGCATAAAAAAACATAATCTGGAAGCTATCATTAAATCGAAATATTATTCTATTATCTTAGATTGTACCTCGGACGCTAGCAGAACTGAGCAGATGACCCTCATAATTAGGTATATTTCTATTAATCAAAAAGAAGACAATCCAAGAACGTCAGAAATTGTAATAAATGAAAGTTTTTTAGGATTTATAGCAATCGAAAAATCTACAGGTCTGGCACTAACAGAAATTATCCTAGAACAATTATCAGCACTTGGATTGTCTTTAGAAAACATAAGAGGGCAAGGGTATGATAATGGATCTAATATGAAAGGTATTAAAAGTGGCGTCCAAGCCAGGATAAAACACATCAATCCACGGGCATTTTATGTTCCTTGTAGTAGTCATTCTTTAAACTTAGTGGTCAACGACATGGCAAAGTCCTCACTGGAAGCTACACATTTTTTTAGTACTGTGCAAAAAATATATGTTTTCTCTTCCTCTTCTACATTGAGATGGTCAATTCTTTTGAAGAATGTAAAAGATATTACTCTAAAACCACTTAGTAACACGAGATGGGAAAGTCGAATCGAGACAATAAAACCACTAAGACATCAAATAGGACAAGTGTACGATGCATTGTTTAGTGTTTACCAAAACACAGATACGGATACCTCTATACGAGACGAAGCTTCGGGTTTGTTGAACCAAATTAAACAGTTTAAATTTTTATGTTCTATAATAATTTGGTACGAAATTTTGAATCGGATAAATCCGGTTAGTAAATTAATGCAAAGAAAAGATTTTGATTTCGTTTCTGTTATTAAAATACTTAAAAATACTCAAGATTTCTTTAAAACCTCACGTTCAGATGAGTATTTTACTCAAAAGTCTTAGCTTCTGAAATTGATTGCGAGGTGTTAGACTTAGAAAATTTGCCGAAACTTTGTGCTCGATCCAAAAAGAAGCAATTTGGTTACGAGTGTAGTGACGAACCAATCATTGAACCTCGTCAAAAATATAAAATTGAAGTATTTTTTCACATTATAGATACAGCTATAAACTCCTTAGAGTCAAGGTTTTCCCAGATTACTGAGCATAGTAAATATTTTGCTTTTTTATATAACATATATGCCTTAAGAGAACTTTCAAAATATGAATTGTTAGAGCATTGTAAGAACCTGGAGACTATTTTAACCCACGACAACTCATGTGATGTGAATGCAATAGACCTTTCAGAGGAGTTATCAGTTCTTGTATGTTTTTAAACAGTAATTTGTCTCCTCAAGACGTTTTAAAATTCATAACAGATTTAAGATTTGGTCCAAATATCAGTATTGCGCTCAGGATTCTTTTAACTTTACCAGTTACAGTTGCAAGTGTCGAAAGAAGCTTTTCCAAATTAAAACTAATAAAAAATTATCTGCGATCCACCATGACACAGAATAGATTGTCTGGATTGGCTATGATTTCGATAGAACACAAGATTTTTGACAGTATAAATTTATTAGAAATTACTAAAGATTTTGCGGAGCAAAAAGTGCGAAGAAAATTATTTTAATTACGAGGTAGAGTTTAATATTTACAGGAAAAATGTTTTATTTACCTAATTTGATTATTTTTAATAATGACTGATTCGTTTTGTATCGTTACATAATAATGTGTTATTTTTACTTGCATTAAATTTAAAAACAAATCATTTCTTGTGTTTTTTTATACGTAATATAATAAATATTATGTATATATTATTATTATGTATATTAATTTATGTCGATAAAAAAATATTTCAATCCATTCAGTAGTTTTTGAGAAATTCTTTAACAGACATACATATATCCTTATAAACATACTTATACATATATACTCTCATGAACTTTTGTATGCTTGTTCAGAAGCCCCCGTAGACTAACATAGGTGAGTATTATACAATTCCAGCAATATCACATTTCTTTGGAATAGCAAGTGGTAAACACCAGGGCGATGGTGGTGTAAAGGGCGGCGAATATTAGTTTGGCCCGGAGCGGCTAAATAGCTAGATCGGGCCCTGCATAGAAGCTGTCACTCATTTCGTTTTTTCACGTTTAAATCTAACGAAAACTACAAATAAGTACTAAATAAGAAGGTATGTAACCATTATTAATGTATTTTTTTCATTTCTATCAAGTTAAATAAGGTCGAAGGTATTACATCAAACATATTTTTCTTATTAAGCAGAAACAAATTTGGGTGGTCGTAGATAAAGTATAGTACATAATCGCAGAATTACGTAACTGATCCGCTCGTACGTAATATGCTTCTTACAACTCTCATTACGTAATATATACGTATATATTAATATAATAATATATAATAATAAACATCGACCTTTATAATAGATTACCCCAATACTTAAAACTAATAACAAAATTTAGGGACTTCAAGAAAGAGCTCCACCACCTACTCACAAATATAGAACCGTATACGCTAGATGAATTCTATCAACTAATAAAAAACTACTAAGATCAAGAATATACCGGACAAATTTCATTTAATGTATCAGAATGTTGCAGTTATTCTTAATTTGTATTAAGTCTGTATCATATGTTATGTTTATTCAATGAAATAAATTATTATTATTATTATTATACTATTTATTAATTACGTATAATTGACTAATTAAGTATGATTCATTAATTACGTATGACATTACGCCATCCCATCATAAAGACACAACTGGACTAACCCTTAAAATTTTAATTTATCAACATACCGAGCTGTAACTGTAACCGAGCTGTACCGAGCCATAAGAGCTGATATGGTGTAGTTAATTTTGCCTGCATTATTAGTACATCGAGTCATATTTTATTGTGCTCACATGTGATTTCAAGTTTTAAGTCGTGTCGTGTGTGTCAAACTACCAAAGTCCTAAGTTATTGCTTATTTTAAATAAATTATTGCTTACAATATTTTCTAAAGAAAGGATCATAATACTTGAAGACAACGTGAAATGTAATAAAATAGTAAAATTAAAGCTTTGATTGAAGGTGCACAACAAAACTAACAAAGCCTCCAAAAGTGTTATGCCGTCGTTCAATCAAAAATAAGATTAGTAATAAATACAATGAATTCAAAGAAAAAAATAGTCTGTAGAATTTGTGTGCAGCACAGCTGATGTGGTCTTCCTGTAAAAGAAGTTTTGGTCCATTGGATTGAATCAATTTTTTTAAAGTCAGACTTTTTGTAAGGAAAAGTGCTGCCCTTGCATGTAGAAGATTAAAAGGGGCTCACACTTATGATAAAGTTGCTGAAATGATACCTGACTCTATGTATCTACTATGTACCTTGGAAAAAAATCTACCAACTTTTCAAGTTTCTGAAAAAAAAATTATTATAATTTTATTTCTGTAAAAAATATAATGACATGCAAGTCAATTTTTATTTGAAATATTTCAAAAACTATCACTATTATTGTTGCTAATTATTTAAGAATTCATTTATTATTAATTTATTTTAAAACTTACAATTCATTTTGAATTATATATATTTTAATTGATTCTAAGTAATGATGTTACAAGAAATTGCGGCTTGTCCTTACTAGCGCGTGTATTCTTGATATATAAATTTTACTTTCAACTTTGCTAGATTTCTAATGAATATTTAAGTATTTTCGTAATTTTATAATAAAAATTTCGTGATTTTGGGGGCGTTATTAACTTTAGCATATCACAGGTGGGCGGTGAGACAAATAAGTTTGAGAAACACTGATTTAAAGCTATCCAGAATTGTTAAAACAGTAATAGATAATGGATCAAATATGGTTAAGGTGTTTGAAGTATTTGGTAAATCTGATTCAGAGACTGCACATCCTGAATAGATATCACATGAAGAAGATCTTGAAAGAACACCACTCGATGAAGATAATGAAGATGATGATTTTTACCAGAACCTTTTCCAGATGCCTCATCACAATTAGAAGGTGATTGCTTACTGCCTGGACATGAAAGATGCGCTACACACATTTTACATTTGATTGCCACTAATGATTACTGATTTAAACAAGCAAGATTGAAAAACACTTTTTTTAAAATATCACATGATGCGGCCTTAGCAAAGTGCCAAGCACTCTGGATTTTATGTTATAGATCAGCGTTTCTTAACCTTTTTTGGTCCACGGACCAGTAAAATTTTTAAAAAATATTCGCTGACCTGTGATATTTTTATAACAACAAAATTTTACTAGGTATTAAAGAACTACTACATAAGTTAATTGTAACATTGTTGTTATCATTTACTTACAATAATATTTAAATGTAAAGATATGTAATTTTTTTTTTTCTTCAGTGCCGTAATAATCATAAATTACATAGAATTAAAATTAGTTTAAGATATTTGTATTTCGTAATTTTATAAATAAAAATTTAGTTATTATTTTTTTTTGATTAGTAAATTTTTTTCTCGGATAGAAAAAATTGTCCGCGGACTAGTAAAATTTCTCCGCGGACCACTCGTGGTCCGCCGGACCAGCGGTTGAGAATAGCTGTTCTAGATCACTAAAAGCATGTGAAACATATTTGGATTTGACAGGAAAATCACCAACTTCTCCATGTACAACCCATTGAAATTCTTATTATAATTCCATAAAAGACCTTTTAGCAGTGCAGGAATGTCTAAATGAAACCATGAAAATCTTGAAATTACCTGCATTTAAGGAAAATGAAATACATTTTTTACGTGAATATGTGGACTGTTCAAAGCCAATAGCAGAAGCTATTCAAGGTTTGCAAGGGGATAAAAACCTACTATGATTGTCTATTACCAAAACTTACAAGAATCCAATATGTCATTAAAAATCTTAAAATAGAAAACCATTTGAAGAAAAGTTATACAAACTTATACACGTTTAAACAAGTTTTTGCAGTTACAGCTTGCAGCAAATGATGCTATTTTAGCCTTAATTTCACATCCATGTTTTTAAATGAAATGGGTACCAAAAGCATGCAAAGAACTTGTTAAAGAACTGATCTTGGCTGAAACACTTAAAATTAATCGATATGAAAAACAAAAATCGGAGACTTTAAACAGCAACGTAGAAGACATAAAAAATTAAAAAGATGAATCTTATAATATGTTTTTAGAGGATTCTGATTCCTCTATTGCAATTGGCGACAGCAACACAGGGTCTAGCAACACAGCTAACTTAGAAACGTTACAATACTTAAATAATAAAGACACCCATCTAGAGAGTTTAAATGCTTATCCTATATAACACCTGTTTGCCGAGTTCCGCTCCTGTGGAGCGACTTTTCTCTTTTCGGGGGATGGTAATTAGACCTCATAGAAGAAAAATGAGTGACAAAATGTTTGTAGAAGTGGTCTTACTTAAGTCTCAAATACTTTCTTAAAAATATAATATTTTCTTGATATTTACGCGATTAATCACTTGATCACTGTTCATAATTAAATAAGCCTTAAAATAAACCTTTATAGTATATTTCGCAACAAGTGCGGAAAGTTGTCGATTGCACATGAGAGCGAAGATGAGCGCACGAACGAAGTGAGTGCGCTCATTCGCTCGAGAGGGCAATTGACAATGCCGCACGAGTTGCGGATATTACTTTTTATTACGAATGCCAGAAAGACAAAGACTTAAATTTTAAAAAGAATCAGGTGGTTCTAAACGCGCCATTATTATTTATAATGTCATTCTATCTGACAGCTTATAACCTTCGGCCAGTTTACTTTTAACTTAACAACACTTTTTTTAATATTGATTTTGAGATGTCATTGTTTTACGTCTGTCGTTTCTACATGTGTTGACAAAAAGTGTTTGTGTAATGTAATGATTACAGTGCTAAATTAACGAGTTTTACTATTTTTTATTATGAATTTGAGAATGACAATACAAAAAAAATTAAAATTATGTACCTACTTAAATCAAAATTAAAAAAAACAGAAACATTATTTTTTTTAACAATAGTTGAAAAAGTTATTAATCATTTTTTTTTCATAATTATATATTGAAATATTTGAACAATTTGAAAAATTAAAAGTTATGTGTTTTGAGGTTGATGTTGAAATTGTGTTCGTTTCAAAATTTATATTTTCTTTGTTCTGAATTTCAATTGGCACTGGATTTATTTGTATATTTTCTTTTGATGTAGACGGTCTGTTTGATATAGTATCTGCAATTTGCTGGGCCGATTCGCTTTTTGTTGTGGACAGAGTCTTCAACGTAGCCTTCAGCGACTGTATTAGATTTCCATCCTCCATGTCTCTTAAGGGTCAGCAGATCGGCACCAGAATCAGCTAACAGAGTAGCCGATGTTCTTCTGAACGTATGTCCTGTATAAGAGTTCGGATCTTTCAAATTTAAATATGCTGCTACTGGTTTAAGCATACTGCCAAAAGTATTGATGCCAATGACTTGTTTAGTACATTTTCCGTTTCGATAATTTGTGAAAAATCTTGTTGTGGTCATGTTGGCAGGACGCAATATATGCAGGACGGCATACTTATATATATATATATATATATATATATATATATATATATATATATATGGTAAAAATCATCAGTAACTACAAATGATCTCGGCTTATCATTTTTAGTTTTTGGAATTTTTACCAAAAGCATGTTATCTTTATCTTCTATATCGTTTAGTTAAGTTACACAGCTCTTGACGCCTACATGCACCTTGTACCCCAAAAATTAAAGCTACCAAAAATTAAATATATGTAAATAAATTTGTGTATTTATTTATATATTGTATTGAAATTATTAGAAAATTTATAAACTAACCTTCACAGCCAGGAATTGATTGTCTGGAGCTTCTCGAAGAAATTGATTAATTTGTTCAGCACTTATTGTTTGAGCTTTCTTGCATGTATAACCTTTATTTTTTTGTTTTAAAAAAGTAATTAAACTCGAATAATTACAAATATTAATTCTGTGCTTGATGTGAATCAAGCTTCGCAGCATCGAATAAGTTCCCCACAAAATTGACGGCTTATGAGTTTTGGCCAGTTCATTGAAGTATGATAAAACTATCGATTCAGAAAAACTTTTTTTTTTTTTTATTGATCGTCTTTTTATGAATTTTTCATACGCAGCTTCATATCTACTTCTGGATTTCGTTGGTGTTAATTTTTCAATTATTTCAGTCGCAATTTGTTTGAATTCAGGCGGCGTGGAATCATTTTCTGAATCTGAAATCTCTATTTGACAACTCATAATGACAATAAATTATACATCATAACCATAAATTTCTATTATTGTTATTTTTTACTTGAAAAACATTTGAGATGTCATTTTGTTTCACACGGTTGTCGTTTCTACATGTGGTAACAAAAAGTATCCGGGTAATGTAATGACAACAGTGTTAAACGAACGCAATTATTGTACATGTATGATAATTATCGTATGATTGGCAACGCTGCATGTCACACATGTTCACAAATCTAGTGCGGAAAGTAAACTTTCCGCCCTAAATCTAGGGCGCAAAGTAAATTTTCCGCTCTAGATTTGCAAACAGTCATTTTCTGACCTAAAAAATGGCCTGTAAAATAGTACTTTCTCTGCATGAGTAATAAAAAATTAATAAACGCATGTTTTCTTTAAAAAAAATATTTCATATATTTAAAAAATATTTTATATCTTGTATTTCAAATACTATTTCCAAAAGTATCTTGTATCTGATATTTCAAATGCATTACTTAATAGTATCTTGGATCTTGTATTCCAGATACATCTCTGACAGTTATAAATTCAACGTCCTAATCTAGTAATTGTTTCAAATTCTACATTCAGTGTGAACGGTTTTCTTTTCCATGATTTGTTGTGATTGATTCCAGGAAAATATTCTTTAATATTTGTCTGTAATCCTTGCAGACGATCCTTGAATGCAGTTGAAATTTCATCTGGCATGGAACTAAGATTATACTTCTGTTTTTGTAATTCTGTTAGCTTCATAAAAGCATTGTAATTCCCTTCCCTTCTTCACGACGAATTGTACTTTAAATTTTTCTTCTCTTGTACTTTAAATACATTGACATTGTTGCCTTGAAATGTGAGATTTAAAATATTTAAAAATTCAAAAATTTCGCAAAGATAGGACAACTTAAGGTCGATTCCCATATGCGCGACACTCAGCTACGCGACGTCGTGCGACATTGCCTGTCAAATAAATTTCGCAATATTTAGGCTCGCTACACACGTACCGTGTGGATGTATCCGGCGCAGGCCCGGCACCGGGTTGAACATCTTACACAATGCCGGATGGATTTGTTCGGAACCGGCCCGATGGCTCACGAGGTCGAGCTACGAGCAGTGTATTTATTTGACTTCAGTACAAAATGGATCGCGAAAGAGTTATTTGTATGTGGTTACTTTATCGGCGGTTACTTCGCAAGAAAAAAAAAACAAGGAAAACATTGGGTGCACCCACTCGACAAGTGAAGACGGTCGACTGCCGAGCCGGCATGTGTGCAAGCTTCAATACAGTTCCATAGCCCACCACAGCCGAGCCGGTACCCGGCAGCCGGATGGCCAGTGGGGGCCGGCCGGTGACAACCCGACAAAATGAGTCGGCCCGGCGCCGGATGGACTCACGCGGCACGTGTGAACTCCTCCATGCTAGACTATGCAACACCACCCCGTCCACCCGGTGCCGGGCCTGCGCCGGATACATCCACACGGTACGTGTGTAGCGAGCCTTACACTTTCATCGACTTGAAGAAAGAGAAAACTGCATTCACTTCGCGTAGCCATAATGAGAACGTGTTTTCTATCTAATTGCTAGATAGAAAAAAAGGTTTGAAATAAAAACAGGTTAAACAAACCTTTTTTTCTATCTAATTGCTAGATAGAAAAAAGGTTTGTTTACATTTCCAAATTAGAAAATTTATGTCGAGAGCATTTTCATTAATTTTAAAATATAGTGCAAAAATTAGTAATATCGCGATAAGTTTGAAACCTGATAATATTTTCGATATCTGTTTTCTGTATCGGAAAAAGCAAAGAACAACAAAAAACAGAAAAATTACTTTTAATTTGGACTATTAGTTCATCAATTAAATATTAGGCTAACTGCGTGGATTAGAAAAAATTAATTAACAAACTTTTGCAAGGTTTTATCATATTCGCGATAATGTAATTATACAGAAAAATGTTGTAAGGATGTTTCATAGAACTCTAAGAGTTCTACCGGGATCTGTAAACAGAACTATATTATTATTTTACAGAAATGTGTTATAAGGATTTTCGATAGAACTATAAGAGTTCTACCGGGAGCTGCCAACAGAACTGTCGATTTTTTTTCTTCGTCACTTCGTCGCATTGGTAAAGTCTAATTTTTTCCAAATCTTTCCAATTTTTAATTTTACAGAAAAAAGATATAAGGATTCTCGATAGAACTCTACACGGAAAAAAGTACACTGTGAAAATTACAGTTTCAAATAGTAGCAGCGGCCATACGAATTAGAAACTGTAAAAACTACAAATTGCTTTTTGTTAAAATGATAAGTCACTGTAGGCATAATGATATATTGATTTTATAATGATCTAAATAATAATACTTCTAAAATAATAAATAGCTTTTAAAGATTAACTTCTGCCAAATAATAAAAAAAAAAAATAATTAATGTGCTATTAGTATTATTAATCTAAATGCATTAGTGATTGCTATTAGAAATGATTCTGTAATTAAACAATAATAAAATCACAGACGGCTTTGTTTACAACTCATATTAAAATTTCTCTCCTGTTAGAGTGGGGAATAAAATTGGAGATATTGCGGTGACGTTCCTGATCTCGTTCGCTGGAATTATGTTAGTATTAGAGCAACAGCCGCAGATTGAGGAGATGTGATATAATAAATTTGAGTTTTTACTTTTAATAGCTAATTTTGGAATGTGCGGAGTTAGGTTAATACCCACGTGAAAGTTATAATGAATACCTCAAATTAATACTAATTTAGTGGTTTTTCTAAAACGGAAAACGGAAAAAATCGAAAATATTTTCGCGTTCCAAAGATATTGCGATTTTGCTAAAACTTTACAAATGTTAATTTAGTGCAATCAATGGTAATTTAGTGGTTTGTACAAAACTTGAAACAGAATTTGAAAATATTTCCTCGTTTTGAATTTATCCTGATTTTGTTAAATCCCTGTAAAGGTTTGCCACAGGGTGCTTTTACTTTTGATAAACGACTGATTTAACAAATAATTCAATTAATATTTCAAAATATTTTCAATCATCGTATTTTTAAATAAATGCATTTATTTTCGTTTAAATTGGACGGTGCCGATACGATGTGTTTTTTGTCTTTGTTTTTGTATCGCATGATAGCGCGATGCAAAAAAACTTATCGCGAGAGTTACTTGGCAATGTTTGAATTGGTCTGTCGGCCGGACGAGTCGATTATCAGGGGGAATAGGGCTAATTAATAGTTTTTCTTGCGGCTTTGATTTTATTAGTCGGCGTAGTTGAGATTTTTCTAAATTTATTAATTTGAATTACGGTTCATGCCCAGCGGATTGTGATAACCGTCATCTCAAATTAAAGGAGATTTTATTGTGTTTCCAAATCTGAAAATATAAATTGCAAATATTCGCCCGTTTCAAAGTTATCGCGATTTTACCAACACCTTGTAATAGTTTGTTTACTAATTTCTTAATCCACGTATTTAGCTTAATACCCAACAGTTTGTTATAATTAATACTTCAATTCTAGGGTACACGAGAACGAATTTTTCTCGTCTCGTCTCGTCTTGCTTTTACGAGACGAGACCGCATGGGGTCTCACTCTCGCGAGAGGGAGAACGTATGTGGTCTCGCTCTCGCGAGAGCTAGAGCGCATGTGGTCTCGTTCTCGCGAGACTCGAGAGTCTCGTATCCCGGTCATACTTCTTCTTCAATCTTTGATTCTAATACGTACAGACGTAATGTTTTCTTGCATAAATTTGAACTGCGGACTCGGGCAAGTTACATTTCATTATATAACAATTAAAAGAGTAGATTTCGTAATATGAAATAGATGTCGTAGACATTTTCAAATTATGTTCGTTTGTATTATAAATTTTAAATCGTCAACAAAATAGAAGGTTTATATAAACAGACATTTATGGTGTGTTATCGCTTCATTTTCATGTGGATGGAACAAAGCGAAATTAGAAGATATTAATAGTAACCAAATTGAAATTTTATGTAAAGACACAGTGATTAGTTTACAATAAAATTACCTCGTTTTGGACTATCTTAACCATAAGTTCTAGCAAGAACGATATTTGGCGAGATTAGACGAGACGAGACAAACGGTAACAAGAGCAGGACGAGACTAACGGTTCCTAGAGCGAGAGCGAAGAACGAGACAGTCGTGTATCCTCTCGTGTGAAGCCCTATTCAATTCAATGCTAATTTAGATGTCTTTCCAAAACTTGCAATACAAATTGAAAATATTTCGTCGTAACAAAATTATCGCTAATTTGCTAAAACCTTTCAAAAGTTTGTTAATTAATTTTCAAATAAAAGTAGTTAGCTTAATACTTAATTGATTGTGATAACTAATAGTGCGAATTATAAGTGATTTTGATGTTTTACCAATAATATATATATATATATATATATATATATATATATATATATATATATATATATAAATATATATATATATACATATATATATATATATATATATATATATATATATATATATATATATAACCATATATATATATATGTTGTATTTGAGGTTTTCGCGGATAGATTGTAGATATGGTGGTGACGACTTGTACTGCGACCTTTATAGATCTATTGTACCCCACCCTCCTCCTCCAAGTGTTGGTGTACTTACCCATTTAGAGCGCCTCCTCTAATCCTGATTCCTTTAGGAATCTCAGGATCTGGGTGGGATTCAAGGCCTGCAGCTCCTTTGTGTTCAAGCAGTGAGCCCCATGGTACATCTGTCTCTTGCGGAGTAATGCTTCGCAGTCTTTGAACAGATGTATGGGGGTTTCCTGTATGTATGGGGGGGTTGCTGAGCCACAGATTCTGCATCCATCATCCTTGCCTAGGGCCTTGAGATGTTTCTTAAGTCTGCAGTGTCCCGTCAGGGCTCCTGTCAGAATTCTGAGCTTGTTCCTGCTTAGTTTCAGGCAAGCTTTTGTTCTCTTCTGGTTAAAAGATCCCAGCATCACTTTGGATTGCCTTAGCCCTGGAAGTTCTTTCCAGGTTTTCATCCATTTTCCTCTTTTTTCTTCATCTAAACTTTTGCGGATGGTGTTCACGCTCATACCGCAAAAGGGTTCCGGACCTATAAAGGGGCTACTGCATCCCTTGTTTGCTAGGTGATCGGCTTCTTCGTTTCCGTCTATACCAGTGTGTCCTGGTACCCAGTATAGCGTTACTTTATTATCCCTGCCAAGCTTGTTCAGCTTCCCCACACAGTCCCATACCAGTTTGGATCTGATGGTGTATGAGCTAATGGCCTTGATGGCTTGCATATCTGACAGGATAGCAATTCGTTTTTTGCGGTAATTCCTGTCGAGGTTAAACTGTGCACATCTTTCGATTGCGTGTACCTCTGCTTGGAAGATACTTGGGGATGTTCCCATGGATTGGAAGTATCTGGTACGAGGTCCAAACACTCCTGCACCAGTGTCTTCCTTTGTCTTCGAACCATTTGTATACCACTTGATGGCATTTTGCTCTATGTGGTATGCTGAGGATTCGTCGCTCCAATCGGCTTTACTACTACACATTGCTGTGTAGTTTTTCTCGAAGTGGTATTTGCATACCATTTCGTCTTTTGGTACTTCCAGCCAGGGGATCTTTTCAGCGAGGCTGTTTCGGTCTCTGCTCCCGATTATTTTACCTCTGCCCATTCCTTCCTTGCTGAATCTTATGATCGCCGATCTGGCGGCGCTCTCCACCACAAGGTGCAGCGGAGTCAGATCCAGCAGCAGCTCCAATGCTGCTGTCGGACACGACCCCATCGCCCCCGTGATGCAGACACACGCCAGTCTTTGAATCTTCTCAAGCTGTTTCCTCATAGAGGCCAGCTTGATTCTACTTCCCCACGCAACTGCCCCATAAGTGATTGCAGATCTCACTATCATGGTGTACATCCATCGAAGGATAGTGGGGTTACAACCCCTCGTTTTTCCTGCCAGATTTCTGCACACCATTAGGGCGCGTTTGGCTTTACCTACCACTGCCTCAGCGTGTCTATTCCATAGGAGTTTGCTATCTAGTGTGATACCCAGATACCTTATCTCCTGTTGGTATTCTACTGCCTTCCCATCTATGAGTATGGGATGTAGGCAGTTTAGTTTTCTCCTTCTAGTAAATGGTATCACCGTGGTTTTGCTCGGGTTGAGTTTCAGTCCCACTGTTTGACACCATTTACTAGTTACGTTGAGGCCCCTCTGAACAATTTCACAGAGCGTTCCCTCAAACTTCCCTCTGGCCATTATAACTATGTCATCGGCGTAACCTTGACATTTGATGTATGATGTCATTTCATGAATTCATCAACTACCAGGCTCCACATTAGCGGTGATAGTACAGCTCCCTGTGGGCACTCTCGAGTTGTGGATATCTTAATGGTGTCTCTTCCCGCTAGAGTCTCCGCTGTTCTCGTTCTCAGCATTTCTCCCATCCACTTTGAGATAGTGCTGTCGATATTCCTTCTTTCGAGGGCCGCCCTGACATCCTCGTGTGAGGTGTTGTCAAAAGCTCCCTCTATATCCCAGAAGGCACATATCGCTACTTCCTTTGTCTCTAGTGCTGCTTCTATTTCGTTTGTCAGCTGATACAGGGCGGTTTCTGTGGATTTCCCTGCTCTGTAAGCATGCTGACTCCTGTGTAGTGGTGTACCTACCAGCACTATAGTCCTAAGGTAATTATCAATCACCTTCTCCATTGTCTTTAACATAAAAGATGTTAGACTAATGGGTCTAAATGACTTCGGTTGAGTGGTGTCTTTCTTCCCCACCTTCGGTATAAATACCACCTTAGCCCTTCTCCATAGCTCCGGTATATATCCGAGCGCTAAGCTACTTCTAAAGATATTTAGAAGATACGGCATTAGTTCTCTCTCTCCCTTTTGTAGGAAGGCAGGAACTAGTCCGTCCACACCTGGGGCCTTAAAAGGCTGGAAAGTGCCGATAGCCCATCTGATTCGGTTTTCCGTACAGATGGACGCTGCCCTCTTCCAGTCGGCTTGGTTTCCGTGGTTGCATCAAGCCCTCGGTCTCCCTCTACATCCCGCATCCTCTACATCCCGGAAAATGGGTTTCTAGTAGGAGGAGAGCTCTTTGCTCTTCATCCTCCGTGAAGGTCCCATCCGGTTTCTTGAGAGTGGTTGTCATTTCCACTCTATCCTTCGCTAGTGCTTTGTGCAGTCTAGCTGCCACCGGCGTGGATTCTATGTTTTCACAGAAGGTCCTAAAGTTTTCCCTTTTTGCCCTTCTGATCTCTTTGTTGTAGGTGGTAAGCACCTCAGAGTATTCTAGCCAATTTCCGTATTGTTTGGCTTTGTTAGAAAGCCTACGTACTTTTGCTCTTAATGTAGACAAATTTTTGTTCCACCATTTTTCGTCCGTATGCTCCTTCACGGTTTTTACCGGGCAGCTGGATTCAAATGCCATGGTGATTGCTTCATTTATTTCTCCTACAGCCTGCTCCAGCACGCTGTAGTGTTTGATACTACCCCGCACTGTCGCCTGCTCTAGGTTTTCTTTTAGTTGGGAACTAAACATAGGCCACACAGTTTGTCTGGGGTTTCGAATGGGGGTGTTTCTCCTCACTCGCTCCTTCCAGCTCAAACTCTATGATCCTATGATCTGACATTGAGGGCTCACTTTTTAATTAGTTTACTTACGTTAGCGCTACCTACCGTAATATCCAGTACCTCATTTGTGACTTTAGTGACAAATGTTGGTGTGTTCCCAACGTTGTACACAATTAAGTTCTCTTTAATGAGGTATTCTAAAAGGTACTCACCCCTCTTATTAGTGTCCGTGCTGCCCCAAATCTCATTGTGTGCGTTCGCGTCACATCCCAGGATGTGTGGCAGCCTTCTCCTAATACAGTGTTCCACCAGCTTTTGTACTTCAATGGGTGGTATGCTGTTACCATCGCCAGGGAAGTATGCTGATGCGATCACTACTTCGCGGTGGAGACCCTCGGTCCTGATGAGGGCCTAAATCAGAACTAAATCCCGCGTTAAAAATTCTGCCCGCGTTAAATGTTCTTAAAAGACATAAGTAATTTATGCCATTTCTTACCATAATGCAAGTTCTAGGGGAGACCTCACGGCTGTCCCATACCAACTTACATTCCCTGTTGCTAAGGCCTCTGATCTTACCTCCGTAGGTCCAGGGTTCTTGAAGCAGCGCTAGCCCTATGTGCTGCTTGGTGAACATCGTAGCCATCACAGCTGAAGCTGCTTTGGCATGATGGATGTTCACTTGGGCTATTTTTGTGCGCCTGCTGGTCATTTTTGTTTTGTGACAGGAGGCAGCAAGTCCTCCTCTGTCCCTACAAGAACATCTACCTCTGCCTCTGTAGACATGGCAGGACTGATCATGTCTACGAGTGTGAGGTCAAGGTCGTCTTCCCGGGAATCCGGGCTAACTTCCTTGTTCTCTGTGTCGGTTAGGTCCCGCACACATGGATTATTTTTACTTTTGTAATTCATATAAATCCCACGAGTAGCAAGGGAACTAAAGGTCCGCCACGTCAGAGTCCTGCTTGACATGGTAAGGCTTGATACCCTCTGAGGTCGCCAGGTATCAGAGGGGCTCCGTTAGCGATGGCCGGTTGCCCTTGGCCACCAACCAGTCCTTCCGGCACGGGTCGCATGACACCTTGGATCAAGGGTTTGGTAGTTCTTGGTTGTTCGCTCTCCGCTGACCGCTCCGACCGGAGTTGTACTCTGGTCGGTAACGTCTAGCAGTTTGTTGCGAAACTAAGCCCTCACACCACGACAAGGTGACTTCCAGAGTGAGGGTCGGATAGATACCTGTGTTGTATTGTTTTCTCGGGGATTCCGCGTTGATGCTGAGGGTTGGCTCTGAAAAGAACCGGATTCTCGACGTTTCGGCGAACTAACATTCGCCATTCTCAAGAGATATATGCGTCCGTGCGGGTCAACCGTTAGACGCATACTGAGTCATTCGTGCGATGCGACTACTTATAGCTGTCTGGATTCGGGTCATGTTCCTTAATTTAACGGCACAAATTCCTTAACCATCTTAACTCCCAACACGACCAAATTAAATTCACAATGGAGATAGAAAAGCATCAACGACTTTTCTTGGATGTTTTGGTACAGAAGAAACCTGACGGCACTTTTAGTCACACTGTGTACCGGAAACCAACCCACACAGACAGATATCTGAACGCTTCTTCGCACCATCATCCCAAACAACTAGCATCTGTAGTCAACACTCTTACCACCCGATCCAAAAGACTAGCCGACCAGTTTAACTTACCGAAAGAATTGAGGAACTTACGAGAAGCTCTTTCTTCAAATGGATATTCAAACAGCTTAATATCCAGAGCTTTCCGTCGTACAGAGAACAGTAGCCAAAGAACTGAAGAACGCCAGAAACCCGTTAGCACAGCATACCTACCATATGTTCATGGATCAACTGACAAAATCGCCAGAATCCTTAAAAGACACAATATCGACACCATTTTCAATCCTAACCAGAAAATATCCTCCATGCTACGCAGCGTTAAAGACACCATCCCGTTAGAATCCCATGGAATTTACGAAATACCTTGCGGAACATGTGAACGAACCTACATTGGACGTACCAATAGAAAAATATCTGCTAAGATTCAAGAACATGTAGTTTCAGTCAGACACAGAGACAAAGTTTCATGGGCACTTGTCCAACACACAAACACCGGTCGCTGGATGGACTTTAGAAATTCAAGGACTGTTGCACAGATTAGCCACGAAATGTCACGAGTATACAGAGAAGCCATAGAGATAGAAAAACGAGACTACTGCATGAACACGAGAGACGATTCCTTGAGACTGCCCCCAGCATGGCGACCGATCAAATCCACCCTCAAAATGCAATCCCAGACACCCCAGACTCATGTACGACCAACAAGACTGACAAACAACCGAACCGAAGCACCGCACACAACGCGCATGACCCGACAGCTATAAGTAGTCGCATCGCACGAACGAGCTCTCAGTATGCGTCTAAAGGTTGACCCGCACGGACGAATATATCTCTTGAGAATGGCGAATGTTAGTTCGCCGAAACGGCGAGAATCCGGTTCTTTTCAGAGCCAACCCTCAGCATCAACGCGGAATCCCCGAGAAAACAATACAACACACACACACACATATATTTATATATATATATATATATATATATATATATATATATATATATATATATATTTAATAATAAAATGGATAACTAAATAATAATACAGGGTTATAATAAAAGAAATAGACACCTTTGGTATTGTATAAAACAAAAATTATTTCTGAAATTTACAAGCAGTTTGCGGTGTCAGATTGAGGAACTGTTGAAGTTTCGATAGTACCTTGGTAGTACTGCGCAAGCATAATAGCTAGGATGGCAGCAAACTATACTGAGAAAGCATATTGCGTGCATGAATTTCTCAAAACGAACTCGGTAACTGTTGTCCAACGACATTTTCGAACAAGTTGGAAATCCACCACCTATTAGACAGTCTAGATCTACGATTGGTACAATACATTTGAAACGACAGGGTGTTTATGTAAAGGCAAAAGTCCAGGAAGACCTCGTATGTCAGAAGAAACAATGGAACGTGTTCGTGCTGTTTACCAACGAAATCCACAAAAACAAAGTCCACACAAACAAAGTCAACAACACGTGCAAGTTTGGAACTATAAATTCCGCAACCAACTGTGTGGAAAATTTTACGTAAACGACTAAAACTGGCGTCTTATACATTGCAGTTGGTACAGAATCTACGTGAAGATGACAAGTTTAAACGTAAAGATTTGCAATGAAATGCTGCAACTTAATGAAGAAGATGAGTTTTGCGGCTGGATAATTTTCAGTGACTAGTCAACGTTCCACATAAGTGGCAAGGTGAATAAACACAACATGCGAGTATGGCGGACCGAACCGCCGAGAGTGTTGGTGGAGCATTTGCGTGATTCTCCAAAAGTTAATGTGTTCTGTGCTGTATCTCGCACAAAGGTGTAAGTGAAAACACAGTAACGGGAGCTAAATATCATCAAATGGTGATCAATTGGTTGATGCCTCAACTGCATGAGAACGGTGGGAACTTTATCTTCCAACAAGATGGAGCGCCTCCTTACTGGCACCGTATTACACTTGTGTTAGAAATTATCTGGACGAAACACTTACACGGCGCTAGATAGGTCGTTCAACAGCCAACAACCGCGTTCTCGTAGAGTGGCCACCAAGGACTATATTACACAGTGATTCTTAAAGTTTACTTTGGGTGCCAAAGTTAACTTTAAGAATCACTGTGTAAAATAGTTTAAACGAATTCATAATAACGTTATTAGTTTTGGATTAATAAAACATTGAAAGACTCTAATATAAAACAAAAAATATTTCTGAAATTTACAAGCATTTTGCGGTGTCAGCTTGAGGAACTGTTGAAGTTTCGATAGTACATTGGTAGTACTGCGCAAGCATAATAGCTAGGATGGCAGCAAACTATACTGAGAAATCATATTGCGTGCATGAATTTCTCAAAACGAACTCGGTAACTGTTATCCAACGACATTTTCGAACAAGTTGAAGAACATTTCTTTTCTAATAACCCTGCACTTCTAAAATAATAAATAACTTTATATAATATATAGTTTGTACAACAAGTATAAATAATAGTTTGTACAAAACAGAAGTGGAAAATATTTCCTCGTTTTCAATTTATCGCGATTTTGTTAAATCCCAGTAAAGGTTTGCCACAGGGTGCTTTTACTTTTGATAAACGACTGATTTAACAAATAAATGAATTCTCAAATTATTTTCAATCGTATTTTTAAATTAATGCATTTGTTTTCGTTTAAATTGAACGGTGCCGATATGAGTCATACATTATTTGTCTTTGTTTTTCTATCGCGTGATAACGATGCAAAAAAACTAATCGCAAAAGTTACTTGGCGATGTTTGAATTGGTCTGTCGGCCGGACGAGCCGATTATCAGGGGCAAAAGGGATAATTAATAGTTTTTCTTGCGGCTTTGATTTTATTAGTCAGCGTAGTTGAGATTTTTCTAAATTTATTAATTTTAATTACGGTTCATGCCCAGCGGATTGTGATAACCGACATCTGAAATTAAAGGTGATTTTGTTGTGTTTCCAAATCTGAAAATAGAAATTGCAAATATTCGCCCGTTTCAAAGTTATCGCGATTTTACCAACACCTTGTTATAATTTTCTTACTAACTTCTTAATCCACGTAGTTAGCTTAATACCCAACAGTTTGTTATAATTAATACTTCGATTCAATCCTAATTTAGTTGTCTTTCGAAAACTTGCAACAGAAATTGAAAATATTTCGTCGTAATAAAATTATCTAGATTTTGCTAAAACCTTGCAAAAAAAGTTGTTAATTAATTTTCAAATCCAAGAACTTAAGCTTAACACTTATTGATTGTGATAACTAATAGTGCGAATTAAAAGTAATTTTGTTGTTTTTCCAAAACAAAAAACAGAAATCGAAAATATTATCAGGTTTCAAACTTATCGCGATATTACTAAAACCTAGCAAGAGCTTGGTTACTGGTTTTATAATTTTTGCACTGTATTTTAAAATTAATGGAAATTGTGCTCTCAACATAAATTTTCTAATTTGGAAATGTAAACAAACCATATTTTCTATCTAGAAATAACAGTCACTGTAGGTATAATAATATAATGATTTAATAATGAACTAAATAATAATACTTCTTAAATAATAAATAGCTTTTAAAGATTAACTTCTGCCAAATAATAATAAACAAATTAATAATTAAGGTGCTATTAGTATTATTAATCCAAATGTATTAGTGATTGCTTAGAAATGATTGTATAATTAAACAATAATAAAATCACAGGCGGCTTTATTTACAACTCATATTAAAATGTTTCTCTCCTGCTAGAGTGGAGAATCCAAGTGGAGATATTGCGGCGACGTGTCCTGTTCGCGTTCGCTAGAATTATGTTAGTATTAGAGCAACAGCTGCAGAGTGAGGAGATGTGATGTAATAACAGTGAGTTTTTATTTTTTAAATTACTAATTTTGGAATGTGCGGAGTTATGTTTTTTACCCACGTGAAAGTTATAATGAATACCTCAAATTAATAATCATTTAGTGGTTTTTCTAAAACTGAAAGCAGAAATCGAAAATATTTTCGCATTCAAAAGATATTGCGATTTTGCTAAAACCTTACAAATGTTTGTTTACTAATATCTTCATCCACATAGTTAGTTTAATACCGTATAGTTTATTATAATTAATGCTCCAGATCAATGGTAATTTAGTGGTTTGTACAAAACTTAAAACATTATGGTTCACGCCCAGCGGATTGTGATAACCCAATCTCAAATTAAAGGTGGTTTTGTTTTGTTTCCAAATCTGCAAATAGAAATTGCAAATATTCGCCCGTTTCAAAGTTATCGCGATTTTACCAACACCTAGTAATAGTTTGATTACTAATTTCTTAATCCATGTAGTTAGCTTAATACCCAACAGTTTTTTATAATTAATACTTCAATTCAATGCTAATTTAGTTGTCTTTCCAAAACTTGCAACGCAAATTGAAAATATTTCGTCGTAATAAAATTATCGCGATTTTGAAAAAACCTTGCAAAAGTTTGTAATTATTTTTCAAATCCAAGTAGTTAGCTTAACACTTAATTGATTGTGATAACGAATAGTACGAATTAAAAGTAATTTTGTTGTTTTTCCAAAACAAAGAACAGAAATCGAAAATAGGAATCAGAAATCAGGTTTGAAACTTATCGCGATGTTACTAAAAGCTTGTTTACTGATTTTCTAATTTTTGCACAGTATTTTAAAATTAATGAAAACTGTGTTCTTAACATAAATTTTCTAATTTGGAAATGTAAACATATATTATTTCTACACATTATCACTGTAGGTATAATGATATATTGATTCAATAAAGAACTAAATCATAATACCTCTAAAATAATAAATAGCTTTTAAAGACACTTCTGTCAAATAATAAAAAAAAAAATTAATGTGCTTTTAGTATTATTAATCCAAATGTATTAGTGATTGCTATTAGAAATGATTGTATAATTAAACAATAATAAAATCACAGGAGATTTTGTTTACAACTCGTATTAAAATGTTTCTCTCCTGTTAGAGTGGGGAATCCAAGAGTGGAGATATTGCGGTGACGTGTCCCGATGTCGTTCGCTGGAATTATGTTAGTATCAGAGCAACAGCTGTAGAGTGAGGAAATGTGATGAAATAACATGTGAGTTTTTACTTTTAATTGCTAATGTTGGAATGTGCGGGGTTAGGTTAATACCCACGTGAAAGTTATAATGAATACCTCAAATTAATAATAATTTAGTGCTTTTTCTAAAACTGAAAACAGAAATCGAAAATATTTTCGTGTTCCCAAGTTATTGCAATTTTGCTAAAACCTTGCAAATGTTTGTTTACTAATATCTTCATCCACATAGTTAGTTTAATACCGTAGAGTTTATTAAAACTAATGCTCCAGATCAATGGTAATTTAGTGGTTTCTACAAAACTTAAAACAGAAGTGGAAAATATTTCCTCGTTTTAAATGTATCGCGATTTTGTTAAATCACTGTAAAGGTTTGCCACAAGGTGCTTTTACTTTTGATAAATGACTGATTTAACAAATAAATGAATCCTCAAATTATTTTCAATCATCGTATTTTTGAATAAATGCATTTAATTTGTTGAGTGCCACGAAGGTGAACTGAAAGCTATAAAATAACTTTCAAATTTCAATGAGATTAGTTTTGGTAGTCCTAAAAAGACCCAATAATTGTTACAAAGCTCCGGAAAGGCTGAATCTATTTATATATTCAGGCTGTGTTCCGTTTTTTTTAAGTTTGCCTTTATTTTCGTTTAAATTGGACGGTGCCGATACGATTGGCGACGTTTGAATTGATCTGTCGTCCGGACGATTCGATTATCATGGGTAGTAGGGATAATTAATAGTTTTTCTTGCGTGTTTGATTTTATTTGTCGGCGTAGCTGAGATTTTTCTAAATTTATTAATTTGAATTATGGTTCATGCCCAGGGGATTGTGATAACCGACATCTCAAATTAAAGGTGATTTTGTTGTGTTTCCAAATCTGTAAATAGAAATTGCAAATATTCGCCCGTTTCAAAGTTATCGCGATTTTACCAACACCTTGTAATAGTTTGTTTACTAATTTCTTAAAATCCACTTATTAAAATCCACGAAATTAGCTTAATAGCCAACAGTTTGTTATAATTAATTCTTCAATTCTAGGGCACACGAGAACGATATTTTTCTCGTCTCGTCTCGTCTCGTAAAAGCAAGACGAGAACGAGACGAGACCGCATGGGCTCTCACTCTCGCTCACGCGAGAGCGCATGTGGTCTCGTTCTCGCGAGACACGAGAGTCTCGTTTCTGATCCCGGTCATACTTCTTCTTCAATCTTTGATTCTAATACGGACAGCCGTAATATTTTCTTGCATAAATTTGAACTGCGGACTCGGGCAAGTTACATTTCATTATATAGCAATTAAAAGAAAAGATTTCGTAATATGAAATAGATGCCGTACACAATTTCAAATTATGTTCGTTTTTATTATTAATTTTAAATCGTCAACAAAATAGAAGGTTTATATAAACAGACATTTATGGTGTGTTATCGCTACATTTTCATGTGGATGGAACAAAGCGAAATTAGAAGATATTAATAGTAACCAAATAGAAAATGTATGTAAAGAGACAGTGATTAGTTTACAATAAAATGAATGATTACCTCGTTTTGGACTATCTTAACAATAAGTTCTAGCAAGAACGATGTTTGGCGAGATTAGACGAGACGAGACAAACGGTAACGAGAGCGGGACGAGACTAACGGTTCCTAGAGCGAGAGCGAGACTGAGACAAGAGTAATTTTTTACACAACAAACGAGAACGAGACGAGATTTTTGAAACTCTCGCCCTATCTCGTCTCGTGTGAAGCCCTATTCAATTTAATGCTAATTTAGTTGTGTTTCCAAAACTTGCAATACAAATTAAAAATATTTTGTCGTAACAAAATTATCGTTATTTTGCTAAAACCTTGCAAAAATTTGTTAATTAATTTTCAAATACAAGTAGTTAGCTTAACACTTAATCGATTGTGATAACTAATAGTGCGAATTACAAGTGATTTTGTTGTTTTTCCAAAACAAAAAACAGAAATCGAAAATATTATCAGGTTTCATATCATATTCAAGTTATCGCGATATTACTAAAACCTTGTAAGACTTTGTGTAGTAATTTTTTCACAGTATTTTAAAAGTAATGAAAATTGTGCTCTCGACATAAATTTTTCTAATGTGGAAAAGACTTCTAAAATAATAAATAACTTTTAAAGATTAACTTTTCTGCCAAATAATAAAAAGAAAATTAATAATTAATGTACCATTAGTATTATTAATCTAAATGTATTAGTGATTGCTATTAGAAATGAATCTATAATTAAACAATAATAAAATCAAAGGAGACTTTGTTTACAACTATTATTAAATTGTTTCTGTCCTGTTAGAGTGGGGAATCCACGTGGAGATATTGCGGTGACGTGTCCTGATCTCGTTCGCCGGAATTATGTTAGTATTAGAGCAACAGCTGTAGAGTGAGGAGATGTGATGTAATAACAGGGGAGTTTTTACTTTTAATTACTAATTTTGGAATGTGCGGAGTTAGGTTAATACCTACGTGAAAGTTATAATGAATACCTAAAATTAATAATAATTTAGTGGTTTTTGTAAAACTGAAAACAGAAATCGAAAATATTTTCGCGTTCCAAAGTTATTGCGATTTTGCTAAAATCTTACAAATGTTTGTTTACTAATATCTTCATCCACATAGTTAGTTTAATACAGTAGAGTTTATTATAATTAGTGTTTCAGATTAATGGTAATTTAGTGGTTTATACAAAACTTAAAACATAATTGGAAAATATTTCCCCGCGATTTTGTTAAATTCTTGTAAAGGTTTTCCACAGGGTGCTTTTAATTTTGATAAACGACTGATTTAACAAATAAATGAATTCTGAAATTATTTTAAATCATCATATTTTTAAATAAATGCATTTATTTTCGTTTAAATTGGACGGTGCAGATACGATGAGTCATACATTACAATATACAAATTTAATAATTAATTAATATATACTAATAATTAATACATACAATTAATAGTTTTTCTTGCGGCTTTGATTTTATTAGTCGGCGCATTTGAGATTTTTCTAAATTTATTATTTTGAATTACGGTTCATGTCCAGCGGTTTGTGATAACCGACATCTCAAATTAAAGGTGATTTTGTTGTGTTTCCAAATCTGAAAATAGAAAAATCTGAAAATAGAAATTGCAAATATTCGCCCGTTTCAAAGTTATCGCGATTTTACCAACACCTTGTTATAGTTTTCTTACTAATTTCTTAATCCACGTAGTTAGCTTACTACCCAACAGTTTGTAATAATTAATACTTCAATTCAATGCTAATTTAGTTGTCTTTAAAAAGCTTGCAAAACAAATTGAAAATATTTCATCATAATAAAATTATCGCGATTTTGCTAAAACCTTGCAAAAGTTTGTTAATTAATTTTCAAATTCCAGTAGTTAGCTTAATATTTAATTGATTGTGATAACTAATAGTTCGAATTACAAGTAATTTTGTTGTTTCTCTGAAACAGAAAACAGAAATCGAATCAGAAATCTATCATCAGGTTTCAAAGTTATCGCGACATCACAATAGTTTGTTTACTAATTTTTGCACTGCAGGTATTTTAAATGTAATGAAAATTGTGCTGAACATAAATTTGGAAATGTAAATAAACCTTAATGAATAACATATTTTCTTAATTCTTTTTAATTAAATTAAATAAAAATTCTACCCTCCTATTAGGTTTTATCTATTAGGTCGTACGCGGTCGACAAATCAAGTGAGGTGGTATTAGATACTGAATAACAACACAACGGATTATTCGAATAAATTATTTAACACAGTTGAGTTTTTACTTGTTATTTATTAATATAATTTTCTTATAAATTGATTATTAATACGATAGTTTGAATTTTAATTTAATAAATTAAACAATTAGTTTTGCTTCTTAATTTTTATTTTTTGTCAAGTCAGTTTCAAATTAATAAATTTCCTAGCATTTATTTATCAACAATTTCTAAATAAATTAGTTTTGTTTATTTCACAATCAATTGCGGATAACTAAAAATGCAATTTATTTTGTTACAAATTCGTTTCGCTTATTATTTAAATATTCAATGTTCATTTGAAACCAAATAAATTCAAGTACCTACCTACTTGTCTTCTATAATATTTTAAATCTAGATTGGTTTGTTTAAACAATTTAATAAACAATTTTCATGTATCCCATTTATTCTCATTTTCACAAACATTTTTGCAAATTATTTGCAAATCAGTGCAGTTGCAACAATCGGCAATTTTAATTACCGATTCTTTAAACAATTAATCGAAGTCTCTGTTTCAAACAATAATTTTCGAAAGTATTTTGGATTTTCAACGCCAAATTTGTTTATTTTTAAATAATTATTTCAACAAGTAGGTATGTATTAGTTAATTTGGATTATAATCTTTGAATAATAAACAATGTATGGCAGTTTCAATTAATTTTAACATTTTTTTTCTAAATTGTGTTTCCATCTAATTTGGTGCCAAAACATTTGTTTATAATTTTCTAAAAAATATCCTTTAATTTTAAAGAGTTTGACTATAGCCTCTGCTTCAGTTTGGTTCACCAAATTATGAACCCATATATCAAGATAGGTCTTACTACCGCCGCGTATAACCACTGTACTATTTTTGATTTTAAGCCCCACGATTTGTTAAGCGTACTACTGGTCATCATCAATGCCATTTTGCACTTATTGGTGGCTCTCGATTCGAGGCTTATAATCATCCTCTTATTAATGTCTGAGTGAGACAAATATGTCTTAGTGGGAAAAGGCTATTCAAGCCGGATCTTTTTCAAAATTAGTCAGGATTTATAACCACTTTGTTTAAATTAATTGATTAATTTAATGCTTAGTTTCGAGTATATAGCGGTTGTATGTACAGTGTTGTTTAGTTTTGAGTATACAGATATTGGGACATATTTGTCCCACTCAGACATTAATTACGGGATAATGATTCGAGTCTTCTACATAGTGCATTACATTCTTTATCGGGCACATTCTTCAACGGCCGACCATGTCCCCAGTTTCAATTTCTACTAGGGTATTTAATATATTTAGTATAAAGGCAGTTGTAAAATCGACCGTTTATTTTCTTAGAGTCTTCAGATATTCTATATGAAACGATAAGCTTGAATTTTATTGGAAACAACTAAAATGGGGTCTAAGGTGCTTAATTGTTCCAGGTATGAACAGGCCAGCACGTGCTTGTCGGTGAGTACAAAGACCGACTGCAAGTAGTGTAACTATGTCCTTCTCGTGGTGCTCCTGTTTAAACCGAAAGCAGCGGATGTAGAGGACACAACCTCGATAATAAATATTGCTCACACTTCTCAGTAGAGAGTGATTGAGCGAATTAGTGCGGGTCGCGAGTGCTAAGTAAAGTGGGGAGTGTTAATTTCGCGAAATTTCGTTGAAAAGTGTTAATTTCGCGAAAAGTCAAATCGTTAATTGCCGAAATCTTTGTAGTGCGTGAGTGCAAAATCGGGAGTGTTAGTTCCGCGTGAAATAAAATGTATAGGGAAAGTTTCCGTAAAATTTTGCAAATAAAATTATGCCGTAAACAAAGACACAGTGTTAAATTCGCGAGTAAACAAATAAAAAACGTAGATAGGGTAGTGATGGATCCTCTCAATAGCTGGTGTATATGGTTGGGGGAGCGGCGCAGACTGCAGCAGACGCCTGTTGGGCAGGATGGACGCCTGCCACTCAGGGTCTCAGAAAAGGGCAGGCAACCGTCCACTGCTCAAACGTAGGTCCTGCAAGAGATTGAGCTCCAAGATGCCAAGTAGTGAGTGATTTTTTAAATTTATTAATCGCGGTCGCGAGTGCTCCGATAGGACTTTGGCCCTCAAGATTTGGATTGAGTTTTGAGTGGTCGAAGTGCTCGAACGTCCGCGGAGAATGTAAATGGCTGTTTAGACCGATCCGGAATATGGAATTTGAAATATTTTTTTATTTTCTGGTATAATAGGTCAATTTCAAAGTATCCTCTTCCAGAGTCTAACAGGCATCGCCAGCTAGATTTCTTAGGACTAAACAGATTCGATCTGAAAATCGCGTCTGATTAGTACCTAGTTTGCGCTTTCTGCTTTGCTGTTTTGCAGAAACCGAACGATCCGGATCGTTCGGCGTGTATGTCAAGAGGGAAGAAAGAACAAAGAAAAACACAGGAGACCAGGTTGGTAACTTTGAGGTTTGTTTATTTTATAAGTGGTAATATATAATAGTTTTCTTATTAATATTTTTGCTTTTTAGCAGTTTTCAGTTTTAAAATTGTAAATAAATATAGTGATATACGTGATATAGTGCGGGTCGCGAGTGAAATAAATAAAGACTGTAAAGACAAAGTAAAGTCGGGAGTGTTAATTTCCAGGAAAGTTAAATCGTTAATTGCCGAAATTTTTATAGTGCGCGAGTGTAAAGTCGGGAGTGTTAGTTCCGCGTGAAATCAAATGTATAGGGAAAGTTTCCGAAAATTTTTGCAAATAAAATTGTGCCGTAAACAAAGACACAGTGTTAGATTCGCGAGTAAACAAATAAAAACCGTGGTTAGGGTAGTGATGGATCCTGTCAATGGCTGGTGGATATGGTTGGAGGAGCGGCGAAGACTGCAGGAGACGCCTGTAGGGCAGGAAGGACGCCTGCTGCTCAGGGTCTCAGAAAAGTGCAGGCTATCGTCCACTGTACAAAAGTAGGTCCTGCGAGAGATTGAGCACCAAGATGTCAAGTAGTGAGTGATTTTTGAATTTTTTTAATCGCGATCGGGAGTGCTCCGATAGAACTTTGCCACTCAAGATTGGGTTTTGAGTGGTCGAAGTTCTCGAACGTCCGCGTAAAATTTAATGGTTGCTTAGGCCGATCTGGAATATGGAATTTGAAATGGTAATTTTGGTTTTTGGTTGAATATGCGGTGAAGCTAGGGGAACACGTTTTCCGTGATTTTGCCACATTTTCGGAAAGTCCTTGCATTACAAGTGAGACTATTACAGTAATTCATTTACTACAAAAATTAGTTCCAAAAATCATTCTAAGTTAGAAAACGTAAATATTTCGACGGTTTCAAAATATCCTATTCCAGAGTCTAACAGGCATCGTCAGCTAGATTTACTAGGTCCAAGCAGATTCGATCTAGATATCGCGTCTGATTACTACTTAGGTTGTGCTTTCTGCTTTGTCGTTCTGCAGAGACCGAACGATCCGGATCGATCGGCGCGTGTGTTAAGAAGGAAGAAAGAAGAAAAGGAAATACAGGAGACCAGTTTGGTAGCTTTGAGGTTTGTTTAATGGTAAGTCGAAATATATAATAGGAGAATATTTGATTAATATTTTTTAAATTTAAAGCAATTTTCAGTTTTAAAATTATTAATTTTGAGAGTGAATTAGTGAAATAGTGCGGGTCGCTAGTGAAATAAATGACAGTTAAAACAGAGTGTTAAGTAAAGTCGGGAGTGTTAATTTCGCGGAAAGTTAAATCGTTAATTGCCGAAAACTTTTGTAGTGCGCGAGTGTAAAGTCGGGTGTGTTAGTTCCGCGTGAAATAAAATGTATAGGGAAAGTTTCCGAAAACTTTTGCAAATAAAATTGTGCCGTATACAAAGACACAGTGTTAGATTCGCGAGTAAACAAATAAAAACCGTGATAAGGGTGGTGATGGATCCTGTCAATGGCTGGTGGATATGGTTGGGGGAGCGGCGCAGACTGCAGGAGACGCCCTTAGGGCAGGAAGGACGCCTGCTGCTCAGGGTCGCAGAAAAGTGCAGGCTATCGTCCACTGCACAAAGGTAGGTCCTGCAAGAGATAAGAAAAAAAATTAAAAAATCACTCACTACTTAACATCTTGGTGCTCAAGATGTTAAGTAGTGAGTGATTTTTGAATTTTTTTAATCGCGGTCGGGAGTGCTCCGATTCACCATGCTTTCGTGACGCCTATCAGGCTATCTGTTAGATAGCTGCCACCCTTTTTGCCATGTCATATACGTTCGCGCCCTGGCGGCTTTCTTTTTATCGCTCTTTGTGCAGTCGTCGCTTGTTCTAACCCGGTACAGTCCTCTCTCTCTCTCTCTCGCACCATAAACTCTATCGGTACTTTACCAGCGATTACAAGTGCGGCCTCCATTGAGACTGTTCGGTATGCACTGCATACTCTCAGTGCTATTTTCCGTTGAATTAGCGATAACTTGTGCCTGGTCGATTTCTTCTCCATGGCAATTGCCCATACCGGAGCTGCGTAAAGCATGGTCGAATGTACCAATGAGCATAGGAGCTTTCGCTTGCTGCTTTAGGGACCACCGACGTTGGGCATTAGTTTGTCTAATGCTGTAGCGGTTTTGAGCGCTTTATCTGCAATTGCGACGACGTGGTTTTTAAATGATAAGACATTTGTCGATCGGTTCACCCAGGTATTTAATTGATTCTTTCGGGACTATCTTCGCTCCCTTTACAAAGAAAGTAATGGGACCGATTTTTCGGAATCATATTAGCAGCAGTTGTTGTAGTCTCTGGTGTCTAGTCTTGACTGTCTAGTCTTGTCCGTCTAGTCTCGTCTCTTTAATCTTGTCTGTCTAGTCGTGTCTGTCTAATCTTGTCTGTCTAGTATTGTCTGTCTAGTCTTGTCTACCTAGTCTGTCTAGTCTTGTTTGCCTAGTCTTGTCTGTCTAGTCTTGTCTGTCTAGTTTTGTCTGTCTTGTCTTGTCTGTCTAGTCTTGTCCGTCTAGTATTGTGTCTCTAGTCTTGCCTGTCTTTTTTTAATTTTCTGGACGTAGTGGTAGCACGCTACCAACAAGTGCCCCCCTGAACTTCAGATTGCCACCCTGAGACCGCTTTCGCATTACTTTGGGGAATGTACCAATGAGCATAGGAGCTTTCGATTGCTGCTTCAGGGACCACCGACGTTGGGCATTAGTTTGTCTAATGCTGTAGCGGTTTTGAGCGCTTTATCTGCAATTGCGACGACGTTGTTTTTAAATGATAAGACATAACTTTGCCACTCAAGATTCGGATTGGGTTTTGAGTGGTAGAAGTTCTCGAACGTCCGCGGAAAAGTTAAATGGTTGCTTAGGCCGATCTGGAATATGGAATTTGAAATGGTATTTTTTGTTTTTGGTTGAATATGGGGTCAGGTTAAGGGAATACGTTTTCCGTGATTTTGCCACATTTTCAGATAGTTCTGGCATAACAAGTGAGACTATTACAGTAATTTATTTACAAGAATTAGTTCCAAAAATCATACTAATTGTAAGTTAGAAAACGTAAATATTTCGACCGTTTCATAATATCCTATTCCAGAGTTTAACAAGCATCGTCAGCTAGATTTTCTAGGACTAAACAGATTCGATCTATATATCGCGTCTGATTAGTACTTAGTTTACGCTTTCTGCTTTATCGTTTTGCAGAAACCGAACGATCCGGATCGTTCGGCGCGTGTGTCAAGAAGCAGCAAGTAAAAGGGAAAACACACAAGACCAGGTTGGTAACTTCGAGGTTTGTTTAGTTTGTAAGCCAGAATATGTAATACATTTCTTATTAATATTTTTGCTTTTTAGCAGTTTTCAGTTTTAAAATTGTAAATGAATTTAAAATGTAAAGTGATATAGTGCGGGTCGCGAGTGAAATAAATAACGACGGTAAAGACAAAGTGTTAAGTAAAGTCGGGAGTGTTAATTTCGCGGAAAGTTAAATCGTTGCCGAAATAGTGCGCGAGTGTAAAGTCGGGAGTGTTAGTTCCGCGTGAAATAAAATGTATAGGGAAAGTTTCCGAAAATTTTTGCAAATGAAATTGTGCCGTAAACAAAGACACAGTGTTAGATTCGCGAGTAAACAAATAAAAACCGTGGTTAGGGTGGTGATGGATCCTGTCAATGGCTGGTGGATATGGTTGGAGGAGCGGCGCAGACTGCAGGAGACGCCTGTAGGGCAGGAAGGACGCCTGCTGCTCAGGGTCTCAGAAAAGTGCAGGCTATCGTCCACTGTATAAAGGTAGGTCCTGCAAGAGATTGAGCACCAAGATGTCAAGTAGTGAGTGATTTTTGAAGTTTATTAATCGCGGTCGCGAGTGGTCCGACAGGACTTTGCCACTGAAGATTCGGATTGGGTTTTGAGTGGTCGAAGTTCATGGTTGCTTAGGCCGATCTGGAATTTGGAATTTGAAATGGTAATTTTGGATTTTAGTTGAATATGCGGGGAAGTTAAGTTGGGGACACGTTTTCCGTGATTTTGCCACATTTTCGAATAGTTCTTGAATTACAAGTGAGACTATTACAGTAATTCATTTACTACAAAAATTAGCTACAAAAATTATACTAATTCTAAGATAGAAAACGTAAACATTTCGACGGTTTCAAAATATCCTATTCTAGAGTCTAACAGGTATCGTCAGCTAGATTTCCTAGGACTAATCAGATTCGATCTAGAAATCGAGTCTGATTAGTACTTAGTTTGGGTCTTCTGCTTTTTCGTTTTGCAGAAACCGAACAATCCGGATCGTTCTGAGCGTGTGTCAAGAAGGATCAAAGAAGGAAGGAATGCACAGGAGTCCAGGTTGGTAGCTTTGAGGTTTGTATAATGGTAAGTCGAAATATAGGAGAATATTTGATTAATATTTTTAGTTTAAAGCAACTTTCAGTTTTGAAATTAGTAATTTTTGAGTGTGAATGAGCGAAATAGTGTGGCTCGCGCGTGAACTAAATGAGAAAATCAAGCTGCCGTTACCCCCGGATTTGAAGATTTTGATCTCTTGATGAGATTTTGAGGAAACACTTAGGAGAATGTCATAAAAATGCTCAATATACGTTTCCATCAAATCCCCTATTCCACCTTGGCTTTTAGTATGCGCCACCCCGGTATCGCATATATTGCATTCATTCAGGGTGGGCAGCCCGGACAGTTAATGAAAACCGCCCTAGTTGTCACCTCCCCGACCAGGATTCGAACCCGGGTCTCCCGCATTGAAAGGCGGGTATGTTGTCAACTACACCACCGAGGAGGACTCAATATACGTTTCCAAAAATACAAAATTAGCTTTTAAACTTATATAGAGTCCCCAATCAGGGAAAAGTTGGTCGATAATGTCAAAGCTCCAAGTAGAGATGAGCATGGCATCCCATAGACCCATACCATCTCATCGTCCCATGGGATGGGATGAGTGGTATGAACGTTGCGTGCGATGGGATGGGACAGAAATTTGTATGGGACGGAATGGGACGAGTTTTGATAATCTAGTAGATCTAGTTCGTGCATAATTATAATGCGCACATTTTCCACAATATGTTCAACCCAAGAGATTTCTATGATAACAATGTAGTTCCTGAAAAGTCTTACGATCCGTTTGCGACGAAAACGGACTGTCAGCTAAAGTTATTACGGAAAAATTAAATTTGAACGAAATATCGTTAAGAAAGTCTGAACCGAAAATAAAGTCTGCTGTATGGGAAAAATTGGATGAATGGGACGGACCACGCGACCGGGATGGGATGGGACGAAAATTTTAGCATTGTGGGATGGGACTTCTTCTTCTTTTCTTATTAGCCTTCATACTTCCATTGTTGGATATAGGCCTCTTTCATTTTTTTCCTTGCTTCTTTGTCATTTGCTGTTCTTATCCACTGTTTTCCTGCTATCGTCTTTATGTCATCGATCCATCTCGTTTTGGGGTCTTCCCGTGCTTATTTTTGTTTCCCGGGGTCTCCAGAAAGTGATCTTGTGGCACAATTCTTCTGTATTCTTTCTGGCCACGTATCCTGCCCATTGCCATTTGATCCGCTGTTCGCTCTCCATGACATCTATTATTTTTGTTTTTGTCCGGATATCTGTGTTGCGCATTTTGTCTCTTAGAGTGATTCCTAGCATCGCACGTTGCATTGCTTGTTGAGTCACTCTAAGTTTTGCTGCTGATGTTTTAGTGATAGCCATCGTTTCCATGCCATAGGTGGCAAACAGATGGGACAGTGGGACGAAAATGTGATGGGATGGGACAGCGACAGGGATTCGTCCCACGGGATAGGATCTGGAACAAGAATCTCGTCCCATGCCTATCTCTAGCTCAAAGTGCCTACAGCATGCCTACAGTTATCTGATATATCACAACAGGAGCAACTTATCAATAGGTATTTGATATTATAACCAAGGCAAAAAAATGTTAATTAAGAAATTATTGGTTCTGTTGAGAAAGAAAAGCTGCTGCAATTAATGAATTCATCAATGCATTTAACATTGATGTTAACAAATGCATGGGACATAAGCTGGGAAAGATCCTAGAAAATTACTTTTGAAATACATGTCAAATTAAACAATTTAAATTAAATAAATGTATAACCACTAATATTTGTTTATTCATTTTACCACCTATAAAGCTGCATCTCCTGCTGGTGTTTTCCCTACACATTACATACACCTAGCTTATGTTTCCTGTAGTGTGTAAGGTAAAACGTAAGCGGGAAACCTACTTTAGAAATCCCTGATTTGCCCCCCTTTTGGCCAAAAGCTGGACAAAAACGCCCATGCTCAGAGAATGATTCCTATGATTTGTACCCTACTCCGCGACTAGACGGAGGAGAAGTATTATTTATCGGATAGAAGGATTATTTATCCTGAAAGCCTGCGGAATAAAGCTGCAAAAAGTATCTATATAAAATAAAATACTTCAAAAAATGTTTAACTACTGTTAATATTTTACTGATCATCAAATATTTTACTTTATTTGTGGATTTGACCATCTTAAATTTTGATATTATTGTTTTGTTATTTTATACTTTATTTACTTCAAGAATAATAATAATAACTATTATTACCTACTAGTTTCGGCTCTTTATTAAAAATTAGCCATCATCAGGGTAATAATGAACATTTATATATGAAAATAAAAAACTAAAATTTTCAATTTGTTATTATTTACAAAAAAACAAATTGACGATCGACATAACAAATTGAAACTTTTAGTTTTTTATTTTCATATATAAATGTTCATTTTTACACTGATGATGGCTAATTTTTAATAAAGAGCCGAAACTAGTAGGTAATAATAGTTAGTATTATTATTCTTAAGTAAATAAAGTAAATATTAAGTAAATAAAGTAGTAAAATAACAAAACAAAAATATTTTGCTATTCATTCAGTTTTATTGCTTAATTATTTAGTAAAAATACATTCAATTTGTTACTGATCAAATCGTATTTTTATTAAATTGTTGTGATTTTAAATTCGAATATCAGAATATTTTTAACATTGGTGTCATTGCGTTTCGCTGTGTTGGTGTAACTGGGTTGCCTAGTAATCTAATAGTTGTCATCTGTCAGAAACGCGTTGTTTACGCTTGGTGCAAAAACAATTCGTAAGAATGTCGAATAAAAACAATGATAGTGATTTGTATGGCACGACTTTCTCGACTGAATCCATTAAAGTCATTGCCGAAAGCATCGGCATTCACGCCTTACAAGACGACGCAGCTAAGGAACTGGCGGACGATATCTCCTTCAGACTCAAACATATCATACAAGACTCTGCTAAGTTCATGCACAGAGCCAAACGTATCAAATTGATACACACTGATGTTGATAGTGCTTTAAAAGTCAAGAATTTAGAGGTAAAATAAAATTTGGTTCATTTTATAACTTACTCAAAATATTGTTTATACTTTACAATTCAGAACTTACTTCTTTATAATTGATTGATTGTGGAGTTACTTGTTGAAACTTCATTTCAATATTAAAGATAAAAACATAAATTGTTTTAAAGTTTCAAATTTGTTGTAGAAATTCAACATATGTTTCACCAACTCTGTGGCTTCTTCAGGTAATGATTTACAAATTCATACATTGTTAATATGAGTTATGTATACCTTTACCTGAAAAAAACACAGTATTGATGAAACATATGGGTAGAGAAGTAGAAGCAGACCCCCTCTGCAACTTCACATCAATTTAAAAGTATTGCGCATGCGCATTGTAGTGGAAGGACATAGGCGTTATGAAAAATAATTTGAATACATTTTGTGAAGGGTTTACTTTATAAATAGAAAATGTAGTATTTTTTCTTACTTTGGATCGAGAGGTTGAGCTGCCTCGCGATATGTGGACTGTGATGTGGACTAGTAGTCATTTTTCTTATTTCGAATCGACAGGTAGCGCTCTCGCGAGATAGAGGTAACCAGTACAGTGATTGGCCTTTTAGAAATTGAACAATGATAAGAATAAATTGCATGCTTGTACAAAATGAACTTTTCGACTATATTTCTGAGGACTTGAATCTCCGGATAATTGCTATGTTAGTATTACTGGCCAAGCCCCATAGCTCAATCCCGTGGGTCGATATTAGTATGATAATTGCCTTGTATGAGCAAAGAAAAGAGCATACGAAAATAAGAGAGTAGAAGAACTAGAACAAGAATACAGAAACCAATGTGTGCGAGCAGTTTACCAAAAAGTGAAAGAAGAAAAAGAACAATATCAAGCAAGAACAAACATATGTAAAAACAAAGCAGGTGAATTAGTAGCAGACGTGGAAAGTATAAGTGCAAGATGGAAAGAATATATTGAGGAATTACTAGATGCTAATGACAGTGAAGAAGGAGAGGAAGCAGAAGAAGATGATGACAATAAAGATACTCAGTACTACGGCCCACACATAAACGTAGAGCCACCAATGAGGAAGGAAGTTAAACAACAAGTGAATAAATTAAAAAACCAAAAATAGCCCAGAGAAGATGAGGTAACAGCAGAATTAGTAAAGAATGGAGGGGAAGAACTAGGAGACAAAATACACGAGCTAATACAAGAGATATGGGTACAAGAGAAAATGCCAGACAGCTGGTCAAATGCAATAATATTTCCCATCTATAAGAAAAAAGGAGATAAGCTGCATTGCAATAGTTACAGAGGAATATCTTTATTAGGAGTTGTGTACAAAATTATGGCCTCTATAATAGTGGGAAGAATAAATCCATATGCAGAAGAAACATTGGACAAATACCAATCAGGGTTTAGAAGCGTAAGTTCGACGACAGACCACATATTTACAATAAGAACAAGCCTGGAAAAGTGCTACGAATACAATATTGATGTCCACCAACTGTACATAGATTTTAAGCAGGCATATGACAGCGTCAAGAGAGAATATGTAGAACAGACAATGAAACAATTTGGAATCCCAGAAAAGCCAGTTAACCTAACGAAAATGACATTACAACACACAAAAAATAAAGTGAGAAATCGAGGGAACCTGTCACAGCAATTCGAAGTGAAAAGGGGACTGAGGCAAGGTGACCCTCTGTCTACTATGTTATCTAACCTAGTACTCTAAAGATGTATAAGAAAGATAGATACATATCCAGGAGGGAACAGAACCTGCCAATATCTAGCATACGCAGACTACGTAGTGATACTAACAAGAACAAAACAAGCCCTAAAGACTACATATTGTGAATTAGAAAAAGAAGCAAGAAAGGCTGGATTAAAGGTAAATGTAGAAAAAACCAAGTACATGCAGATGAGGAGAGACATGAGAAGAGAACAGACGAATATAAGAATAAATAATAACAATTTCGAAGAAGCACAAAAATTGAAATACCTAGGAAGCACAATCACAAAAGACAATGAAACAAGTGAAGAAATAAAAACAAGAATCTCAGCAGGAAATAGAAGCTACTATGCACTAAAAACGATATTCCAGTCAAGGAATATATCAAGAAATGCCAAAAAGAGAATATATAAAACAATAATAAAACCAGTAGTAAGTAACATATGCAAGCGAAACGTGGGTTCTAAAACAAGAAGGCTAAAAAAACCTGTGTATCTTTGAAAGGAAAATATTAAGACGAGTATATGGACCAGTGCAAGAAGAAGGGGAATGGAGGATACGAATGAATCACGAGTTAAGAAACCTATATGAAGACCCAGATATAGTTGCCACAGTAAAGTCCCAACGATTGAAATGGTTGGGACACGTAATAAGAATGAAAAATAATCGCGGTCCAAAAATGGCATTTGACAAAAAACCAGAGGGGACGCGAAAGCCAGGCCGACCCAGAAAAAGATGATGTGGAAAATCACCTAAAAGAAATGAAATTAAGAAGTTGGAGGAGAAAGGCTCTAGATAGAGAGGAATGGAAGGAAGTAATTGAGCAGGGCAAGGGTCTCCATAGACCATAGTCCCAACAGAAGAAGAATTGTCTTGTATAAGAGTAGCTTATTTTGGGCTGTTAGCTGTGATGTTCGTCGCATTAACCAGTGCATCTTAGCATACTGGAGCCCTACTTGTTTTCTCTTGCTCCAAATGTGTTTCTTCCATGTTAGTCTTCTGTCCATGTGTTTTCCTAATTACTTGACATCTTCCGATTGGGTCAGTTGTTTGTTGTTTAGAGTAACTGGTGGGCATGTCTCTTGTCGTAATGTGAACATAACATGCACTGACTTATTTTCGTTAGCCTTCATGTGCCATTTCTTCAATTCAATTTTTGGAAGGTGGTTTTGTAGATGTTGTGGTGCTGTTGTTGGGTTTTGGTGGGATGCAAGTACGGCAGTATCATCAGCGAATGTGACTGTCATGGTGTCTGGTGTTGTAGCCAGGTCTGCGGTGAAGAGAAGATACAGAATTGACCCAATGACACTGTCTTGTGGAACCGCTGATTTGATAGGATGCAATGATGTATATTCTATTCGTCTTGGAGTTTAACAAAGAGATGGCGGTCTTGTAGGTATGATCTTATGATTAGGAAATAATTATAAGGTAATTTCATTCTGAGTTTGTACAATAGTCCAGTATGCCAAACTTTATCAAACTCCTGACTTATATCCAGAAATGCTACTGAGCAATATCTTCTCTTTTCCAAGTCTTCAGTTATTCTATGCACTTGTTTTATGGTGGCATGCTGTGTTCTGAAGCCAAATTGGTGTTTAGGGATTAGCTCATTTGCTTCTAGTGCGGGTTTTAGTCTACTTAGTAAAAGTTAACAAACGTCAACAACAAACACTTTGGAGAGAATTGGCATTAGGCTGATTGGTCTGTATGTCTTGACTTGCATTTTTATTTGCACTACTTTCCACTGTAGAAAGTATCCTATTATTGGACTGGCATTAAATATTTGTGTAATCGCTTTAAATCCCTTGTCAAGTAACTGATTTAACATTCTCCATGTGATTAGGTCATATCCCTGGTACCCCTTTACCTTTTTTGGTTTTAGGTGCTTTATTACAGCTCTGATTTCTGTGACTTTAAATTTTCTGATAGGTGGTCCTCTATGTCCTGCTGTATTTATATATTCATACATAGTCAATTCTTCTTCTACTGTGGCTTCTCCGGGGTAGGGTTCAAAGACACTTTTCAAGTGGTTCGCAAAGGTATTTGCCTTTTCTTTATCACTTTTTGCACAGGAGGCGTTTTTATTTTGGGTTGGCGGAATGTGTTCTAGTGGTTGTTTTATCTTTCGGGTAGCCTTCCATAGTGAGTATCCTGTGGCAGCAGTGGGTGTAAGGTTTTGCAGGTATTTTTGTTCTTTCTGGTTCTTGTATTCATTTAGTTTCATTCAATAGTACATTCTTGTACTATTAAATATGAGTTTGTTTTCTGGACATCTGTGTAGGTGCCATTTCTTTCTAAGCCAATTTTTTCCATAATATCCCCTGGATATTGGATGTTCCTACTTCTTTCTTTCACTTGTGTTGTGAAGTGTGTTGAGCACCAGGCTGCCTGCTGGATGGCGATAGTTAAGTCTTCGGCTGCCTTCTCTATAGCTCTATTTTCTTTGAGCGGGATTTCAAATGACAGTGTTTGGTTTAGGTGTGCTCTAAAAAGGTCCCAGTTAGTTGTTTTACTGCTGAGTGAGGAATATTTTTGCTTGTTAATTACTTGTGTGAATAGTGTGACAATGACAGGTAAATGTTCAGAGGACAGTTCCAAGCTTGATTCAGCTGTCAAGTATTGGTTTGGTATTCCCTTTGTTATACAAAAGTCAACTAGATCTGGGACTTTTGTCTGATCTTGGCCAGTATGTTGGTACTCCAGTAGAGATGTTTCGAGTTGTTTGCCTGTACTACCTTTAATAGTTCCCTCCTGTCAGTACTTGTTAATCTTGATCCCCAGTCTATGTATTTGGCATTGTACTCACCCCCAGCTATGCATCGGGTACCCAGAGTTTTGAAGAAGTTTTCGTATTGTCCCTTTGTTTTGGTGGGGAATAAATTGAAGATATGGTTAGGGGACCTATTCAATCTTCAATAGTTATAGTGGTTGCTTGGAAGTGACCCTTTCTATATTTCTCCTCTTGGTGGTGCTTTATTTTCCTCTTGGCAATAATGGCTGATCCTCCATGAGCATTTCCATCTGGATGTCTCATATGGTAAATACAATAGTTAGAAATACTCATATAGCTTTTCCTGGTATAGTGTGTTTCAGATATTAACATTATGTCTATGTTTTTGTGGGCAATGTAGGAGGCTTTGACTTCTAATTTAAAAGCTTGATTTTTAATTTAAAGCCAAGGTGGAATAAGGGGTTTAGTGAGAGCTTCCCCCAAACCACTTTATAAAAAAGTGTCGTTTCTCCAGTCTTGTCTGTCTAGTCCTATCTCTCTAGCCTTTTCTCTTCTGTTTGGTCTTCTCTGCGTAGTCTTACCTGTTTCGTTTCGTCTGTCTAGTCTTGTCTGCATGCTCTTGTCTCTCTAGTTTTGTCTGTCTAGGGTCATCACAATCGCAGATAAAGCGCTCAAAACCGCTGCAGCATTATTAGATAAACTAATGCCCAATGACGTTTACCCCAAAAGCAGTAACTGAAGGCTCCTATGTTCGGTGGTACATTCGACCATGCTTTACGCAGCTCCGGTATGGGCAATTGCCATGGAGAAGAAATCGATTAGGCATAAGCCATCGCTAATTCAACGAAAAATAGCACTGAGAGTGTCCAGTGCATACCGAACGGTTTCAATGGAGGTCGCACTTGTAATTGTAGGCATAGTATCAATAGAATTAATGGTGCGTGAGTGAGAGAGGGAGAGAGAGAGAGGAACTCTACCGAATGAGAACAAGCGATGACCACACAAAGAGCAATAATAAGAAAGCCGCCAGGGCACGAACGTATAAGGCATGGCAAAAAGAATTTCGATGGGTGTCACGAAAGCACGGTGATACGAATTTTCAACTAACACAAGTTCACAAGCTAAGCTGTCATGGTTGTTTTAGGTGCTATCTGCATAATATTTGCAGGGCAACCGATAGGTTCTGTGAATACTGTGCCCTTGCAGATAGCGTCTGACACGCCATCTTCGAATGTGATCGATGGATACCAGAAAGAGAAACGTTCGAAAAGAAAACTCATCATAAACTAGAGCCCGTAACCCTAACCGACCATATGATCAGTTCGGAGAACATCTGGGCAATAACAGATATGGTCACAAACATCATGACCTTGAAAGAGCAAGACGAGAGGAAGCGGCTCCAAGTCGAAAGCAATAAGAAACTTGACAGCACCTGAACCCCTAATCACTAGAGGTGGAAGGGTTTACGATGAACTTAACGTGACGCGACGAGACGTGACGAGCCGTAATTTAAACCTAAAACACATTGTTTTATATGCGGCTGATTACGATCGACGTTATGTGAACTATCCGAACGAACTTAACGTAATATGAAAGCTACCAATGTCCAAACTTTGACGTCGCGTTGCCTCAAGTTAACGTGATTCTTTCAGCCAATCAACGCTCTCGATTATTGCGCGCATGCACTCGAATGCACTCGAAAGAGTGGTATTTGCCACTGTGTTGTTACATTCATTGTGTTTTTAGTTTGAAAAGTTTACAGTTTATAATAAATAATATTGAAGCATTGATAAAGCTTCACGACAAAATTCATTTTGAATTCATTTTGAAATGTCGCTTTTGATACAAGCTGTTTTGCGGCACTTTATGGCGATCGTAATTTCACAAACATACCTTAACGTAAAGATCACTTCACATCTCGTTGCGACGCGTTACATTAAGTTCATCGTAAACCCGCCATTCTGTCCATTAAGGTAGAACTAATACAACGGCATTTTGAAGTTATGCGTCAAGCGGTTCCAAGATGCTCAGAAGTTCAGAGGGCCACTTGACAAGTTAACCAATGGTGTTTACTACGTGCCGTTAAAAAAAAATAAAGTCTTGTCTTTTATAAATACCTATGATATAAATATAAATCCACATTTTAATCAAAACAATTATGCTTAATTTCTTCTGCTCTTATTTATTGGCAGTAAGTTAAAACTTACTGCCAATAACTGTCATATAGTCATTGTCACATAGTTAATTGACCGAATGGCCAATCAAAATAGTGATTGGCCATCGTTTATCGTGGGATGGGATTGGCCTGTCATATTTTTCACAAGCAGTACTTAATTTTTATTAAAATAATTTTTTATTGTATAATTTAAACCTGTTAATTTACAAATGTCAAAAATCAGCACAAAAATCATTTTTTAAACATGAAAATATTTAGAAATAGTAGATTTCTGTCTAAAACGCCGTAAATTTGCAAGAATCTCGGTTTTGTTTATAAGTCGTAATAAGTCATAAAAAAGTTGTGAGGTGTATATAGTACAAAATAGTATATTTTGTAACTAGGGCGGAAAGTTGTCATTGTTTTGGCTAGCACAAATGAAGTGCACATTCGCTCGAGGGGAATTGACAATTCAGTCCCTGTTACAAACAATATTTTTTATTGCTCATGCGAGGGGATGTATCTTACAAGTTTGGGATCCAGGGGCCATCTAAAAAGAATGGAATCAAAACTGAAGAATTTGCTTTTTTAATTGTCTCTGGTGGTGTGGATTTGTGTTAAGAACTCTCCTCAGTCTCACCATAGAATTTATATTCACTTTAAAACGTTTTCTTTAATTTTTATTATTATTTTGTTATGAAAAAATATTCACATCACGTCAATTTTCTTGACGAGGTCTTGATTGTGTTCAATTTTATTTTTATTTATTTGTTTTTTTTTAATGCAACCTAGCGATATGCGTGCGTTACCTAAGTTACGTGGAAATACAACTAAAAGTGGCATTTCTCGTAGTAAAAAACGTGCACCAGATAATACTTTTAAAGCATGAGTAATAAAAAAGAATATAGAATTTTCTTGTATCAATAAACAATTATATCACCAAAATATTGTCTTATAGTTTTCAAAATATGTCGACTAAAATTATGAATGTATGCCAACAACTGTACTATTTACCTAGATTTGTGTGGTCTGGATTTATCTGCTCTAATATAACCGAATCTAACCACCTTATTTTGAAACGAGTAATTCGTTTAGTGCCAAACTGTGTACCCGCCACTGTATGTTTTATGTTAGTTCATTTTGTACCACGCAGGCGCCATTAGTTACGGGCCTGCTTGTACTACTAATCCGGGTTGGCAAGAAAGTAATTTCGTTTGTCATTCATAAACAATGTTATTTAATTTTCTTTTTGTTTGAATTCCACGCGTGATGTTCTTTTTTTTCCATTTGATATCAGTCATATCGAAGTTAATTTAGAAACACGTCGTGTTGATTTTGTGTGTAGCTGTTAGTTGAGTGTCAATTTTAAGATGGAGTGCAAGACCGAACATTTTCGGCATATTTTACTTTTTTATTTCCATAAAGGAAAGAGAGCTGTAAAGGCTCACAAAGAGATATGTGATGTTTATGGTGTTGAATGCATTACAGAGCGGACGTGTCAGAAGTGGTTTAAAAAATTCCGTTCTGGAGATTTTTCACTCAGAGATGACCAACGCTCTGGTCGACCAAATAAAGTTGATGATGACCAAATCAATGCCATTATTAAAGAGGATCGTCATATAACTATTCGAGAGATTGCAGAGAGGTTAAACGTGTCACACACAACCATTGAAAATCACTTAAAACGCCTTGGACTTGTTAAGAAGCATGAAATATGGGTTCTGCAAGACTCGAAAGATATGAGTGATATGCATCCTAAGCACAATGAAAATGATCCTTTCTTGAAAAGACTTAACACTGGTGATGAAAATGGCTCACCTACAGCAACATCATTTGAAAATGGTCATGGTCCAAGTGTGATGAAGCAGCGCAAACTACATCGAAAGCTGAATTGCATCAAAAAAAGATCATGATTGATTGTGGAGTTACTTGTTGAAACTTCATATCAATATTAAAGATAAAAACAAATTGTTTTTAAGTTTAAAATTTATTCTATAAATACAAACAAATGTTTCACCAACTTGTGGTTTCTTCAGGACTTCTACATATATGTATTTCATTACTTGAAGAAGCCACAGTGTTTGTGAAACATATGTTGTATTTATACAATAATTTTGAACTTAAAACCAATTTATATTTTCATCCTTAATATTAAAAAAAGATCATGCTATCGATTTGATGGGATTATAAAGATGATGTGTATTTTGAGCTTCTTCCAAGGAACCAGATGATGTTTAATGTCAACAACTTCATTCAGATGTTTAAAGTCAACAACTAATGAAACTGGATGAAGCAATCAAAGCAAGAAAAACAGCCAGAATTGGCAAATCCAAAAGGAATTGTGTTCTGCCATTATAATGCAAGGCTTTGCACATCTTTGGTAACTTGTGGGATATTATTGGAACTTGATTGGGAAGTGATGTCACATCCCCCATACAGTCCTGACCTGGCACCATCTGATTACCATTTATTTGGAAGTTTGCAGAACTCTTTGAATGGTAAGAAATTAAAAAATGATGCTGATCTTAAATCACACTTGGTTCAGTTTTTTTTCTGATAAGGACTAGAAGTTCTATGAGGGCGGGATCATGGAGCTTCAAGACAGATGGTAAAATTCCTTGAACAGAATGGAAAATATATAATTGATTAAAGTGTGTTTTTTTCATACTACAAAACCGAAATTACTTTTTTGCCAACCCAATATAAAAACTAATCTACAAATTTCCAGCCAGTATTTAGTTTCTTCTTCTTGTCCTGCACATATCCATTAATGGATGTTCGTGACCACATGTCCCATTTCTACATGATCCCTAGCTGTGTGGATTAACCTTTCTACAGTTCAAAGTTCCATCCATTGCTTTATGTTCCACAACCAAGACATCTTCTTCCTTCCTATTCCCCTTTTTCCATCAATTTTGCCTTCAATTATTAATTGCAGTATGTGGTACTTTTGATTCTGCATTTTGTGACCCAGGTATACAGTTTTCCTTCTTTTTATTGTAATTAATACTTCGCAGTCTTTGTTAATTCATCTGAGCACTTTCTTTTGTGATTCTTGCTATCCAGGGGATCTTAAGTATTCTGCAGTACAGCCACATCTCAAAAGCTTCAAGTTTGTTCATTGATCCTGTTTTCAGTGTCCACCTTTCCATCCCTTAAAGGAGAACCAACCATATATAACACTTGATGAGCCGCAGCTTGAGGTTGATATCAACTTGTCAAATGTTAATTTGTCATTCCTGTGTCTGGGTCTCTGTTATTTACCATCAACTTTGTTTTCCAGTGTTAATGTTCAATCCCATTTGTTTACTATGTATTCCTACGCTATTAATTAATTGTTGTAGATCTTCTATGGTTTCAGTTATTAGTATTAGTCTTCCGCATATCAAATGTCTTTTATCCAGTTTCCGTTAAGCTTGATGCCTTTTTCGATATTGCCAAGTGCTTCATGGAATATTTTCTCTGAGTATAGGTTAAACAGGAGAGGCGATAGAACACACCCCTGTGTGACTTCTCTACAGATCTGTATTAGTTTGGTTACATCGTTATCAATTTTAATGATTTCGGTAATTTTAACTTGTGCAGTTTGATTCCAATAAAAGTTCTCAATACATCTGATGTCTTTTTGGTCAATATCTGGGTTTTTAAGGATTTCAGTAAGCTTGTGATGTTGTACGCAGTCAAATGCCTTCTTGCCTTCTCGTAGTCTATGAAGCCTAGGTTTATATTTTTCCTCTGGTAATAACAGTTTTGCATGAGGACTTGTATTGTTTTTATTGTTTCCTTTGTGCCCAAACCTAGCCCCAAATTGAGTCTCACTCATTGTGTCTTCACATTTTCTATAGAGTCTTTGATGTATGATTTTTAGGAACAGTTTTAAGGTGTGGCTCATAAGGTTAATCAGTCTATGTTCCTCACATTTTTTGGCGTTTTTCCTTTTCGGGAGAGGGATAAACATTAATGTGAGCCATTGTACAGAGTATTTACCCATATTGTATATTTTATTGAAGATTTTGTGTAAAGCAGAGATACCTTTCTCATCGAGGATTTTGAGGATTTCTGAGGGTATTTCATCTGGTCCCATTGTTTTATTTGATTTTGCATTTTGTATAGCTTTTACTATTTGCTAATTGTATCTATGTATGCATATATGTATATGCTAATACATCTTGCTAATTGAAGGACGTATTAAGTTGTTGTTTTCCTCAATTGCCCTCTGTTGTCTTTTGTCGTCTGCAAATAGTGTCTTGATGTAGTCTTCCTAAATGTTTTTTTTCTGTTGTATATCTATTGCAATTTGGTTTTGTCGACTTACTAACAAGGAGGTATTACTTTTTTCAGAAAGTTCCTGCTGTCTCCTTTAGTTTATTATGGAGATTGAAGTCCTCATGTAGAACCTGTAGTTGTTTAATTTCTCTACATTAATGGCTCGGCCATTCGTTTTTCATTGTTCTAATCTTTTCCCGTATGTTTCTGTATGCACTTATATTAGTTGCACTGATTCTTAACTTTTCGCCGTTTTTCCATTAACACATTTTGAGCGGGTATCCTAAGATATGAAACTGTGCTGCGTAGCGGGTGTAATTTTCGAGGCCTTTTTTTATCAAATATATAATATTTAGGCTTTTGGTAAGAAATTAAAAAAAGTACGTATTTCATCGTTTTTTTGCAATATCATCCCTCAATGGGGTAAAATAGGGGATGATTTAGGTTCTTTGTAAGCTACAATACACATTTTTGAAAAGCAAAGTTTGTGAAGGTAAAACTGGCTATATTTTCAAAATGTTGAAGACAAATCTTAGGAGGTTGAGTCAGGATCGCTGATCCTGATGGTGGATGCTCCGGATGGATTCGTAATGGTGGATGCGCAGGTGTACGTAAAGTTGTTGACTGTTGACTGAAGGGCAAAAAATTTATAAACAAATAAAATGTTTTGTCGTTTTTAAACTTATGTAATAAAACCAGTCACTAATATTTTTCTAAAGTATGGAATTTAAAAAAAAATCTCCCTTGTGAAGAGGCACTTCGCAAAATTGGCACATATGACATGTCAAACTTTTCTTCTTATGCGCGGCACAAACGCGGTACTGTCTCTGGGGTTTAAGTTTTATGCCGCCTGTAATTAGTTTAACTAATTTATGCTTTCTGGTATCCTTTGACAACCTTCCTGGAGGGTCATCCCTTCTGGGTGTAGCTGATGTACCAGGAACAGGATGCTCTTCATTCACATTTTCCGTAGTCGGTTCGCTTATCCACTCTTTTGCCACATTATGTAAAAATATTTTGTATTTTTTATTACAATGAGGATTTAATGTTGTATACACTCTAAAAGCATTAAATAGTGCACAGTTGACAATAAACATCACAGCTCTCTTTGTCCATTTCTTCGTACGACATACTATCGAATAATATGATAAATATTGATCGGCGCCTTTGATCTACACCTTTCATAAATTTATTGTAATCCACTACGCATATTGGTTTCCAGATTTTTTCTTTTGTCGCCCAATCAATATTATGGCTTTCTACAATATCAGCTGAATGTATAGTCGAAATAATACGCACAGGCCTTTTTGATTGCCAACATTGTAACAAAATGTTTTGTCGGCGACGAAACATAGTTATATAGTTATACATAGAAACATGTTTATGCGAATAGTGGCACAACTCCGAAATCTATATTGTAGAAGTATTTCACAAGTGTCCACACTATTGTAATAATTGTCCATATATATGTGATGCCATAAGTTTACATATGGCTGAAGAAGATTCAAAATTGTGTGTTGCAGTTTCCTTCACCACAGTATATTCGGAAATTACATATGTAGCCGGTTTTCGCTTCACAAACCATTCTGATGAGAATACCATATTTCGTTATTTTTGAAGCATTGTAGACTTTGAATGCTAGACGACCTCTCCATGGCATGATGCTTTCATCTAAGGACAATTCTGTCTGTGGTTTATAAACTTCTTGAAATTTGGGTAATATGTATGAAATAATGGGGCGGATTTTTTTAAGGCGATCTCTATTAATCTTTGTCATCGTTATTGGAAAAATGCCATGAATACCATATTTGCCTAAATCGATCCCTGCTCATTATTTGAGGAAAAAATCAATTTGAGGAAAGTTTCAATTGTTTCATCTGTCGACCAGTATTCATCCCTCGTATCCTTACGAACTCTTCCCATTAGTAGAAGCAATCCCAGCATTTTTTTAGTTCTATCACAGATACATCTTTACTCTATTCGCATAAACAGAGGCCTTCTCTCTGTTTAAAAAACGCGAAATTGAATAGGGGGGAATCTATGTTTCGTCGGCGACAAAACATTTTGTTACAATGTTGGCAATCAAAAAGGCCTGTGCGTATGATTTCGACTATACATTCAGCTGATATTGTAGAAAGCCATAATATTGATTGGGCGACAAAAGAAAAAATCTGGAAACCAATATGCGTAGTGGATTACAATAAATTTATGAAAGGTGTAGATCGTGCCGATCTACTCCACTTTACGGACTTAGCACGATCTCTAAATAAATGTTCATTCTGTGCATGGTAGCGGTTTGTTTTTGTCGCCATATATTCAAATAAATCGTCTCCAATAAATAACTGAACCACATCAATTACATTTTCTGAATTATTTGGCATCACGAAAACCCCACTTTGTCCTAAGAAATCTTCGATAATTGGCACATTATCACTTTCCGACCAGTCCAATACTTCCCCATCACTTTCTTCGTCGCTAGAAGGTATTGGCAAGGCTTTGTTTCTTCTTGGTCGAATCAATTCTTCCTCGTCACTTTCGCTATCAAATTCGGGAATCTCTGCATCGCTTGAAATTTGCGACAAATCATCTGCATAGACATCGTAATCCATTGCAAATAAAATTATTCAATTTGTATATATATATATATATATATATATATATATATATATATATTATATATGTGCTTTTTTAAAACTTTTAATGAAATATTGTTGCATTGAAATAGTGGTACTACAAACTGATTTATTTTGACGAGATAGGCCGTTTATATACAGATAAATGTAGGAGAGGGTGAGAATAACAAATTGGTTTAAGACCCAAAATATGACAAACAATAAACCTTAAATACTGTGTAAGTTGTAAAATGAAATAATTTAACAAATGTTTATGGAACACAAAGAATGAGTGAGTGGTAATATTTTATTGCAGGGCGATATCCGGATTAAATATGCTAAATATTCAATAATCTCTTAAATAAATACTAAATTCATTTATCCTTTATGGTCATATGCCCTTTTTAAGCAGGTAATAATATCTTGTCCCGCTTTTAACGCACGTACTTTTAAACGGGTACTAATACCCGGCCCGCCTTTAATGTGTTAAATGTGAAATAATGTGTTCTTAATATAAGAATTTCCTCTGTCACCCATGTTTGTCTTCGGTCTTGTTTTTTATATCCAACTTTGTGTTGTGTGCTATTTAATAGAATCTCTCTCATTTGGCCCCATATATGGTTTATATCCTCTTGTTCCATATTTTTAGATAAATTGTCCTCGATTTGCTTGCTAATTTCTGTCGTTACTGTGGCTTTTATGTCTTCCTGTTTGAGTTTAGCAAGATCCATCTTCCACTTAAGAGCTGGTTTGCTCTGCTTTGATAGTTTTATCTTGATCGATTCCAGAAGTGGGTAGATGCATGCCTTTGTAATAGATGGACCAAGCCTTTTATTAATTGGTATGAAGTCTATTTGATTTCTGATTTTATTATGTGGTTGGTCTGCTGGGGATTTCCACTTGTACAGTCTGCGGGCTGGTAGTTGAAACCATGTATTGCTTACTTTCATATTTTCCTCTTGACAGAATTGCAAGAGTCGGTCTCCTCTTACGTTACGTATCCCTAATCCAAAGGGGCCAACAAGGTCTTCAAATTTCTTATTGCCCAACTTTGAGTTAAAATCCCCCATTACTATGTTTATGTCCTGTTTTTTCGTAAGTTTGAGTAGAACTTTTATCTCAGAGTAAAACGTTCTATTTCTTCTTCTGCTGCATCGGCTGTTGAAGCTATGTTAAGCCTTTTTGCTTCTTGGGTTAGGTTTATTAGTTTTCCTGCTTCGTATAGGGTTCGTACATTTCAGGTTCCTATTCTGATTTTGTTTGGTATGTTTGTTCTTTTTAGTTCTATTTAGTTTATGATATCCAAATTATATACAAGCATCTTTTTTATTGACAGAATTAAAAAAAATAATTTACAAAGCCATAAACATTTAGAATAAGCAAACAAAACTATGAAACTAAAACTAAAACCCCATTAAAATAAAACAAAGAAATTTTACCACCCTATAACCATATATCATCTACCTACTTTTCAAATCCTACTCAATACAGTTTACAATATTTAACAGCAACGCTCAAATACCTGCTTACACCCCGTGTACCTGCTTTTTCCATCTTTTCACTCTGATTAAAAACGAGAGTTAAACTCAAAAAACCAATGTCTCCACATATCAAACCAATGACTCCACATATCCTCCTTCATCTCACACACAATACACATTCTACTTTCCTGATTCATCCAATGTCTCCTGCCATGCTCTTCATTATCACATCTAAATTTCGCCAACCCTGACTGGTTCTCTGATGCTTTACTTGTGCTTAAATAACCAGGCTAAGTCGGCCGTGCACTTGTAACTGATCCTTGGTGAACCCTTGGTGATATTTGCTAGCCTCTATTTTGGATTGGCGCTCTTGGCAGTCCACTTCTAATAACCTATCTCTTAGCATCATTTTCCACTGAGCACCCTCACTATTTTCCTTTCCAACCCCTCAGATGATAACCTGCCTCTCTGGAATACTTTTATAACTTTGTATTATTTGCAATAATTTGCAAATATTGCTAAATTTTCAAAAACGAAAATCTCTTAATACAAAATTTAGTTTTTTTTTGTTGATTTGAGTGGACAAAGTTTGCAAAATTCATTTGTTTTATGTCAAAATTGGACGAAAATGTTAAAATAATTGGCAAATGTTGCCAAATTTACAAAAACCAAAATCTCTATTTGAAACAAATTTTGTTTTTTTTTTTGTTAATTTGAGTATACAAAGTTTGCAAAATTCGTTTGTTTTATGTCAAAATTGGATGAAAATATCAAAATAATTGTCAAATATTGCCATATTTCCAAAATTTTTATATGAAACAAATTTTTTTTTTTGTTAATTTCAATGGACAAACTCTCTTAATACAAAAGAAAATCTCTTAATACAAAATTTAGTTTTTTTTGTTGATTTGAGTGGACAAAGTTTGCAAAATTCATTTGTTTTATGTCAAAATTGGACGAAAATGTTAAAATAATTGGCAAATGTTGCCAAATTTACAAAAACCAAAATCTCTATTTGAAACAAATTTTGTTTTTTTTTGTTAATTTGAGTATACAAAGTTTGCAAAATTCGTTTGTTTTATGTCAAAATTGGATGAAAATATCAAAATAATTGTCAAATATTGCCATATTTTCAAAATTTTTATACGAAACAATTTTTGTTTTGTTTTTTTGTTAATTTCAATGGACAAACCTTGCAAAATTCTTTTGTTTTGTGTGAAAGACGACAAAATAATTTGCAAAAATTGCCAAATTTTCAGAAACCAAAATCTCTATTTGGAGCAAATTTTGTTTTTTTTTGTTGGTTTGAGTGGACAAACTACAAAATCCATTTGTTTATGTCAAAATTGGACGAAAATGTCAAAATAATTTGCAAATATTGCCAAATTTTCAAAAACCAAAATCTCTATTAGAAGCAAAATTTGTTATTTTTTGTTGATTTGAATGGACAAACCTTCCGAAATTCTTTTGTTTTGTGTCAAAATTGGACGTAAACGTCAAAATAATTTGCAAAAATTTACTAATACAAAAATCTCTATTTGAAGCAAGGACTATAATATATAGTTTCAACTACAAGAAGAGATTTTTTCATATCAAATCCACATTTCATCTTCAAATTCATGTTGAAACCACTTCATGTTGCGACAACTTCATGTTGAAACAACTTCGTGTTGCCACAACTTAATGTTGAAAACACTTCATGTTGCGACAACTTCATGTTGAAACCACTTCATGTTGCGAAAACTTCATGTTGCGGATTCGTATTGCGAAGCTTCGTATATTTCATTTTGAACTTGAATTATAGGCTTTATATTGTTTCGCATCTTTGATTCATATTTTTCAATTCAAATATGCTCTATTTCGAGTTTAATTACTTTTTAATATATTTCAAATTATGTTTTTTTTTGTGCTTCAGCCACAATATGGATTTCATTCTGCTGAAGCTCTCCCCTTCCGTTTTGCTTCTGGAGGTGGCCGAGAGCTCCACTTCATCGAAGAAAAAGAAGTGGACCTTAATGAAGTCATCCAAAATGTAAACACCAAAGCTCCACTAGAAGTCACATTAAGAGCTCACTGGCTTTGCATAGACGGAGTTCAACCAGCAATACCTGAAAACCCTCCACCTTTAGCTAAAGAAGCTCAGAAAATTGAATCCATTGATCCCATTAATAAAATTTCAAAACCTTCGAAAGATGCTGCTAGCAAACCAGCTGCTGGGAAACAGAAATTGAGAAATACTGAGACAGTACAGATTAAACAGTTAGCTACGCACGAGTTGTCAGTTGAGCAACAATTATACTATAAGGAGATTACAGAAGCTTGTGTTGGATCTGATGAAACCCGAAGAACTGTAAATATAATTTCGATCATTTTATTTATTTTTAATATAATTGGGATCTTTTAGGAAGCTTTACAAAGTTTGGCTTCTGACCCAGGTTTACACGAAATGTTACCTAGAATGTGCACATTTATTATAGAAGGTGTTAGAGTTAATGTTGTCCAAAACAATCTTGCTCTTCTAATTTACCTTATGAGAATGGTCAAGGCTTTACTTGACAATCAATCACTTTATTTAGAAAAATATGTAAGTCTAAATAATGTGAAGTTTGTTTATAAACTTTAAGCCATTTCTTTCAGCTTCATGAATTAATTCCTTCTGTTACAACTTGTGTGGTATCAAGACAACTTTGCATGCGACCAGAGCTAGACAATCATTGGGCGTTACGAGATTTTGCTTCTCGATTAATGGCCCAAATTTGTAAAAATTTTAATACATCTACAAATAATATACAAACAAGAATAACTCGAATGTTTAGTAATGCCTTACAGCAAGGAGACAAGTTGCCATTGTCTTCTCTGTATGGAGCCTTAGCAGGTTTGTCTGAATTAGGAACCGAAGTTATCAAAACTTTTGCTTTACCAAAAATTAAAAGTATCGGTAAGCATATCATAAATATTTAAGTTAGATAAAATAAATGTAATGTTTTTTAAGGTGCACGGATTGAGAATCATTTGGAAGGTCCACAAGTTTCTAACATTGATAAAATAGCTTCGGGACATATTAAACAATTGTTATTAAAAATCCTAGCTCCAATTATCAAGAATATTAAAAACCCCCCAGATTATTTAGAAGAATATAAGGTGGATTATGGTTATTTAGGACCTGCACTGCAAAGTTCTGTCCTAAAAGCACGAGTTCAACCCCCAACAACAACTACAACACCAACAACAGTTACAAATCCAATAACTTCAGTTGGAACTAATATAGCAAGAACAGTAACAGGCTCACCAAATATTATCCAACAAGTATTTATCAAATGAAGTACTTAATTTCATCACTTTAGTGAATCAATTTTAGAGTAATATACAGAATAATAGGGCGATTGTTATGAATCCAGGGAATCGAGTTACAACTCCAACTGGCAATCAAAAAATTGTTTTTGTCACACAAAGATCTCAACCGGGGGGCAATCAGCAATTCGTCCAGCAGCCAAACCCGAATTCCCAGCAACAAAACACCGTGGTCAAGTTTGTTTCTAATGCTCCAACTTCTAACACTCAGAAAATTGTGACGACTCAACAAAAGTTAGTTGTAGTTAGCATGCCTTCTAGTAGCACGAGTAATGTAGTTAGTACGGCGGTTAGCCAGAATAAAAGTAGTTTTGTGCAGAGAAGTAGCACACCACCTGAAGATGATTTATCACCAATGGGATGAATTTTTTAAATTGTGATTTAGGTTTTATTGGTAGTATTTTTGGTATTATTGGTAGTTATATAAGAGAATATTTGTTTTTTTTTTATATGAAAATTTGTTTTGTCTAGATGAGGTTTAATAGAAAATTTTGGGGGAAACGTTTAAATTTGTTACTTTTTAACTAAAATTTACTTATTTTAAGTATACTAACAATTTGGAAATTGATTTTTTTTTAAATAATATGATAGATTTTATCTAAATTGCTGGTGAAATTTTTAATAACTATATGTGTAAATGTTTTGAAACTAACTTAAATTATAATATATTGTAAAGTTCAAATTCTATATAATCTAGTTGTAAGTACTAATTTAAAGATTTATAAAATATCAATATTGTTATCATAATTGTTCAAATTTGGACTAATATTAAGGAGCTCATAGAATGGCGCGAAGTTTCGCTGCCGCGACCGCTGCATAATCGCGGTGGACCGATTAACGCACAGTGGTCGGAGATCCGAAAAACCTGGCCCTAATATGAAGGAATCGTTCAAATATCGTGATTTTTTGTTTTTTAGGCGCTGATCACGAAACTGAATTCAAAATGTCAGATGTAATATGGCGAATAATTTTTCGAAAAGAGCATTCAATTTTGTTGATCCTCGGTACTTAGGCGTTTTAAAAGTCGCCGATCACGAACATTAATTCGAAATTTCAAAATTCAATATGGCGGATAATTATTTCGAAAAAAGTATAAGTTTTCGATATTCTAAAATTCATTCATTCAATTAAATTTTTCGATAATTTGCATTCACTTTTGTTGGAACACAGGATTTAGGGGTTTTTGAGGTCGCTGATTACGAAACTGAAGTTGAAACGGAAAAATCGCGGGCCCAGTATGGCTAATAAGAATTTTAACGTTGATTTTTCCGTTTAATACCGATTTCACAAATATGAAAATTCCCTTTCTTGTGAAAGAAATTTCTTCGGAATTATCCTAGGTTCTGTAGAGAATGGAAGAATAACAGTAATATGAGAATTATCTTGAACAATTTCCTATAAGCAATATTTCAGACGCATGAAGGCGGATTCTAATATACGCGGAAGTCAGCTACGTGATAACGCGCGATTTTGTGTTGCGAATTGTCGTGTCGCTGCTAGGTATTCTCATATATGCGATACTAGCTACGCGATTCTTTGCTGCAAGTGTCAAATCTGCTGTTTCTCAAAACTACATTTCAGGTTAATTAAGTCAAGTTATATTTTCAAAATGTCAAGTTCGTTAAGTTCCGATGATGATTTTTTCGTCTTAGCTATGTGTTGATATGAAAATGAGAAATTAAAAGAAAAGAAAATATTGGGTGTTTCGGATCTTAAGAACAAGACTAGTAAAAGGAGAATTCCATACTCTCTTCAAAGAATTGTAAGAGGATGAATTTTAAATTCTATTAATATTTTTGAATTTCTATTTTGTAAGTCATACAGTTGAATACAACTGGAAGTGGAGGTGGAGGGTCCAGAACGACCATCTTTCCCTACTGTTTAAGTTTTTACATTCATCAAATAGTTTTAATTGTTATTATAAACAATTTATAATTAAGTTAATTGTAATTAACAATTAAAATTTTAATTGCAATTAAATTAATTGTAAACCACAATTAATGGATTTAATTGCAATTGCATCTCACAATTAAACACTTAATTGAATTAAATTAATTGCAATTAAAATTGTAATTGTTTGATTCTACAATTAAAAAATTAATTGAATTATGCCCAACACTGCTTGTAGCAACTGTCGCGTATCCATAGTGAGAACGTTTAAAACAATGTAATCATTATTTGACAGGCGATGTCGAGCGACATCGCGTATATGAGAATCGGCCTTAAATGGGCACGTTCTCATTATGGTAACCCAACAGCTGCTAGAAGTCGCTGCGCTATTTTCGCGTGCGCTGTAGCTTGGATTATTTCGTGAGCATTCTTTTAGGTTTTGTCGCTCGACGTCGAACCACGTTTGACCAGTTTGTTTGTGATTTTAATGACGGATTTTGTACAAGATATTTACCGAAGGAAAACTGAATGTTTCAAATGGTTCAACACTTGCCTAAATTTAAAATTCTGTTACGTAAGTGGATTTTAAAATTTCAATAATTTGATTCTTCCGGCGTCATTCTAAAATGTTTGTAGAAATTGATTTCATCCTCTTGTAATTGTTTGAAGAGAGAATGGAATTTTCCTTCTACTAGTCTTGTTCTTAAGATCCAATGCACCCAATATTTTCTTTTCCTCTTCTTTTCTTTTAATTTCTCATTTTCATAACACATGGCTAAGACGAAAAAATCATCATCGGAACTTGACGAACTTGACATTTTGAAAATACAACTTAACCTGAAATGTAGTGAAACTGCAGATTTGACACTTGCAGCAAAGAATCGCGTAGCTGAGTATCGCATATATGAGAATATCTAGCAGCGACGCGACAGTAGACCTTTTCATAGTTGAATTTTTTTGTGCGCATGCGTCTATTTCGACATGTACGTCAAAAAAGTGCCCGAAATTTTTTTACGTATAACCAGTGAAAATAATAAAATGTGCCCGAAACTTTCAAATTCCCGCCTTTAAAACATTAAAGACGCGCATGCGCTTAACTAACCGTAGAAAGGTCTATTTTCGACACTTCATCGCGCGTTATCGCGTAGCTGATTGTCGCGTATATGAGAATCGGCCTTAAATTACGAAAAACTGCAGAAAGAACGAAAGAAACACACCATCGCATAAATATTATAACCGAAAACGAAGTCGCATCTAATTTTTTATGTGTTCTGAAGAAATGTATATGTACTATGTGAAAAAGAATCCATTTTGCAGAATCCAAATTCTTTAAGTTTTCGCGATTCTACACGTGTCTGAACTAGAGATGAGCATGGGACCAGATACCATCCAATGGGACGGAACCCTGTCAGTGTCCCATTATATTTTCGTCCCACAAACTTAAAATTTTCATCCCATCCCATCCCATTTTTTCCATGCAGCAAACTTACTTTTCGGTTCAGACTTTCTTAACGATATTTCATTCGAAATTTCCAGTTCATACCAGTCATCCCATGGGACGATGGGATGGGATGGATCGATGGGATCCCATGTTCATCTCTAGTCTGAACTTTGTGTTACTTTGGACGAGCAATGCGGCAGGACCAACGCGTACAACGCTGACGATCATAATACACAATTAATGTACCACTAACGGTCTTATACATACTAGGTGAACAATTACCATTAAATGTCATTATTTCTGTATTTGACCATCTTGAAGTTTTTATTATTCTTGTTTTGTTATTATATAATAAAGTATATAATAAGAAAACAAGAACATTAAAAGTCACTAGAAAAAATATATTTGTTTCTACTTTTGGTCAGTTTTTTAGATTTCCGACCAATGCGTGACGGCTTATGCACATGTTCAATCATCCGTGGTTTAGATCAAGAGGCGCGATTTTCGCCACAGCTGCGGTAGTGCAGCGTTGCACGACAAGAACGCTTCATGCGCGGTTCATCAATTCATCACTGTGTTTTCAAAAGGCGATTACAGAGAAGTCAGTAGACCTTTTCATAGTTGAAATTTTTTTGTGCGTGTGTGTCAATTTCCGCCATGTTATACGTCAAAGAGTGCCCGAACTTTTTGTATAACTAAAGTATAACTAAATATTTCCTGAAACTTTCATATTCCCGCCTTTCAAACTTGGCGGATGCGCATGCGCTTAACGAACCGCGAAAAGGTCTATTGAAAATATATAAAAAATACCCATGGACCATGGTAGCAGATAGTATTAGAATTAAAAGAAAATATTGGAAATGAAGTTTGTTGATTTTATGAACCCATGCTCTTCTTCTTTTATTTCTTAAATGAGTTTGATGTATTTTAGAAATTAAAATCAAATACAAAATAACATACTGACCGATTTTCTTCTTCTGTGGTCAAATAATAGGAGATCTTCCTCTGAGGAACCCATGACTATAGACCTAAAAATCGCATTATTATGTGGGCACATGACCATTTCGCTGCCACGCTGCTTAGCAAATTTTTCGCTGCGTGAATTTCGCGTCGCAAAAACGCTTCGCGCTGGTATGTTAACTAAACTAGCACTAAACAACTAAAGGGTGCTTGCCCTTTAGTTGTTTGTGTTAGTTTAATTTTATTCCTAATTTCGGTTATTTAAATAATAATCTGTATTGTCAGCAACATTAACAAATAGGTTATTCAGCTTTGTGAGAAACTGAAATTTATAGACAAGATTTTAAATTAATATTCTTGTTTTACTATCTTTGCCTAAACTTAAAGGCTCCTTTACACCGACGCGGAGCGTAGCAAAATTTCCGCAGCGAAATATTCGTTAGCAGCTAAATGGCAGTGTCCTCATCAAAACGCGATTTTACGTGCAATAGTATTTATAATTAAAAAGAAGCTATGCTATTTTAAGCATTGACTGCATAAGATGAAAATTAGTCACTATGGTATTTTGTATTTATTTTTAATTTCTAAAACACATAAAACTCATTTCCAAAAGAATAAGTACATGGTTTCATAAAACCAACTAAATTTTATGGTTTCTCCTGATGTTTTTATAATCGTCATTAGCCTGGTTATACAATATAGGATATTTTTTAATATCTTCAATTAATTTTTCTGTAATCGCCATTTCAAAACAGTGGCAGCGAAACTAACTGCGCATGCAGCGTACTTGTCGTGCTACGCACCTGTTGATCTGAACATGTACATAAGCCGCCGTGTTAATCGGTCAGCCGCGATATCGCACCGGTCGCGGCAGCGAAACTTCCGCTCCGGTCTGAGATCCTTTATTCTGACAAATTCTTATATTTAGACTAATCATTTACTTATGTTTAGACAAACACAGTTTAATTAAGAAAGTTAAGACACTTTAAAATCCTTATTAAAAAATAATTTAATTAGGGAATTTTAGTTTAATTAGTGTTTTTCTTTATTATTTTAATGAATAGTATTTTAAATTAATTTGTAGATTAGCCTGGTTTTCGTTTGTATTGTTTGTTTTTAGTTTTGATTATTGGATTTCGAGTTGCTGGCGAGATTTTATATTTATTTTGTTTCTAGGTTTCTCCATCAATAGATGTAATTGAATTTTCCACAAAAGAAAAAATATATATTAATTACACATTCACCATTTATTTTCCAGGATTCAAATTATTGTACATACAAATGTAGTTTTATATATAAAAATTAAGAAACAAAACATTTTCATTCTTCACAGAAAATCTTTTATTATCAATAAATATTTTTTATCTCTAGAATAATTTATGCACTAATTAGGAGAAACTTTTTTAATAAAAGAGACAATATTTAACATGGAAGGAGACATGATGTCTCGAAAGGCTTTCATTCGAAATACCATTCAAAATACATCTATAGTGTACAGAAGATAATACCACCAAAAAATCCCAAGAAAAGTCAAGGAGACCTATTCTGGCACAGAGATGGCTCCAAGAAGGACATTTTAACTGGCGCTGGAGCCTGTCGGTCTTTCAAGCGGAAATTCTCGCAATCGAGACAGACGGGAAAATTTAAGCATGGATTACAAAAGTAATCCGGCTTATTTCCGGATTATTCTCCGGCGAGAGAATGCAGCTGTACTGCGCCGAGGTATGAAGGACAATGGACGCGCCGAGGTACGCAGTACGCAGATTAGTTTGAATTAAGAAATATGCGTCAGTTTTTCAAATACGGACAACTAAACACCGCGCACTCCAAATAAACAGGACAATGCTAAACTCGTCGAGACGTGATGTATTCTGTGGCCTGACAGAGTATAGAAACATCTATATTTCCACGGACGGACAGTCAGGTTGCGTTAACGCCCTAACATGTCATAGGATAAAATCTAGGACTGTTCTGGCAGTGTACACAACAGTGTTACGCTTGCGTGGGTGCTTAATCACATAGGTCTGGAGGGAAACAATTTGTCTGGCGCATTTGCAAAAGAGGGCGCTGCTGCAGCGCTCCCGATTGCAATGAGGAAGTCCTACATCACCAAAACCATGTCCCGTAAAATAATAAAACAGACCAATAAGAGTCGCCAATTTCAATGGGACCGTACAAGTGGCCAAAAACACAGCAAACGGATGTTGGGTTCCATATCTAACAGTCTAACAGCGGAAATCTTGCAACTACATAGGAAACTGAATACAACTGTAGTAGGTCACTTATCGGGCTTTAAGAGGGTACCTGCAGAAGATGGACATCTGGACAGAGGAAACATTATGCAGACTCTGCAAAGAGGAATGAACTGCCTCTCATATAATCTTCTACTGCGAAGTAATCGTGCGCAGGAGAATAAAACGCAAGATCACAGCTGAGGAACTTCTGCCGAATCACAAGACACGTAAACTTTTGGACCTAATACACAGTATGGATCTATTTGTTTGAATGGAACAATATGGGGCAATAAAATAGGCCCATAACGGCGCAGTGTTTCAAGGGATACAAATCCCGCAACCCACATTTGGATGAGAAAAAAATAAACTTATTTTTGTTATTACTGAACATTTTGAGAATTATGATAATTGTCAATGAATTATGATGATTAATGATGTACAAAATCATTTATTTGTGAATATCTCCGTACTTTTTTAATTGTGTACAATTTCTGCTTGATTTCATGCAACAAAAATTAAGATGGGCGATCTTTTGCAAGTAATTGATGAGTACTCTCTCCGATTTTTTTACCAAATTTGTACATTCTCCTAAGATAACTGAACTTGTTCTGCATCAAAACCTGCGGCTTATCGTTCTCCACCAGTACTCCCTCCTCGAGCACAAGGATCCTATCGCAAGCCGACATCTGATACCATCGAGACGTTATATTTATTATCGTTTTATCCGCAAAATACGCAGACAACACATCATCAAACAACTGTTCAGTCCTAAAAAAAGAAATGACGAAAACCGCACTAAATATCAAGATTAAATTAAACCACTGTCACTAAAATCTTAAATATGTTAACAAAAGGTTAAGACCGGCAAACGCAAAATACGTTTTGTAACAGTTGTAGTGCAACAGTATAAACATACCATGCGTCCCTGTGCTTATTTTTTTTGGACACTGTATAGGGAAAAAGCGAATAGGAATACCCAAAGTAGCTTTTATAAAGAAAAGTAGGATATTGTGTAGCAAGCTCGATCTAAAACTAATAAAAAGGATAGCAAAGATCTTTGTATGGAGTGTTATGTTGTACGCATGTGAGACATGGACAATTTTAAAGAAGGAAAGGAAAAAGATAGAGGCTAGGGAGATGTGGATGTGGAGAAAATTGCTAGGAATAAAGTGGACAGACAAGATCAGAAATGAGCAGGTTTTGGAAGGAATAGGGGAAGAAAGATCTTTATATGAGACTATGTTCAAAAGAAAAAGATTGTGGCTTGGGCATGTGTTGCGAGGGAGTTGTTTGTTGAGAGAGGTAATCGAGGGAACTGTGGAGGAAATAGAGGTAGAAGAAGAGTGAAAATGGACGATCTGAAAGAAGGAAAAGGATATGTGGATATGAAGAGAAAGGCTATGAATAGAGTTGAGTGCAGGAGGCAGAATGGAACCTGCACATAGCAGAACACCAATGATGATGCATAGAGTAGGAAAATCTATCTGTTTTTTTTGTTGGATATAAAAAAAAATACTAATACATAAAAGCTAATATTATACAGGGTGTTTCATAAATGCCCGGCAGAAATTCTAGTGCCTGTTCTAGAGCCGCTCCTGATCTCAACACAAGTTTCAGCAATGATCTTCGAACACGTTCAAAAAATCCTGCGGTTGCCTGAATGGTTGCACATCCATTTTTCACACGACGCTGCATTTTTGAGAGATACGCCACTTCCGTTTCATACACGTAGTTTTTTAAGTGACCCAAAAAGAAGTAGACCAAGGGGTTTGTGTTCGGTGACCTTGCTGCCCAAGCAACTGGACTGCCTCGACCTATCCACCTTAATGGATATGCGTTATGTTGGTGATCTATCGCTCACTCAAAATGCACCATCTAGCATGAACCACATTTGACGTCTAGTCAAAAGAGGCACTTCAACCAGCAACGCTGTCAAAATTTATGTTAAAAAATGTCGATAAACTTCTCTCGGTCAACGGCCATGGGATACCGATTAGAATATGGGGACCGATTAATACATCGCCAACAATACTATACCAGACATTAATGGAGATTGGTTGCTGATGAGCTCTCACCATAACAGTATGAGGATTTTCGTCCGCCCACCAGTGCATGTTATGTTTCATAATTGTTTTGTTTCATAATTGTTATGTTTCATAATTGTTATGTTGCATAATTGTTATGTTTCATAAATTTTAATTCATAATTCCATCTAGTGCAAAGGTTGCTTTATCTGTGAAGAGCACACGACTCGCAAACAAAGGATCTTGGACACAACGAAGCAGCAGCCATCGATTAAATTTTTGTCCATTAGGATAATCTGCTGGAGTCATTGCCTGCACTTTTGATTGCGCTACGGATGCAACTGCTGTACGTGGAGAACCTGCCAAACTTTCGTACGGGGTACTCCTATAGCAGCAGCAACTTTTCGAGTACTTATCGCTGGATTTGTTTCAACAATCTCCAGAATCTGCTCTTCCATATCAGGATTTTGCGCTATTTGTCACTCAAATGCAATAGGTTCCAATCGACTTTTCCTTTAATCTTTACTTTTTTTCTTATTTTAGGCTCTAGAACACTGCTTCCAAAACTTTTTGATGTCGCGGCTCCCCTGCAACTGATTTTGATAAACCACGTCCCCCTAATTTTTTTTTAGGATTGGGTTACGTAAATAAAAATTTTGCTTTGTGTGTACATATATATATGTATACTACTTTTCAAAGAAGTTAATTGATTCTGTAATGGACTCATAACAGCACTCATATGTGTGTTGTTATGGCTCGCCGAGTGCTGTTATGTATTAATTTTTTTCCAGGTTGGCACTTAAATTCAGAGCTGTCATTGTCAAATTTTTCAAGAGTTTTCTAATGAAGTGCTGAATTTGCGCACTTTTATGCCATTTCTAAATAAAAAAATGTTTTACTTGCTTACTTAGAATTTCAACGTAAGAAGTATAAACAATCAAGGCGTCAGGAATTAACGGATATGTCTGTCGACGACATAGAATACAGATCCGATTTCATCATTGTACCTATCTGTATCTAAAACAAAAAATTACATTCCAAGAATGTTCGCAATTACAGATCCCCTTTGGATTGAAGTCATTAAAAAATATGCAAACTTATGTCCGAATAATGTTACGCATAAGAGATTTTTCTTAACTTTTCGTAATGGTCATTGTATTAATAGTCCAATTGGTATTAATATTATGGGGAGAATATCAAAAGACATTGCGACATTTCTCAAATTACCAAACCATGATTTGGCCAACCACATGGTAGTGATTTGTTGACAATAAAAAATCATGGCGAATGTATGTGTTCTGCTGTTGCGTAGGGGTATCTAGACGCCGCTTCCTTAATAAAGAAAATTGAAGTATCGAAAATGCTTGGGTCTGAGCAAGCAAATATCTACTTACCTAGATGTTCTTCTAGTGCCCCACAGTTCCAATTTGATAACAACAGTAATAGTAGCACTATATATAATGTCCTTGGTGTGAGTGTTACTGCTCAAGAATCATCCAATGTCACTATAAATGTTTTTAATAATTGTAGCATTGATGGACAGAATTTGAATTAAATATGTGTTATATCGTTTATTACCATTAATTAATTAAATTTGTGTATTCACGATTTCTACACATCACATAACCTCAAAACGAAAATTTGACACTGACAGCTCTGAATTTCAGTGCCAACCTTGAAAAAATTAACTCATAACAGCACTCGGCGAGCCATAACCGTACGCATATGAGTGCTGTTATGATTCCATTACAGACGCAAAATAGAAAATAGTATATTAAAGAACGAGTTCAGTAAGCGCGATTTTTCAGCACGCGTCCAAGTTTAGAAAACGACGAGCGTAGCGAGTGCTTATGTGCTTAATGTGCCATTACGATATTTGTTTTAAGTTCTGTTGACAACGACATTATTTTGTTATTTTCTTCAAGAAATTCATGCAAGGAAATAAACATGCTTGTGCTTCCTTGTCCAATGCCCTTGGTCAGTACGGACAATTTTTTTGAAAGGCTTGTAGCTTATTGTTAAGAATCAGTAAATTAGTACTTTTTCTCTGAAGAGAAAGATTCAGTTCATTAACCTTAAAAATCATGAGAAATCGGGCAGCTAAATCTGGTTTCTTTTCTAGAAGAAATATCCTAAGCTCGTCATTATTCCTATCATATCATTCGTCGTAATTTCAATATTTAACGGAGTTTATGATTTGAATTGAAGTATGTGCATATTTGACAGTTAAACTTATTTAACGAAGATATATTTAAGTGTTATATTCGCGGCCCCCTTGCGGGTAAGCCCCGGCCCCTTAGGGGGCCGCGGCCCACCACTTTGGGAAGCTCTGCTCTAGAACACGCCCTAGGATTTCTGCCGGTTATTTATAAAACACCCTGTATAATATTTATTATCTACTATAGTGCAGACTATGTTATAATATATACCAGGAATAAATCTTAGCCAAAATAAAATCAAATATTTTCGCACTCGTCGTTTTTTCCAAAATCTCACTAAAATGTTTAATACATTGATTTAATAGATTTGTCTAAAATTTACTTTAAGGGATTAAGTTTGGCTCAAAGCTCAATGGAGCTATATTTTTAGACCCAGCTGTGTATTGTATCAAGCTACCATTTTCATGTTATTGTTCTTACTTTACGTTTACGTTTGCAGTGATGTTATCCAAAATTAAAATTTTATTGTTTCTCAGCAGCGCCCAGGCTAAATGTATCAAGACTTTCCAATTTCTGTCTAAATTTATGCTATCTTCCGTTACAACGGAATTTAAAATGTCCATGATATTTCGCTGGTCCTGGTGCAATTGAACCTAAAAAAAAACTTATTATTTTGTTACAAATTTGACAATATGTACAATTTGTCTAATGCAAAAACTAATTAGTTTTACCAGTTGCATGAGGTCTAGTCTAGAAACTAGCCCTTTCTATTTATAGATCTACCATATAGGTAGATTTCCAGATCTACCATAGTTTAAATTTGTTATTGCAATTACATAGTCTAGTGCAGGAAGTAATCTCTAAAGTTTTTTATTTTAGCAATACATAAAGAGTCGAGACAAGAAACTAATTATTTTAAACTTAGCTCTGAATTTTTCTAATCTTGTAATTAAAATATTCTTCTTCTTCTTATAGCTCTACAGCCCAGGATGGTCTTTGGCTTCAATTTCCGCCATATTATACGTCAAAAAGTGCCCGACTTTTTTGACGTATAACTAAGTATGTGCCCGAAACTTTCATATTCCCGCCTTTCAGACTTGGCGGATGCACATGCGCTTAACTAACCGGTAAAAGGTCTATTGTATCTGTCTTCTGCAGCTGCCATCCAATTTCGGACTTTAAAGACTATCATGTCTTCTTCTATCTAATCCGTCTATTTGTCTCGGGCTCTTCCTCTACCTTGCGTGCCATGGAGTTTTGACTGAAATATTTCTTTAGGGGCACTTTCCTTCGTCATTCGTATCATGTGTCCGGACCATCTGATCCTTTGTGCTTTTCTAAATCTGACAATATCCTCTCCTTTTATTAGTTCTTGTAGCTTGTGTGTGGTTCCTTTTTCTCCTTATTCCCTCTTCTGCTCGTGTTGGTCCAATGATTTTTCTTAGTATTTTTCTTTCAAATACTCGGAGGGAGTTTTTATCAGTTTCTGTTATATTTCATTTCTGGACCATATGCTATCACTGGGCGCACAGACCATTGACCATTTTTTATTTGAATATTTTCATGTTAGCGTTGTAACATCGATTTGCTGCTTGTATTCTTTCTTGTGCGGATAGTGTAATGTCATTTAACGCATTAAAGTGCACTCCTAGATATTTAAAGTCACTCGTTCGAAGTTATGCTCTATCTATCTTTAGGTATTTAGGGATGTTTTCTATGTTTTTCCTCGTAGCTAGTCGGTATTTTGTCTTATTATCATTTATTATTAGCCCAATTTTCTTTGCGTTCGCTTCTAGGATCTTAAATATTTCTCTTAATATTTATTAACTTAACATTTTACAAACATACTAATTACAAACATACTAATTTGTTAAACATACTAATTAACTAATTAGCAATTAACATTTATTAACTCACAACTTAACATGTTTGCCAGGATCAGGATGTCGTCTGCTTAGCTGCATATTTAGTAGGATTTTGTTATGGTGGTACCTTTTCTGTTGTAGGGCAAGATTGAATAGGAGGGCTGATAGCACGTCTCACTGTCTTACGCCCGTCTTATTTCAAATTCTTCGGATTCTGCATTTTGTATCAATACTTTCGCTTTGGACCCTTTCATTGTTGACATTGCCATGGCAATGAGTTTTCGTGGTATATTTTCTGTGGCAGATCTATTGTTGATATTCTATAGTTGAATTCTCAGCATTTCTCCATTGCTTGCATGAGTATGAAGGTTTGGTCTAGTGTTGACCGGTTTTCTCGAAATCCGCATTGGTATTCCCCGATTATTTATTCGGCGTACTCTTTCATTCGGTCATATATCACGTTTGATAGTATCTTGTATGCTGTATTCGGCAGTGTTATCCCTCGGTAGTTGCCACAGTTGGTTTTGTTGCCTTTTTTTGTGGATGGGGCATAAATACCTATTTTCAATTTTTCTGGTATCTTTTCCTCCCTCCATATCATGCATATTAGTTTATGAAGTCTTATATGGGTATCTTTTCCGGCTAACTTTAGTATTTCTGCCGTTATTTCGTCTTCTTTTGGGGATTTTCCATATTTTAGCTTTTGTACTGCTGTTTCTATTTCGCTTAGGGACGGTTCTTCAATGTTAGTGTCAGCGTTTTGTATTGGTTCTCTTTCATCTTGTTCTTCTTGACTTTCTTCGTTAAGAAGTTCCGAAAAATATTGCTCCCATCTCTTCATTACTTCCTTTTCTTCCGATTTCTGATAGTATGTTTCCTTCCTTATTCTTGCATATATTTAGCTTTGGTTGGTATCCTTTCTTTTCTTTCTCTATGGATCTGTAGAAGTCCTTTACTTTTCGCTGTTACGCTGTCTTTCAATTTCTTGTATTTTGTTGTTGACCATTTCTTTATTTTTTCTTTTAGGTACTTGTTTGCAGTTTTGCTATTTTCCATGAATGCCTCTCTATTTGATCTCATGTTTCTCTGGATCATATTTTGTCGGGCTATATTTTTGTCATTTATTAGCTGTTCGCAATCTGTGTCAAAACATACGGTGTTTGGTCGGTGCATGTCAAGACATTTAGTGAAGACATATGCATGACCCTTGGAGAAGACAAGTGTTCTGAAATCCATTTAAAAAAGGGAAAATGTATGGAATTGTCAATCCGAAGATGCAACTTTCAACAACTGGGAACAGGAGAGACTTACAAGTATTTAGGAATTCTACAGAATATGCGCATTGAACACACGAAGCTAAAAAATCAGTTCAAAGCGAAATATAAAAGTCGACTCAATAAACTATTGAACACCAAACTCAACTCTAAACATTTAATACAGGCTATAAACACCTATGCCATACCAGTCCTAACATATAGCTTTGGAATATTGAAGTACTCAGATAGTGACCTCGACGAACTAGATCGACTAACTAGAAGGGTATGTTCAAAATTTAGAGTTCACCATCCTCACAGTGCTGTGCAGAGATTATACTTACCAAGAAAGGAAGGCGGAAGAGGATTGACTAACATTTTTGAGCTATGTAGATCCCAAGAGAACAAAATACGTCAATATTTCTATAAGAGCCGCAGCCCCCTTATTCAAGAAATAATTCAGATGGATAAAAATTATACCGCCCTTAATCTTAACAATCAAGAACTACAATATAAGGATACGAGTAAAGGAACATCAGAAACAAGCCCATGATATGTGGCAGAACAAAGTCTTACACGGCAAATATCCAGCGGCGCTTAACAACCCTGCAGTGGATAAAACATCTTCACTTGAATGGTTAAGAAGAGGACAACTATTTCCAGAAACCGAAGGATTTGTTATTGCCACTCAAGATCGTATTATCCGGACAAGAAATTATGAGAAATGCATAATGAAGAGGGATAATCGTCGATAAATGCAGAATGTGTGACTTACCAGGAGAGACTATCGAGCACATCATAGCTGGTTGCCCTGCTCTGTCCAACAATGACTATTTAGGATTTTCGATTTTAAACACTTTCGTTTTTATTCGCTCCGATTATTTGTTTTGATACGATTATTATTGTGTTCTCTATGTTATTCCAATAACATAACCTTCTACCGTCTATCTTCTTCTTGTTTCGAAAAGGCCTACTTTGGACCACGCTTGTTCAACTGTTAGGCTTTGATCTTTGCCCAGTATTGTCGCATCTTCTGCCGGTGTAACTCCTTTCTCTCTTCTGTCCAGGGGATACCTTCCTTCGGGGTTTTTCTTCAGGGTGCGTCTCACAGACTGTCTGTTTTGGAGATCTGTTATTCCCAGTTAGTTAATATCCTTTTCGGTTTCTGTCAACCAAGTGACACGAACCTTCTTGTTTTGCCAGAAGGTGAACAGACCGTTGGTTAGTCTGTTTGGAGGCAATCTTGCAGTGTGGCCATAGAAAGCTGCCCTTCTTTTCCTTGCACAGTCAGAGAGCCTCTCAAAATGTTCGTGGAGCTCAGAGTTAAGTCGTATTCGGAATTCCCCATCTTCCTTTACCGGGCCTAGGATCTTCCTAAGGATTCTCCTATCTCTGACTTCCAATTTCTTTACCAGACCTCCTCGGTTCAAGGAAAGACACTCCATGGCATACAGGGCTTCTTGTCGTAAGACTGATGTGCAGTGCTTGTTTCAGGTTGCGTGACAGGCATTTCTTGTTGTAGGTGTTCTTAGTCAGTCGACAGGCTAGTTCTAACTTGTTGACTCTCATGGATAATGATGCTCTTTATGATAAGTTGGGTTCAATCCATTCGCCGAGATACTTAAATTTCGCAGTCCTCTTGATGTTTCTATGCTCTAGTAACATCTCTCTGTTTGCTTCTTTGATGTTGTTGAAAAATTCTGTTTTCTCCAGCGACACTTGGAGACCCACTTTGGCAGCCTGTTTTCTGAGGCAATTTACCTGCATTTTTGCCATCTGAAGAAAATCAGCAATCAGTGCCATGCCATCTGCAAAGGCCAGGCAATCTACAACCAGTCCATCGTTCTTACGTCCCAGGTAGATACCTCTTTGAACACCCAAGTTGATCAGTTAAATTTAACCCCGCAACGGGTGTTGGTCAAGGTTTCTAGGTTGAGTCTGCGGGTTTTCTTGTCTAGCTCTAGTTCCTGTAGTACTTTGTTAAGCGTTTCCATTCCTAGTCTATGTTTTTATTGGACTGTTACTTTTTTTTAGCTCTTCACAAAGTGCTTTTTGGTATTTGTTAATTTCTTTTTCGCTTTCTAGGATCTTATCTGTGTTCCATTTAATCCTTTTTCTTGCTTTGCATTTAGCTGCATTTAATATTCTCTGTCTTAGCTGTACTACAACTAAGAAATGGTCACTGTCACAATTTGCTCCACGTCTTGTGTGTACGTTTAGTATCGAGGAGGCATATCTTTTCCTTATGGATATGTGCTCTATTTGGTTTACTATACTGTTTCTAGGTATTTTCCATGTGCCTTTGTATATGTTGTAGTCTTTTCGCAAAATCCGTCATTTCATGAAATACCTAGGCACTACCAGAAGCGTCGACGTTTAGTGAAAAATATTAAAATTGCGTTTCCCGCCTAGGTAGTTCATGAAATGACACTCGACGCTGGCATCATGAGCTTAAAGCCGAGTTTCACAAGAATACGCACAATATAGTTTGATTCTTCGTGAAATGCATAACGTGTTTTGGGACGTTCCGTAACAAAGTCACAACACAATGCCACAAAACAAAGAATTATTTTTTGAAAAAATTCAAACGACCTTATACTTAAGCTCAGTTAAAAGAGGATAATATCAAATGAAATATTTTGAGGTTAAGACAACTTTAATTAACTATTTATAGCTGTTTTTCATAATAGTCATGATATTTTTCAAAAAATAATTCTTTGTTTTCAGTTATTCGTTCCATTTTGTTGTAAATTAAACAATTACTCTTTTTTACGGAACGTCCCACAATACGCTAGGCATTACAGGAAGAATCAAACTGTATTATGCGTTTGATTGTGAAACTCGGTTTTAACTACTACTGATTGTGAGTAGTTTTGCCGCGGTCACTGCCGGTCCCAATCCCGGATAAAGTGTGGAGGGTTCTTAGGCCAGGTTAGCTGCCTGCCTAAAGTAAAAAACACCTACGGCTCACAGAGATGAAGGCCCAGCCTCGGAAAATGGTTGGATCACTTTGGAAACAACCCACGCGCGGAAAAGGATTAAGCAAAAACGGAAACTACTACTAGAATAGCCTGTTGGAATGTTACCTCATGGAACGGAAGGGATCAGGAAGTAATCTTGCAGATGAAGAAGCACAAGATAGATATATGCGGACTATCCGAGACAAAACGTAAAGGTCAGGGCACAACAAAGTACGAAAACTATATCTTGGTCTATAGTGGCAAACCGAAACAAGAAAGGACCAACTCGGGAGTCGGTATCCTTTTTCACGAAAGAAGATAGAAGAGAAAATAGAAGACTACGTAAGCAATCCAATATTGAAAGTCACACTTACCTTCCCCAAAGGCCCATTGCATCTTGTGAGTATCTACGCCCCGGACATGTCCAAACCAAGAGAGGAATCAAACAGTTTCTATGAGAAGCTACAAAACACCATTGACCAAGTAAACAACAATGGAAAAGTAATCATATTCGGAGACTTCAACACGAGAATCGACGCAGACGAAATACCTGGAGTTAAGCAAAGATTTAACGAGCACATATTAAATGAAAACGGAGACCAACTGAACAACTTCTGCGCAAGAAACGAACTGCGGATAAACAACACCTATTTTCCGCACAAAGACCAACATAAATACACTTTTTGCAACACCAGAGGCCAGAAATCAATGATCGATTACATAATAACAAATAGATATGTCACACCGAATGAAATACAAGACATAAGAGTACTAACCTCTGCTAACACCGGCACAGATCACAACCTAGTGCTCGGAAAGTTCGTCATAGAGAGGCATCGAAAAATAAAGTAAAGAGTGATAATGATTGAAAAATACAACCTATAATCATTGGATAACGACTGCACCAAATACCTATATGAAAGCAGACTATGTGGAAAACTTACATCGGGAAACATAACAGACAAGAATGTGGAGTACAGCTGCAATATAATTAAGAGATGCATACAGGAGGCGGCTAACGAGTCAATAGGGAAAAGAACCATAAACTTAAACTCGCAAAACAAAACCAAGTCTTGGTTTACACAGGAGGTAAAAAGGCTGGCCGAGGAAAAAAAGGAAAGCTACCTATAATATAAAAGTACATCAACAGAGGAAAACTGCAATAACTATAAAGAAACAAGAAATAGATTCAACGCGGCAATCAGAGGAATCAAAAGGGAATACTGGGGAACACGTTCTTTATCGAGCCCAGAGGAGTTTGGAAGATGCGAAAAAAACCCGGTCAAGTGCGAGTTATGACTCGCGCACCGAGGGTTCCGTACAAACTTGTCAGTAAGGTATATTTAGCAGGACCTAACTGTATGCAACCCATATGCTTCTGGTGCCTGACAATACCACGCAACACATTAGTGTATTTTCATAAGTTTCTAATAGTAAATTCGCATTTTTCTTGTAATTAAACTACATATTTACGGTTTTCAGATTTTTCCCTTTACATGAGCTGTAAGACACTGCTGCTTGCCAAATTTTATGATTCTAGGTCAACGGGAAGTACCCTATAGGTTTTGATTCCCTTGTGAAATCGCAAAATATGCGACATAAACGGTCATATCTTTTGATCGCGTTGACTTACAAGTTTGATTTTTTCACAGCTGAAAGAGACCGCAGACCCGAGTATTTGATACAAATTTCAACTTGTTACCTCTACGCGTTCCTGAGAAAAATGGTCTTGACAGACAGACAGACGGACGGACGGACAGACAGACGGACAACAAAGTGATCATATAAGGGTTCCGTTTTCGGTACGGAACCCTAAAAACAGAAAGAAGCCCGTAAACGAATAAATCCAGACCAAAAAGGTTCCACACAACCAATGGGAAACATGTTTTGGAAACTTATATGACAACATGGACAATACGGCGAAGAATATACGAAGAAATCACGAATAGATTTTGTTACGTTAGGTTACGTTAGGAAATGGTTACAGAGGAGGAAGTTAGGGTGAAGATTAAAAACTTGTAAAACAGAAAAGCTCCGGGAGTGGACGAGATCCCTAACGAACTCATAAAATATGGAGGTAAAGAGCTAACAAGGAAATTAACGGAACAGTTTAACAAAATAATAACCACATCCAGCATACCAACAGAGTGGCACAAAAGTATCACCATACCAGTTTTTAAAAAGGGACAAAAAACCAATCCGGAGAACTACAGAGGCATAACCCTGCTTTGCACCACCATGAAACTGCTCACCAGCATTGTCAAAAGCATTCTAGAACGCACCATCGAAAACAAAGATGAACAACAAGGATTTCGGAGGAATAGATCGACAATTGATGCCTTGTTCGTTGTGAGACAGGTAAAGGAGAAGGCGATCGAATTCGGCTACCCTGCTTATGTGTGTCTTAACGACCTAGCTAAGGCATTCGACAATGTACAGCTGCCAGACATATTGGATATATTTCAAGAGAAACAAATCCCAACATCAATTATAAATATAATCAGAAATATGAACACAGGCAACACTACAAGAATAAAAGTGGACCAGCAAACAACAAAAGACATACCGACACTAACAGGAATAAGACCGGGTGGTAGTCTCAGCCCATTGCTTTTTAACCTTGCCATGGACGAGATTATACACAGTGTGACAACAATGAACTACAGACTGAATAACAAACCAATCAGCGTGGTGTGCTGTGCGGATGATGCGGTAAACCTGGCAGAAACAGAAAACGATTTGCAGAGGCAAACACATAAGTTCTATCAAAATAGTGAAAAATACAACATGTCAATCTCCATTGATAAAACAAAATGTATGACCTTCTCCAAAGAACCAGCAAGGTGTAAAGTCGTAATAGACAATAAATCAATAGAACAGGTAATGAGCTTCTGTTACCTAGGAGCGGACACATCAAGAAGCAACAACCCGATAAACGACATAAAGTCACAGGTCAACAAAGCTGCAACAATCTCAGAATGCCTGAGAGATATCATCTGGAAAAACAACCACATGCGCATTGATAGTAAAGTGCGGATATATAAATCCTGTGTTAGACCGGTACTAGCCTATGGTATTTAAACGAGAGCTGACACGAATAATACAAAAAGCAACCTCAGAATAGCGGAGATGAAAACATTAAGAACCATCGCAGGGAAGACACTTAGAGATAGGGTGAGAAACAACGACATAAGAGCGGCATGCAGGGTGGAGGACATAGTGAGATGGGGGAGGGAAAGGAAAAGATATTGGCGTGACATCATAGACAGAAAGAACCATGAGAGACTAGCATACATCGCCAGAGATGGAAAATTGGGTGGTCTACGTCCGCCAGGGAGACCACCTAAGAGATGGAAGGATAGATGGAGCTCCGCCTCACAGGATAACCAACCGAATTGAGCCTTGGCAATAAACAGACCTCAATGTCTTCTCGAAGTATAAGAAGAATAAGAAGAAGGTTTTAAGTACGAGATGCTTGCGCCGTGTGGTCATTTCATGAACTACCTATGCGGGAAATGCAATTTTAATATTTTTCACTAAACGTCGACGTTTCTGGAAGTGCCTGGAAGGTATTTCATGAAGTGACAGATTGCAAAAAGACTACAACATATATATCCTTTCTTCCAAAGTCCGTGCTCCTAGTCCTACTGGCTAGTTGGCATAAACGGAATACGCCCCGTTTGCGCTTTTTTCATTACGTACAGAAAATTTATTTTGTTGCAAAGTTTTCTAGTAAAATATTAAAGCAACAAATTATATGTTTTATTCTAATCTATGGGGTGACAAATTAAGAATGTCTGGCAATTATTAAAAAAACGAAATAAGTTGGACAACATATTGTTTGTTGAACATTGTAGAGTAAAACCTAAATTTTAATAGCAAGTTGAATGCTGATTGCTGAAATAGCATGCTGAATCCCAAATTAACAATTAATACTTGAAAATTACATCGATTAGTTGACCTCCGTTTGCTTCAATGCATGACTGGGATGCAACACTTGCAACAACACGATGCAAGAATGAACGCATTGCACGCGCCCACATTTCTGGAAAAAGCACCAATAGCTTTTGTCGAATGTATCGTTTTAAGTCTGCCAGTGCTCTAGGTCGGTTCTGATAAACTTTAGATTTAACATGAACCCATAAGAAATAATCCAAAGCCGATAAATCTGGAGAGCGAGGAATCCATAACTGATCCCTACGCTGAGTAATCTGACGACCAGGAATGAACTCTCGTAACATTCTCATAGACATGTTGGATACATGAGGCCTTGCACCATCTTGCTGATACCAAATATTATTTTTATTGAGTAAAAACAGGACACTCTTAATTTGTCACTCTTTCATAATTTCTTTAATGCGAAAACTAGATAGATACTACTTAACTACGAAACAATTTCAGTAATACTTAACAATTTCTAAGACTTCGTGTAGTCTATCGTCCGAATATTCGCTGCAGGGGTCAAGCAGGCTTCTTAAAGTTCCCTTCAGGAACATTATGTGTTCTGAAAGGAAGGTAATCTTCTTCCTTAGAAGGACAACACCCAGGGTGCTTATATCAACACCGTCTATTTCGATCACCCCGTCGTAATCATACAGTCGCAACATCAGCAAGGCAATCAAGGTCTTTCCGGACCCTGGCGACCCAATAATACAAACCTACAAATAATAGTTAACCATAAAATAGACATTGTTCTAGACCATTGCTAGTTTTGAATAAAGTTATAGTTATTTTATTTTTAAATTATGTAATGAATATTGTGTTAAATTGTGCTGTTTTTACTTACCTTTTCACCAGAATTAATGGTTAGATTTATATCGTACAACGACGGCATCTCCGAGAAGAAAACGTTAACATCGCGAAAAACAATTGCTCCGTTTTCGGGCCAATCCGCCAACTCTGCAAATCAATCGAAATAAATTAAATTTGTTTCCGAGATAACACATCGATTTTCTCACGGCTGTCGCGTTTCGTATAGAACACCTCCTGCTTCGTCTTCTGCGAGTAATTTAAAACGTTATGGATACTCGTCAAATTATAGGAAAAATTCCCGAAACGATTCAAGACTATTGTGATAATGTCTTTTATAAACATACTGTGAGCTATAACCAATCCAGTCCATTGAACTTTTATATGAAAATCTACAATTTTCAAAATCAATTGCGATCCAAAAAGAATGTATTTTAAGTATTTACATTGTTCTAAGATTATGTGGTTGATCATTACCATAATACTGAATAACAAACTAATTATTGACACCCAAAGGGTAAATGAGGTATGGAGTGTGTTAAGCAAACTCGTTATTGAAGTGTGGAGGTTTTGATAATACGTGTACTGTTGCAGAAAGTAAACACTTGTATGGTTTATTCGGATTATCGTTAAAGCCTCAATTGTTGTTGAGACGTATAGAGACAACAATGCAATAACTGAAAAACAAATATAAAATTTATTCTAACTTGACTATTTATACAGTATTAGTCCGAATATAATACGAACCCAATTATAAGATTAGTTTACGTTAAACTCACTTTAAAAAGATTATAGAGCTTGACTGCTGTCGGCTCTTTTGATGTTGCATAAACTTTGATAGACAAACATAAATGGACATATTTCTGTTAGTTCAAACCCTAATGGACAAAACTAAATGGGAGGGTAGTAGAATACAGAAACCCAGAGAGCAAAATGATGTCATCACTAAATCTTAAAGATTTATTCAAGCTATTCAAGATTTGGATATCAGAGCTAGTGCCAAAAAGGAATCTCTAAGAAGTCCACAAGATGCTAATTGCGCGACCTGACGATCAACTCCTTAAAAAAAACGTCATAAAGAGGTCATTTTTCTAATTTATTGAACTTCTTCTTCTTCTTATTGTGCCATATCCTCAGTGGACGTTGGCGATCAATATGGCCCATCGGATTCGATCCACAGCCGATCTGAACAAGTCAACCGATGTTCTTCCGGTCCATTGTCGCAGATTCTTCAACCAGGAGATCCGTCGTCTTCCCTGTGACCTTTTTCCCCTCGATTTTTCCCTGCATGATGAGTTGAAGTAGCCTATATCTGTTGCTGTTTCTCATGATATGGCCAAAGTATGACAGTTTTCTGTGTTTGACTGTTGTGAGCAGTTCTCTGTCCTTCTGCATGCGTAGGAGTATGGTTTCGTTGCTAACATGGTGGGTCCAGGAAACGCGAAGCATTCGACGATAGCACCATGCTTCGAAGGCCTTCAGTCGCTTACTAGTTGCCTCGGAGAGTGTCCATGCCTCCACTCCATACAAAAGCTTAGAGAAGACGTAGCATCTAAGTATGCGTGTTCGAAGATGGATGTTCAAGCGCATGTTACACAAAACATTCTTCATTTGGTTAAATGTAGAACGTGCCTTCTCTATGTTGATCTTCACTTCACGACTATGATCTCATTGGTCATTGAGGTTTACACCCAAGTACGATATTGATGGTACTCTCTGTAGTTGGGCCCCATTTACCAGGAATTGGGCATTAGACGCATATTTGCTGACGATTAGAATTTTTGTCTTTGCCACATTCAATCGCATATTAAGTGGTTCGCATGCCTCTACTACTTTATCAATCAGTCTCTGTAGTCCTTCGGCACTGTCGGCAATTAGTACAGAGTCGTCTGCATACCTTAAGTTATTAATTATTTCCCCGTTTATCTTTATCCCAATCTGTTCTTCTTCGAGTGCATTCTTAAAAAGGTTTTCTGCGTATCGGTTAAACAGTAGCGTGGATAGTACGCAGCCCTGTCTGACACCTTGTTCTACTGGAAATTCCTTTGACATTATATTTTCCACACGAACACATGCTGTTTGTTGTCTGTACAGATTGTTGATTATTCGTGCATCTCTGTCATCTATTCCTGATTGCTTTATGGTTTCTGTTAGCAAATCATGGTTAACCCTATCGAATGCCTTTTCGAAGTCGATAAAACATGTGAAAACATCGCAATTCACGTCTCTTGCTCTCTGAATCAGAACACTCAGACCAAAAAGGGCATCTCTAGTCCCCAATCCACTCCTAAACCCAAATTGCGTCTCGCTAATGTCTTCTTCTAGTTTTTGATATATTCGTTCGTAAATAATCTTAAGAAAGACCTTCATGAAGTGACTTGTGAGACAGATAGTTCTATAGTCTTCGCATTGTTTAGCTGTGTTTTTTTTAGGAATCGGTATAAACGTAGAGACTAGCCATTTCTCGGGTATATCTCCCGATTCATATATGTTGTTAAATAAGTCCGTGATTAGGTCTAGGTATTCTTCCTCAATGAGCTTTAACATATCGCCAAGAACTTCACCTGGGCCCGGGGACTTGTTGTTTTTGAGTCTTCCAATTGCCTTAAGAACTTCTTGATGAGTTATAGAAGAATTTCTTGAACAGAATTCTTAAAAAAAGTAATATTTCTGACATATTCGTGAAGACTTCTTGACGAAGTCAAAAAGACTTCTTTATTTAATTTTTCTGATTTCCTAAGATGTCAAAAGCTTAACCCGCGCAAAATCATACGGTGATGCCATTTACTAGATAGAGAAGACTGAACTGTCTACAGCCCATACTGTTAGATGGGAGGGCAGTAGAATACAAACTGGAGATAAGGTATTTGGGGATAATACTAGATAGCACACTCCTATGGACCAGCCACGCTTAAAATGTGGTAGGAAAAGCCAAACGCACTCTAATGTTGTGCCGAAATTTGTCATCTGGGAAAACGTGGAGTTGTAACTCCACAATTCTGCGATGGATGTATACCATGATAGTGAGACCTGCAATCACTTACGGAGCAGTTGACTGGTGGAAGTAAAACCAAGCTGGTCTGTATAAGGAAGCAGCTTGAGATGATTCAAAGACTGACGTGTGTCTGCATCGCAAGGGCGATGGGGTCTTGTCCGGCAATGGAGCTGCTGCTGGATCTGACTCCGTTGCACCTTGTTGTGAAGGGGGCCTCCAGATTGACGATTGTAAGGTACAGCAAGGAAGGAATCGGCAGGGGTAAAATAATCGGGAGCAGAGACCGGAACAGCCTCTCTGCCAAGATCCCCTGGCTGGAAGTACCAATAGATGAAATGGTATGCAAATACCATTTCGTAAAACACTATACAGTAATGGGTAGTAGTAAAGTCGACTGGAGCGACGAATCCTCAGCATACCACATAGAGCAAAGTGCTATCAAGTGGTATTCGGATGGTTCGAAGACAAAGGCAGGTACTGGTGCAGGAGTGTTTGGACCTCGTACCAAATACTGCGAATCCATGGGTATTTGCCAAAGTATCTTTCAAGCAAAGGTACATGCAATCGAGAGATTTCCTCAATTTAACCTCAACAGGTACTATCGCAAAAAAATGCTATCCGGTCAGATAGCCAAGCAGCCATCAAGGCCATTAGCTCATACCCCATCAGATCCAAACTTGTATTGGACTGTGTGGGAAAGCTAAACAAGCATGGCAGAAACAATAAAGTAACGCTATACTGGGTATCAAGACACACTGGTATAGGTGGAAACTAAGAAGCCGATTACCTAGTAAACAAGGGATCCTTCTTTGACCTGCCTCTAGATCACTTTTCGGCAGGCAACCATAGGGTCAGAGCTTTTGGGGTTCGGTCGTCCTTCATTCGCATGATTTGCCCGAACCACCTTAGCCTCTGCGCCTTCACATGCCTCACAATGTCTCTTCCCTCGAGTATTCCATCTATTTCTGCGTTGGTTCTTTTTCTCCATCCCTCCTCTTCCTGTATCCCTCCATATATTTTTCTTATGATATTTCTTTCGCATACTCTTAAAGCTTCCTCACCACTTTTGCATAGTATCCATGTTTCCCCCGCATAAGTGATTATTGGACGGATTAGTGTTTTGTACACTTTCAGTTTAGCTTTTCTGCTCAGTAGTTTGGATCCTAGCAGTTTCCTGTTGGCAAAGTATGCTTTCCTCCCTAACATAATTCTGTGAGCGATTTCCTCACTCATATTGTTTTGGCTCGTTAACTTAGTCCCTAGGTAGGTAAACTCGGTCACTTCCTCGTAGTTTCTACCATTTACTTGAATTGGTCTTAAATCTGTCACTTGCTCCCTACCACATCTCATGTACTTTGTTTTATTTTGGTTTATTATCAGTCCGCATGGTTCAGATTTTTGTTCAAGTCTCACTGTTTTTTAGGTGCTCCCTACCTCTTGATGCGATGTATATATCTTCAGCGTATGCTCCCACTTGCGCTGCTCTGGTTTTTAGGGTGCCTGTTACGTTCACCTCTCTGATTACTGCCTCCAGCAGTAGGTTGAACAACATTGCAGATAAGGCATCGCCCTGTCTTACTCCCGTTCCTATTGCAAAGTCGCCCGTGAGCTTGGAGTCTATTAGGACTTGCGCACTTGACTCAGTTAGTGTTAGTCCTACAAGTCTACCCAGTTTCATGGGTACTCCTAGTACCAGTAATTGTCTCATTAGCTCTTTTCTGGAGACACTATCAAACGCCTGTTTGTAGTCAATATATATGCTATACAATGTTATGTTATGCTCATAACATTTTTCCATTATTTGTCTTTGCGTGTGAATTTGATCTATGCTCGACCTGTTGCTTCGGAATCCACACTGGTAATCGCCTAATATTTCTTCCGAATATATTGCATATTACTTTTGCATATTACTGCTGACAGCACCTTGTATGCTATATTTAAAAGAGTGATCCCTCGGGAGTTAGCGCAGTCCTTCTTATTTCCCTTTTTATGGATTGGGCATATGATGCCTTTTTTCCATTCCTCAGGCATGGTTTCCGTATTCCATACCATGACAATTAATCCGTGGATTCGTGTCCACAAGTGCTCTCCACCGCTTATTAAGAGTTCTGCTGTATGGTATCACTTCCTGATGCTTTATAATTTTTCAGCTTTACTATTACCTCTCTTACTTCTTGAGAGGTGGGTTCCGGGATATCTGGTTGCGCTGCGTGATAATATTTTGCGTCTTCCCCATTGTTTTTATGTTCTTACAAGTTAACAGCTCACAAGGGATCCAGTGCGGAACCTTTATAGGTGCGGAAATCTTTTGGGGTATGTGTATGAACACCATCCACAAAAGTTTAGATGAAGAAATAAGAGAACAATGGAAGAAAACCTGGAAAGAACTTCCAGGGCTAAGACAATCCAGAGTAATGCTGGGATCTTTTAACCAGAAAAGAAAAAAAGCTAAAGCAAAAGCTTGCTTGAAACTAAACAGGAATAAGCTTAGAATTCTGACAGGGGTCCCGATGGGTCAATGCAGACTTAGGAAACACCTCAAGGCCCTAGGCATAGAGAAAGATGACAGATGCAAATTCTGTGGCTTAGCAGAGGAAATCCCCATACATCTGCTCAAGGACTGCGGACCACTGCTCCAGACAGATCTACCTTGGGGATCACTGCCTGAAGGCAGAGGAGTTGCAGTCCTTGAATCCCACCCAAATCTTGAAATTCATAGAGGAATCAGGACTAGAGGAGTCGCTCTAAATGGGTAAGTATACCAACGTTTAGAAGAAGAGGGTGGGGCACAATAGATCTATGAAGGTCGCCGTACAAGTCACCGACAAATCTACAATTTAAGATATCGGAAAAATGACATTTTCAAGATCTCATATTTCCGACTTCTTCGGAAGACAGAAATCTACACAATCTTGCGTTGGATGTACATTATGATCTTGAGACCGTAGATCACTTACAGGGTTGTTACGCATGGAAGCAGAACCAAACTGGACTCTATGAAGAAGCAGAAAATATTCTTACTACCTATTCTTACCTAGTACTTTCTAGGACTTCTTGAAGATGTATTTGAAAAGAATTTATATTGCAATCTTTTTGACTTGTGTGTTGTCTGGGAGGGAGATAAACTATCTAGGTGTAATACTACAAAGCAAACTCCTATGGAATAGGCAAGCTGAGGTAGTACTAAGTAAGGCGCACTAAAGTACTAGGAGCACTAGTAAGGCGTACTAAACGCGCTCTAATGGTGCGCGAAAATCTTGCAGGAAAAACGTGGCGTTGCAACCCCATAATCCTGCGTTATATGTACACCATGATCTTGAGACGCGTATGCAAGATTTGGACATGAGAACTAGTGCCAAAACGAAGTTGTCCTCTAGATCTTGAATGCGCCACCTGATGATCTCTGGAGAACTCCTTAAAGGGATAATTTTTCCTCCCATAAACAGGTAATTTTTCTGATCTTTTGAACAGAAATTTTAAAGAAGTCAAAAAAATGACATTTTCAAGACCTCATATTACCGATTTCTTTAAAGCCAGCAAAAACGACTCGATCTTCTCGATTTCATTGTTAAAAATGACATATTAAGTAGTCATTTCTGGGACTCCTTGAGGAAGTCTTTGAAAAGAATTCATAATGAAATCTTTTGGACTTGTGTTTCGTCTGGGTAGGAGATAAAATATCTTGGTATATACCAAACTCCTATGGAATAAGCATGCCGAGGAAGTCGTAGGTGAAGTCAAAAGCACTTTAATGGTGCTCAAAAATCTTGGAGAAAAAAGGTGATGGTGCAACCATACAATCCTTAGATGGATGTACACCATGGACCACTGTATGTATCACCAGTAATGCCGACCACTAATGTACCACTGTTGAGGCCTGCGATCACTAACAGGGAAGTTGCGCGGAGAAGCAGAAACAAGCTGGTCTCTATGAAGAAGCAACTTGAGAAGATTCAAATATTGGTATGTGCTTGCATCACGGGGGGATGAGGATATGCCCGATAGCAGCAATAGTAGCTACTGTCGCGCATGTTATCTCCAAATCGGCTATTGTAAGATTCAGGAAGGAAGGAGGTAAAATAATCTGGAATGGAGCTCGAAATAGCCTCGCTAGTTCGAAAAATTGTCTGGGAAGGAGATAAAATATCTTGGTATCTAGCTACCTCCTATGGAATAGGCATGCCGAGGAAATAGTAGGTGAAGTCACACGCGTTCTAATAGTATGCAAAAATGTTGGTGAAAAAAAACTTGGTGATGCAACCCCGCAATCCTGCGATGGATGTGCACCATGATCTTGAGACCTGCGATCACTAACAGGGCAGTTGCGTGGGGAAACAGAAACAAGCTGGTCTATGAAAAAGGAACTTGATAAGATTCAAAGACTGGCATGTGTTTGCATCTCGGGGGCGATGATGATATGCATGCCCGACAGCAGCAATAGTAGCTACTGTTGTGCATGGGATCTCCAACTCGGCGATTGTAAGATTCAGGAAGGAACGAAGGAGGTAAAATAATCTGGAATAGAGTTCGGAACAGCTTCGCTAGTTCCAAGTACCAAAAGACGAAATGGTACCATTTTGTGAGAAACTAGACAGCAATATGTAGCAGTAAAGCCGTAGCAGGAAGGAATATGTAGCAGGAAAAAACGTGGGGTTGCAACCACATAATCCTGCGTTGGATGTGCACCATGATCTTTAGACGTGTATCCAAGATTTGGACGATGGTCTGATGATCTCTTGAGAACTCCTTAAAAAACCCCATAAAGAGGTAATTTTTCTGATCTCTTGAAAATTATTTTTAAAGAAGTCAAAGAAAATATCATGTTCAAGACCTCATATTACCGACTTCTTTAAAGCCAGCAAACATGACATCTTCTCGATTTCATTGTAAGGACTTATTGAAAATGACATATTAAGTAGTCCTTTCTGGGACTCCTGGAGGAAGTCTTTGAAAAGAATTCATAATGAAATCTTTTGGACTTGTGTGTCGTCTGAGTAGGAGATAAAATATCTTGGTATATACCAAGCTCCTATGGAATAAGCATGCCGAGGAAGTCGTAGGTGAAGTTAAAATCGCTTTAATGGTGTTCAATAATCTTGTAGAAAAAACATGGTGATGCAACCCTACAATCCTGCGATGGATGTACACCATGAGACCACTGTATGTATCACCAGTAATGCCGACCACTAATGTACCACTCTTGAGACCTGAGATCACTAACAGGGCAGTTGCGCGGGCAAGCAGAAACAAGCTGGTCTCTGAAGAAGCAACTTGAGAAGATTCAAATACTGGCATGTGTTTGCACCACGGGAGCGATGAGGATATGCTCGACAGCAGCAATAGTAGCTACTGTCGTGCATGTGATCTACAAATCGGAGATTGTAAGATTCAGGAAGGAAGGGAGGAGGTAAAATAATCTGGAATAGATTTCGGAATAGCTTTGCGTGTTCAAACAATTGTCTGGGAAGGAGATAAGTATTTTGGTATATAGCAACCTCTTATGGAATAGGCATGCCGAGGAAATAGTAGGTGATGTCAAACGCACTCTAATAGTATGCAAAAATCCTGGAGAAAAAACGTGGTGATGCAACGCCACAATCCTGCGATGGATGTACACCATGATCTTGAGACCTGCGATCACTAACAGGGCAGTTGCGTGGGGAAACAGAAACAAGCTGGTCTCTATGAAAATGGAACTTGAGAAGATTCAAAGACTGGCATGTGTTTGCATCTCGGGGGCGATGATGATATGCCCGACAGTAGCAATAATAGCTACTGTTGTGCATGGGATCTCCAAATCGGCGATTGTAAGATTCAGGAAGGAAGGAAGGAGGTAAAATAATCTGGAATAGAGCTCGGAACAGCTTTGCTAATTCTAAGTACCAAAAGACGAAATGTTACCATTTCGCGAAAAACTAGACAGCAATATGTAGCAGTAAAGCCATAGCAGGAAGGCATATGTAGCAGGAAAAAAACGGGGTTTCCTCCTGCGTTGGATGTACACCAAGATCTTAAGACGTGTTTCCTAGATTTGGACGACGATTTGATGATCTCTTGAGAAATCCTTAAAGAAACCTCATAAAGAGGTAATTTTTCTGATCTCTTGAACAGGATTTTTAAAGAAGTCAAAGAAAGTGATATTTTCGAGACGGACTTCTTTAAAGACAGCAAAACTGACATCTCGATTTCATTGTAAGGACTTATTGAAAATGACATATTAAGTAGTCATTTCTGGGATTCCTTGAGGAAGTCTTTGAAAAGAATTCATAATTAAATTTTTTTGGATTTGTGTGTTGTCTGTGTAGGAGATAAAATATCTTGGTATATACCAAACTCCTATGGAATAAGCATGCCTAGGAAGTCGTAGGTGAAGTTAAAAGCGCTCTAATGGTGTTCAAAAATCTTGGAGAAAAAACGTGGTGATGCAACCCCACAATCCTGCGATGAATGTACACCATGAGACCACTGTATGTATCACCAGCAATGCCAACCACTAATGTACCACTCTTGAGACCTGCGATCACTAACAGGGCAGTTGCTCGGGCAAGCAGAAACAAACTGGTCTCTATGAAGAAGCAACTTGAGAAGATTCAAAGACGACTTGCATGTGTTTGCATCATGGGGGCGATAAGGATATGCCCGACAGCAGCAACAGTAGCTACTGTCGTGCATGTGATCTAAAAATCGCCGATTATAAGATTCAGGAAGGAAGGGAGGAGGTAAAATAATCTGGAATAGATTTCGGAATAGTTGCGCTAGTTTAAACAATTATCTGGAAAGGAGATAAAATATCTTGCTATATAGCAACCTCTTCTGGAATAGGCATGCCGAGGAAATAGTATAATAATAATAGTATATTAATAGTATAATAATAATAGTATGCAACAATCTTAGAGATAAAACGTGGTGATGCAACCCCACAATCCTGCGATGGATGTATACCAGCATCTTAAGACCTAAATGATCATGATCACTTACAGGGCAGTTGAGTGGGGAAACAGAAACAAGCTGGACTCCGTGAAGAAGCATCTTGACAAGATTAAAATAATGGCATGTGTTTGCATCCCGGAGGCGATAAGGATATGCCCGACAGAAGCAACAGTAGCTACTGTCGTGCATGTGATCTACAAATCGGCGATTATAAGATTCAGGAAGGAAGGGAGGAGGTAAAATAATCTGGAATAGATTTCGGAATAGCTTAGCTAGTTCAAAAAATTGTCTGGGAAGGAGATAAAATATCTTGGTATAGCAACCTCCTATGGAATAGGCATGCATAGGAAAGAGTAGGTGAAGTCAAACGCACTCTAATAGTATGCAAAAATCTTGGAGAAAAAACGTGGTGATGCAACTCCGCAACCTTGCGATGGATGTACACCATGATCTTATGACCTAGATGATCATGATCACCAACAGTTCAGTTGCGTGGGGAAGCAGAAACAAGTTGGTCTCTATGAAGAAGTAACTTGAGAAGATTCAAAGAATGGTATGTGTTTGCATCACGGGGGCGATGAGGATATGCCCGACAGCAGCAATAGCAGTTACTATCGTGCAAGAGATTTCCAATTCGGCGATTGTCAGATTTAGGAAGGAAGGAAGGAGTTAGGAACAGCTTCGCTAGTTCCAAGTACCAAAAGACGAAATTTTACCATTTCGCGAAAAAACTACACAGCAATATGTAGTAATAAAGCCGAATGGAATGATCCATCTGATCCTCGTGAATTCTCAACATTGAGCAAAGTGCTATCAAGCGGTATACAGATGGTTCGAAGACGAAGGAAGGTATGATGAATAAATATTATCACTCACCGTGTTGTTCCATTGCTCGACAGTAAGTGTTGGCTTTGAGAAAATAATGTATAATCACGTAACATATAACAGCGAAAATTAACACAGAAACTAAAAACATAGCCTTTAGCGACATTATGAATCCAAACACTGTGAAAAATAAGACAGCCACCTAAAATTAATTGTAAAAATAGATTATTTATCTATAACTAGCTTTCTTATCGAAATGTGGAATCTGAGGTCAAATTTAACAAATCGATTTGAGGGGATTTTAAAGAGTCGTCGATTACTTGTTTTAGACCAGTGTATCTTAACCAAATACATCTCCTTTTTTTTAATTCCCAAAAAACATTTAGGAATGTAACGTCGAAAAAAAAACAAATTGATTGTGGTAAAACTGTAAGATTCTTTTCCGGTCTGACGATAATGAATGCTTGGTCTTTTTTTATTCCATCCAAGTAAGAACGAACTAAATATTTAGACTATAGCGGGGGCTTAACTTGGGATTTCAAGTGGACGGCTTTTGGGCAGCGTTTTAAACATCCAAGTAGACGATTGGCGACGATTTTGCAAATGGAATCGTTCACTTGAATGTCTACAGCGCTGCGCAAAACTCAAAATCGTCTACTTAGATTTTCAAAAGCCCCCGCTATAGACTAAAATATTTACTTCGTTCGTTCTGGATGTCTACAGCGCTCCCTAACACGCAATATCGCCCACCTGGACTTTCAAAACTCCCCGTTTAAGAAACACTGCTATAGATTAAAATATTTAGTTCGTTACTTACTTGAAGTGCGCCAATAGCATTAATAGGAATATTGACATCGATTACTTTAATATCCCTACTGAAAAGTTCAAAGATTTCCTCGCTGGAAATCGCGGTGAAGAAATAAATTCGAGAGTTCATGACCGCGGTCATTAAACTGGCGAAAATTCTCCTACTCGCCTTTTCAAAGACGATCAGAGAGGCCAGAACTCGAATTATTTGGAAGAACAGAATCAGCAGAATTATCGTCGAGTAGATCGTAAGCTTCTCCATCGTACGGTCGTCTTCCTTACGAAGGGAAACTGGGTCGTTGAAAAATTCCTCTATTTTACGAATTGCAAACGATTCTGTTTTATTACCCGGAGTATAAAACTTTGTCGTCAAGTCGTAAGTACTACAAAAATATACAAAACAATGTAACTTTGAATTGAAAAATTCACTAATGTTTTTACCACTGATTTTGTAAAATTATTTTAAAATTATTATTATTATTAAAATTATTAATACGTGATATAATGAAATTATATAAATCTAAACAAAGGGTACTGTGAAATTATATAAATCTAAACACTTTTTTCAGCTTCAACTTGCTTCTTCGGTTGAACGTTTTCCTCCCTTCGTTTTCTTCTTCGACTCTTCTTCTGCTTCTACTTTACTTTCTTCTTCAACTTGGTACTCTCTTTTTTAGCTTCTACTTTACTGACAGCAGCTTTTTAATTCTTTCTTAGATGCCTCCTCTTCAAATTAACTTCCATTTGAATTTCTTCTTCAACATATTCACTTTTCCTCTTCTTCTTTTTGTTCCAGTTCCCTACACTTGTCTGTTCAGCAACAACTTCTTCCACCTTTGGACTAATCCAAATCCTTCTCTTTAATCTTCTTGACTGGTTCGTCTACCTCAACACCCTTCGCATTAACAATCACACTATTCCATTTATTCTTTTCAAAACTGAGGGAGTTCAGGAAGATGAAGGAAATTGAAAGTGCAATAGTGTACTTGTTGAACAAATGATGAAAGAAAGATAAATTGAAGAAGAATGTAAAAGCTGATGTCTGTATAATATTGGGTACAAAAGAGAGTAAACAAGTTGAAGAAGAAAGTAAAATAGAAGCCTAAGAATAACCAGTGAAAAATAAAAAGAAGGAAGGAAAAAGTAAAGTAAAAACCAAAACAGCAAGAAATATTTTATTAAGTGTATAGATTTATATAATTTCACAAGTTATAATATATTTTTACAAAGTATTCAATTCAAATTATGGATAACCACGTAGTAACGGGCACAACCGTCCTCTTCATTAAAACAATGTAATATAATAATGTTTGAGTAAATAATACTTCTTACTTTAAAGAATAATCTTATCGATTACTTCTACAAACTATATACCAGGTGGACCATTGAAAACGAGTCCAAAAGATTTTCGGATAGTTAAAAATGAATTCTTAAAAAACGCTCGGATATGTCAACTTTGTTTGTGATGTCCCCCTTACATTTTCAAGAAAATTTGAAGCCAAATCACGTAAACCCTTATTGTGCTATGACCACAACCCCAAAATTTTTAAATGGCACGGTGGCGTAGGTGACACCTCATTTAAAAACCATTGAATACTAAACGGTTAACATTTTCCAACAATTGGTTAGCATTTTTAACAATTGTTGTCGAGATTATTTAATTTCAAGTTAGGCTCGCGTTCTTCGTTTATGTCCTTGAAAAGAAGTCCTATTGTTCAATCTGTCCTTACAAAAACTGCAAAAGTGATGGAAAAAACACAATTCAACGCCAGAAAAGATTTTTATTAGTTTAGCAAATTTTCAAATTCAAGAAAAACAATTCAAGAGATCTCTACAAGGGACTGAACAAACAAACTACTTCATACACGGCCCCAACCTAACATGTCAGAGGGCCAGATGGGAAGCTCCAAATAAATAACAGTGACTGCACAAACACTTTTGCAGAATACTTCCAGAAACTCCTCAATGCAGAACAACCGAAAGAGAGGTTGCTTTCGCCGAGTCAGGAACCAGGACTCTGTACCACCCAACAGGGAAGAAATAGAGAAGATCATCAAAGATCTTAAGAACAACAAGGCCCCAGATGAGATGCTATAGTTGCAGAAATGTGAAAGCTCGTAGATGAACTGTCCCTGCCTAGCATTACTCCCAGATCATTCAGGACATTTGGAGAACAGAGGTCTTGCCAGAGGGATGGACCTTAGCCGTGCTCCATTCACTACATAAGAAAGGAAGTAAAACCGACCTCGACAACTACAGAGGCATCTCCTTTTTGCTTGTAACCTACAATATCTTCTCTAAAGCCCTACAAACTAGAGTCACCATACAGCTACACTCCCAACTAGGTGAATACCAGGCTGGCTTCCGTGCGAGTAGGTTTTGCACAGAACAGATACAAAACCTCCAGACACTCGTCTCATCTAGGAGCCAAGGGGGATACCCCTGGGTAGCCTTATGGTAGACTTCCAAAAGGCATACGACTCAAAAGATTGACAGACCCTCTTCTCTGCCCTGTGGGAACTAGGCCTAGATGGGAAGACTGCCAAACTGTCCAAGCTACCCTGAAGAACACCACCTCCAAAGTCAAGTTCAGTGAACTCTCCGCGAGCTTTTCCATCCAGACAGGAGTCAGGCAGGGGGATGGCCTCTTGTGCATCCTCTTCAACTGTGTTCTGGAGAAAATCAACAGAACTTGTCCAGTCTTATCCTTCAATTTATCCCTTTCAGGTATCCACCTGTCACACTCAAAAACGGTATGTGCCGCGCTGTATGTGAGTCCATAGTAAATACAGAGTCAATCTGTAGCCCTACCGATGCTATGGATAAAGTTCCTGAAACAGCTATGTCCGCTCAAAACTTAGGTGACGTAAAAATTTGTTTCGCCTTGTTTTCTAGTTGCCCAACGCCCCACATCAGGGATTATGATTCTGGTCCAGTATCACTTAGTGGATAGACTCCACTGGTTTTGCCAGATCTGGTACATTCGGGCCTTCGCTAGAGCCTTTTTGTCGGCCTGTGTACCATCGCCGTTTGATCTGCCATTGTAGACTTCTACCTTCTCTTCTGCCATAAGTTCTATGGGTGGTATGCCGGCCAACACTAGAGCAGCATCCCTAGAGACAGTCCGGTAAGCACAGCATACTCTTAGCGCCATTTTCCTTTGAACGGTTACCAAGTTTTGTTTAATCACATGTTTTTTCAAAGCCTTTGCCCAAATCGGGGCTGCGTAGAGTATTGTGGAGTGTACCACCGAGCATGGACATTAATTGGGCATTAATTTATCTAACGCTGCTGCAGTTTTCAGTGCTTTGGCTGCCACTGTGGTGATACGGCGATAGGCTCTTGTCAAAGGTTACACCTAGATATTTTAGCGGTTCCTTTGGGGTTATTTTTTCTCCCTTTATTTTAAATGTGATGGGTTTCGTTTTTCGTAGTCCAGTTAGCAATACAGCTTCTGTCTTTTCTGGTTCAAGCTTCAGATTCTTGATTTTCATCAATTTGTTCACCTGTTCAATGGCCCTGTTTGCTCTCAACATGGTTTCCATTTCCGTCTTCCCCGACACTACAAGTGGCAAGTCATCAGCGAAGCCCACGATGTCCATACCTTCCGGTAGCTTTAGTCTAAGTACTCCGTCGTAAAGAACTTTCCATAGTGTCGGTCCCAAAACAGAGCCCTGCGGCGCCCCACTACAGACATCATGCTCCACTAATTTATTGTTTTAGGTAACTTCGTACTAGACGTAGCAGGTATGGTGAGATACCTCTTGCTGAGAGCTCCTCAAGAATATTTTGCCAGGCAGCTGAGTTAAAAGCATTGCTTACGTCAAGAGTGATAAGGGCACATAGCTTTCTAGTTCTCTGCGTGCCCGCTTGCGATTTTTTTGCTACTTCAAAGACTTTCGCTATAGCGCCTACTGTTGACTTTCCCTCTAGGAAGCCATATGATATAAAACCTGACCTAAGTTCTAGTTTTAACCTGCAAACTATCAGGTGTTCCAAGAGTTTGTCCGAAACATCTAAGAGGCAGAGGGGCCTTCATGAGAAAGGTTCTTGTGGTGCTTTATCACCTTTCTTAATTAGCACCAGCTTGGCTTTTTTCCAGTCGTTGGGAAAGATCACATCGCTAACTATATGGTTCATTACGTTTAGGACATTTGTTGGGAACTTAGCCACTGCCGTTTTTAGAGTCTCAGGTGGTAGTCCGTCTACCAACGAATACGTTGGCTGGCTCTTAGCAATTCATCTTCCGTAAATGGGACTACCTCCGTCACGTTGGGTTGCTCCCAGCTCGGCTCTTCATGATTAGGGAACAGTGCGTCTACCACCTCTAACATCTTTTCCATCGGAACCTGTAAAATTAGGTGCCTTATTTTCAGCCCTCGCATTGCGATTTTATACGCATCCCCCCAGGTATCTTCGTTAATTTTTTCGCACAGGTTTTGCCAGTGAAGACGTTTAGAAACATTTATTTTTTGTATGAGAGACTTTTTGGCAGTTACATATTCTTGTCTGTATTTTTCGCTGAGAGCTAGGTCTGAATTCTTTCATCCTTTGTGCAGATATATGCGTCTAGACGCAATGCAAGCTGCCCTTAAAGAAGCGATTTCATTGTGCAACCAACAGACACGCCTGGGTTTTACGAACCGCTTTTTTTGAGGGATTTTTTTGTGGAAAATTCCACATTGTCGCCAGAAGCAGGACTGAATCTTGGGTACAAAAAGATATTTTCAATGTACCCTGTCTAGTCTTTGCTGATGATCTCACCCTATTGGCCAACAGCATGGATGAGGTTATTCATAAACTACAGAGCCTCTACAATGTTGCAGCAAAAGCCGACTTACCGCCGGTCAACATACAGAAGACTGAGTTCACCACCAATATCAAGCAGGCTTCTTCTACAAAACCACCAGGAAATAATGATATCTGTAAAGTTCCTGCAGTTAAGTACTTCGGAGAATGGATCTAAGGAAGCGAGAGAGGAACCTTGGCCATAGACGCCAAGTTAGAGAGGGCCTATCATTCCTGTAAGAACATTTATACCTCGCAAGTACTTATCCAAGAACATAAAGCTGAAGCAGAACAACTCGGTAGTGAGACCCTCTGCACTCTATGCCTCTGAGTGCCTCTTGATGAATTGAATAGGACCACTCAGGAAACTAGAACTTAAAGAGAGGAAGATTCTGAGGAGAATATTAGGATCCATAAGAGAGGAAGACGGTATCTACAGAATCAGGCACAATAACGATCTCTACAACCACAGGAAGACATAGTCACAAGTATGAGGAAAAGACGACTGACCTTCTATGGGCACATGATCCGCCTGAATCAGTCCAGGATTACCAAGAGGATCCTCACAGTGACAAGTTGGGGAAAGGCGTCCAAAGCCAAGTGGCTCACATCTGTTAAATCAAACTTGGAGGAACTGCAGATTCCATTACAGACAACCGAGAACCGAACTCAATACCGACAGGCTATCCTGCAGTTGGTCTTCCCACTGTCTCTAACAAGCAACAAGTGTACAGGCACTAACAGACCTAAATGGACGGATTAGAAGAAGCAGGCTCACACCCAAAAGATGAAGGCTTCTGTTTTTTCTTGGCGCAGTATACCAGAAAGGAGAAGACCCTACCTGAGAATTAACACGAGCCCCGTGGTCCCTAGTAGGCCAAAACGATCTAAAAAAAAAAAAATACTCAAATTGTGCGCCACCAACTTCACAGAAATACAAATTCCGCTCGGAACGTTCTCTTACATTTTGGAGGATCTGCGGCGTAATTTGTCCGCATTCTTTAATAATGCGTCGACGTAACCCTTCCAGAGCCTCTGGTTCTCTTGCATAAATTCTACTCTTTAGATGACCCCACAACAAAAAGTTCAGAGGACTTAAATCAGGTAATCTGGTCATTCCAGAGCACCTCTTCGTTCAATCCATTGTCCCGGGAAAACTCTATCCAGAATCTCCCGAATAGCCTGCGTATAATGTAGTAGAGCTCCATCTTGTTGAAAAATCAAATGGTCTCCTAAGTAAGGATCATCATTTTCAACGATATCAACAAACAATGGATGGACAACATCTTCCAACCCTTAAAGGTAACGTTCACCCGTCAAATTACCATCAAGAAAAATGGGACCATGTTTTTTTTCTACACTTTTCCCAGTAAGAACATTAAGAACAATTGAACTTCCTTTCAACGACATAAACGAAAAACGCTTTCATAACTTGAAATTAAATAATCTCGAAAACAAATCGAGGGGTACAAATTTTCTTGTAAAAGGTGTCCCCCCTACAAACAAAGTTGACGTGTCTGGGCGATTTTTGAGAACTCATCTTTAACTAACCAAAATCCCTCAATTTCCTTTTTAATATCCCCTCCTGGTATTTGTGGGGCCTATTATTCTACCTTGCAGCATAACAAATCACAATCTGAGTGCAGCAGTGTCGTATACCAGAAATCCTAGTTTGAGAAAACTAGGATTGTGTTCCTTACCATAACTATTATTTTGAAAAGCGCTTACCAACACTTATGTTCAGTTAAATATTTTCTTTTCATTCCAAATATTATGCAGTTTAAATATGTTTATGAAGCAAAATTTTTCGTGTTTTCTTACCAACAACAGTATTGCAATCAGAGTGCGATATATTATATTTGCTAGACCGTCGATCGTTAGTCTATTGGCTTACCAGTCATAAATGTAATAGTCTGCAGAAATGCAGAAAAAGCTTGCTATTATAGTCATAATGATGCAAAAATACATGGATTTCTTCAAATTAAAGCCGGTTATGTAAGCTTTTATAGTATTTCTTCTTGTGTTGACTTCGAATTCGGTTATTTTTATATCTGTGTAGATTTGCACAGAAGATGACAACAGCGTTGCTACTTCTTCCTTAAAATTGACAAAACCTTGAGAAATTTTTCAGATAAAACTCGAAATAAAAGAAAAAAATAATGAAAACTAAAACACAAAATTGATCAACAAAATGAAATGACCAAATATACACTAAATTTGAAAATCAAGTTGAGACAGTATGATAGGATAGCATTAAACTACATGATTATTAAATGTTACAAAGACAGGTGTTTCAAAGACAAATGAGGGCATTGAAACAGGAGTATTTAAACAATTTGAAACATCCAAACATCTTCCGCCACGACCGTGTCAAAAGGAACTTGCCTTATGACCAGGCGTTCGGGAGATTATCTATACCCAGTGGTGTGCCGGGAAACTGTTAACAATGGGCTCGCTGCCAAAGACCGCGTCCTGGGGGAGGGGAGAGAGAAGGCCTCATTTTCCTGACACTTCTGCAACAGTGGCTAGATGTCTATACTCGGGCCAGCGAGAGAATGCAGCTGTACTGCGCCAAGGTATGAGGGTCGAGGGACGCCCCGCAGGTTAGTTTGAGTTAAGAAATGTCCGTCAGTTTTTCAAACACGGACAACTAAATACCGCGTGCTCGGAATAATGTAAGGGTATGCGCAGAACAATGCTAAACTCGTCGAGACGAGATGCATTATCTCGCCGGCCCGAGTATAGACACGACACGCGAATCTAATTTTCTCGTACCTTGTACACCTGTGTATGTAAGCAAGTTCTATTGCGTTTTTTGATGAGAAAGGATGATAAATTATTGTTAGTTTACATGATAGTATAAACACAAAATATAAATTCTTAAATAAAAACGATAAGAAAGCTTGGTCCATGTTTTTATTATACAATGTATGTACAGTGTGTTGAAGAAGAACTCCCTAGTTTTAAGCATAAATTTAATGTTGAAATTAATGAAAAACAACATCAACGAGTACATACAATAAAAACTTTTGTTTTAACATTAATGGACTTTAACGTGGGTTCAGTTCGTTGCCCTGCACACGTCGAGACGATTTTCCACTGATCACCACGTATTCACCAACACGTCAGGTGTAACTGTCCCAACCCCCGCGACAACTTTCGCTTAAATGAATGATGTCTCGACAAAAGAAAAAGTCCAATGGGGTTAAGTCCGGGCTTCGTGGTGGCCAAGAGATTGGGCCACTTCTGCCTATACACCTTCCCGGAAATCGAGTGTCTAGAGCCGCGCGCACGTGGTTACTGTAATGAAGTGGGGCGCCATATTGTTGGAAAAACATAACCTTTTTTTCTGCCTCAATATCATTCATTTGGGGAAAGGCATACCCTGTTAACATGTTTTAGTGATTGTTCCCATTTATTGTTTGTTCTACAAAAATGAAAGGAGGACCAATTACACGATCTTCCATCAAGCCGCACCAAACATACCGCACAATTCATGTGGAAACTTTTACCCCCAAATTCTGCATTATGACGATTTACTGTTCCACTAACATGAAATGTAGCCTCATCAGAAAAGAAAACATTTTTCAACAAATCATCATCAATTATGTTTAGAAAGTCAACAGCAAACTCTAACCTTTTGATTTTATCAAAATCAAAATAAGTTTATTTCATTATCTAAGAATACAAAAAAATGAAATGTGTGATAGAAAAAAGAAAATAGTATATCTAATTAACATGTTCTTGGTAATTTACTCTTAAGTAGAATTCTTCGATATTATACGTTTCTATATCAACTAGGAGTTTATACAATTATTTTTTGAAAAGGTTTGCATTCACTAGTTGTTTAATCCTCCTTGGTAGTACGTTGTACATTTTCATATTGCTGTACGGTGGATTTCTTTCAGTTAGCGATAGCCTCCCAGCATAGGCTGAAAGTAGCTGAAAGACTTCGTTACAAAATCTGGTACTACTTAGATTAGGCTTGTTAAAGTTCCCAAATAAGTGTCTATGTTTCAGAACGAAAAGTATAGACTCATACATGTATGTAGCTGTTGTTGTTAAAATAATAGCAAGTTGAACAGGCCTCTGCAGGATTGTCTGTAATGTAGATTGTTCAGAGTACGAATGGCTTCTTTCTCTATTCTAAAGATGCTTCTGATGTGGATACTATTTCCCCAAAACATAATACCAAATTTTAAGTGGGAATAAAAATTCGCGAAATACACCATCCTAAGAGCTGCAGTAATTAGCATTTGGACTAATATCATCAACAGTTTTGTTAATGATGAGTAGGGATATATCATCTGCATAGTTGATCATCAGGTTTCTCAGTAGTGGGTATTTGATGTAGATCATTAATAAATATTGAGAACAGCAATGGGCCAATCGTGCTTCCTTGTGGAATACCCATGTTCACAATCCTTGGAGAGGAATAAACAAAAACATGGGGAGAGTGAACCCTGGTTATCTGTTCCCTATTTTTCAAAAATTATTTGATCCAATCAGAAGCAACGCCTCTTCTTCCATATTTATATAATTTCTCGAACAGTTTCCTATGGTCTACTAAGTCATAGGTTTTTTTCAAGCCGTCTTGATGGCAATTTATAAAATATGTTTTTCTGGTACATACAATTTAAAAAAAAAAAATTGAGAAGATAGATAGGATACTGATAGGCCTATAGTTTCCGATCTCATTTTTATCTCCCGCCTTATAAATTGGAGTGACGAGTGCACGTTTCAGTTTTTTCAGAAATTTACCAACCAATAATGAATTATTTATTATGAATAGTAAGAGACTTAATTTAGAAGGAAACACATTTTTTAGAACTATGGGGGGGGGGGGGGGGGTATATTGTCAAGGCCTACACTTTTTTAAATTCACAATTATATTAAATATCTCTTCTTCACTAGCTGCCACAAAGAATATAGAATTTATATTTAACTCAATATTTTCCTTATAATTAATATTTGGCTGAGATTCAGCTAATATTATAGCTCTGTCCACAAAGAAATTATTAATTTTTATTGCACTAGCGCGCGCGGTTCTTCATTTTGGTTAAAATAATTATTTTTCTTTTTAAGTTCAGTTATTTCTCTCACAATGTTCCAAGTTGTTATTTGTAGATTGGTCGAAGTTTCAATTTGTCGCTTAAATCTCTCTTTCTTTTCGTTCCGGAATTTCTCGATGAATTTTCTGTGATGATTATTGTATACACTTTTAAATAGTATAGAGTTTTAGGTTATTTTCCATCAATGCTAGTTGGGGGTTGGTAAAGACCCTTACAGTTGTGGTTTTCTTGCGTCTATGAATTTTAGAAAAGGCCTCATTAAAATATTTCAAGATGAAATATGTCCGTGAACAAATTCCATTGCGTATCAACATTATAACAGTCAACTTCATACAATTCGTCCCATTCTATGCTCTCCAAGATCTGTCTGTGGTGTTTCATGTTTTCTTCATTATATAATCTTACCGTCTGTTTATTGTTGGTATTTGCATCCTCCTTTCCGAAATCCACTGTAAGCAGTTGCGCATAATGATCGGAGATATTATGGTTACTGGTTTTAATGCTGAACGGTATATTAATGTTAGCAATAATATTATCAATACATGTTGCATGTCTAGGATGAGAAACTTCATTTGAAAGGAGTTTTGCGTTATAAGATTCTAGCAATGACAAAAATTGCTGACTTGTGTTCGTGTTTTTTTTAATATTTATGTTGTAATCGCCAGCTATTATATACCGACTATTTTTTTTTGTGGAGCAATATTAATAGTTCTTGTAGTTTAAGGTAAAAACTTTTTATATTAGTCAATGGGGCTGTATAAATGCCTACTATTATTAGTACCTTCTCATTAAGTTTTGATTCAATACCAGAACACTCAAAAACACGTGCTTCTGAAATCAAGTTAATATCTTGCCTAGTTTAAAATATTATTCTATTTTTGCAGTATATAGCCGAACCTCCATGCTCCCTTTCTTCGCGGCAAAAGTAAGAACCCATTTCAAAATTGCTAACCTTCAGTAATTCAAGTTGTTCCGAGTTCTTTCAATGCTCAGTTACGATTAGGAATCTGCACTGGTTATATTTTTCGAGCATATACTCAATTTTGTCAATCGAATTTCTAATGGATTGAGTATTTTGGTTGATTAAAATTACTTTGGAGACACTACTAGAATTGTTTACTCCTTGGTTGGTATTTAGATTTTCCTCTGAGTTTTCCCGATGTGTTCGAAAAAACGGTTTAAACATGTATTGCGTGGCCACGTTTCGACTTTTATTAATTCGTCATATTTATCTATTGGGACCGACACTTTGAAAGAAGAATACTCCTCTGGATGTTTTGATGCCAATTTCTTACAACGTATGGAGTCGAATTTCTTGGTGTGTAAATACTGGTCTGTATCCTCTTCTTTTAATGTGGGTTCCAGCATGTAAACATGTAGGTGGTGAAATCATACTGCCGATTTAATTTGCGGCGTCGTTAGTCCCATGAATAGTGATTTTCTGGCGCGTCGCGGTTTATATTTCGGCGTCTCCCAGTTCTCATTGATTTCCGAATTGTTTATATCTTTATCTTGTCTCATATCGATATTCTTTTCGCCAGCTTTTGCTGATGAACATCCTGGCTTGTTTATTTTTTTTTTCACATTCTTTATCTGCTTTTGGGTCCGCTGCAGGTACATCTGTCTTCGATTCTTTACGTTTTTCTGTCTGTTTCGATAGCGCTGTTTCTATATTGTCGGTAGAACGAACAATTTTTATTAACTCCTCGTTCTTCAGTGACAAGATTTTCAACTGTTCTGTGAGTTGTTGAGTAATATCTGGTAGAGGCTCCACTTCTTTTATAATTACATCGTTCTTTTGGGTTAACAATTTTAACTGATTGATTTAACTGATCTTCCTTCCTAATCATTTCCGATAATATGTCGAGAAATTCTGGATTTTCCAGATAGTTTACTTTATTCGGGTTAGTATTCGATCTTAAATCCCGTTTAAATCCCATGGTTCAGGTTCAGTTGAGATTCTTGTACGATATTAAAAGAATAAAATATATTCTGCTCGCACGCACGACTGATCACGCTCGCGTTCTGACACTTACTTATCAGTAGGTTTTATTTCATGTAACAGTTTGTAGGCACGCAAATGAAGTCTTTTACGGATAACTTCATACACGGTCCTTTAGGTAATTATAATTGGAGACTACGTCTGGCCAAACTACGTCTGGCCAAACTACGTCTGGCCGAGCGATATCCTTTTAAAACACTACCGATTTCCTTGAAAGATTGTAGCCAATGACGGATAGTGTCTGCTGTAGGAGGTTCAACATCATCCTGACGTCAAAAATTACGTTGCACTGTTATAACAGATTCAATTTGCACAAGCCAAATAACACACTGCGCTTTGCCTGAAGCCTGAACTGAATTAAGCGAACTTAGCCCAGGCGCCGTCTCAAGAACAAGCAGGCGTGCCAGCTGCAGGGGAGCAAAACTTGGACAGTTGATGAATCAAACACCACAAACTAGAATAGTGTGTATCACTTGAACAGTTTCTAGGACATAATAAAACTAGGGAGTTCTTTTTCAAACGCACTGTATACACATAGATTGCGGTAGTGGAAACTGTGAGAAGCTAATTTTCGAAAAAAATAACAATGGGCTCGCGAATTTATAAAAAATTTAACACTGGGCTCGCAAATTTATAAAAGATTTAACACTGGGCACGCGCGAGGCCGCTCCAGCACACCACTGTCTATACCCAAAAATTGAGACTGACCAGGAAATATGGATTGACTGTACAGGATGAGCGAATCTCAATATCTCGACTCTATTATAAGAAAAGGGAAAACGGTAGAAACAATCTGAAAGATTTCTTTCCAGATTTTCGCTCACTCTGTAAATTTTTAGGAGATACAAACTTTACCTTTTCCTGCAAAAGGGCACTGCTATACACAGTACATTTCCTATCAATATCATCAATCATTATGTCGTTAAGTGAAGGGAATTCTTTAAGATCATTAAAATTTCCAAAATATTCACAACGTCCCTAAAAATAAACAAAAATCCGTAATTTAATTATTTATTCTTGTCTATTGCTATCTAGTTATGTCTACATTTTTCTAGTATTTTGTCTAGACTTTGTTTATACTTAGTCTGCTACGGTCTTGTCTGGTTTCGTCCGATCTTCTTTACTCTAGTCTTGCTTAACGTTTGATCTTGTTTGGTTTTGTTTGATTTTGTCTTGTCTGGCCTTGTTTAATTTTGTTTGTTGTCGTGTCGTGTTTATTTGCTAATATATTGAAACAAACCTCGTTCAAATAAAATATAACATCGGCATGTTCAGCAAATACTAATTGGTTGCTGACAATAATCCTCGTCTTATTTCGCAAATGTGTGGTAATACATTCGATCATGCAGTTCCTAGCCTGAACATAATTGTGTATACCAATAATGGGAAACAGGAACAAATAAATATCCGCGTCACTGTAAAGAATTCTGGCCAGATTCAACTTGGTTTTCTGCAAGAAATTGAAATTAGCCTCGTAGATATCAGTCTCTTCTTTGTAGGGTAATTTAGATATATCCTTTTTGATCCCTGCCCTTTTCACAGCTTTTTTGAAGTTTTTTCTAGAAAACCGCTTTCCAAAAGTTATGTTTTCTTTGATTGTTCCTGCTATGATTATGGGATGTGTGTGGTAATAAGCCAACGTTCCCGCGAACGTGATGTTTCCTGTATACTCAAGTTCACTTATCAAAATCGGGATGATGAGTTGATGCCCAGAATTAACAGGTCCTGTGATAAGAGACAGTTTTCCAGCTGGTATGGTTATATTTAGATCAATCAAACAACCACTTGTATTTGGGCTCATTTCAGTTGAAACGTTTTCGAAAATTATGTCTCCTGCTTTCGAAATGAACTGATTCCTTTTGAATTCTTGCAACAGCAGGAATTTTTGGATTTCTTTTAGGAAGTTGTTAGAGTTCGCCGTTACAGCTATGGATTCTGGTATGTTGAGGGTCAAAATTTGACAAAAATCACCGTAAATTACCAGACAAAAAACAAGTTTTTCTATGGTTAAAAAGTAGCCTAGGTACAGGTAAAGGAACACCGTTGCGAAAACCGCCAATCTTTGGGTGCTCTCCAACGTTATCATAAAGAGAGCACTCACCACGTAATGGTACGAATTCACGTAGTTTTCCGATTTTCTTATATTCCATATTTTATCTGTAAATATTTTCTCCAATCCGAAAATTTTTATTGTGTAAATGTACTTTAATAATACTGCTATTATCGACATCCTTCTGCTTCTATGTTTCTCCAACTTCCGTTGTATTATGTAATGCAGTGAACAACATATACCTAAAACAGAAATTCTAAGGAGTGAGAGTAAGATTGGATAATAGAGGAGAAGAGTGAGGAGTAAGACTGAATAATACACAAGGCTATACACTCTTCAAGAACAGATAAATCTAGACTAGACCTGACTACATACGACTAGACTAAGGTGATCAGATTGTAACACTGGTGGAGGGACAACATTGACAGGGTACATGGTATAGAGTATAGACAGTGGTATATCATTAATAAGATCATTTTGTGATAAATTAATATCTGGAAAATGTCTGTTATCTAATGATTTTTTCATATTTTCCCAATAAATTTCTTCTTTTAATTCTTTGCTTATCTAATAAAAACGTAATTCAGTATCATTATAATGTCCGTCCACTCTTGATTGCTATCTCTTCTTCTTCTTCTTCTGGTGCCTATCCGTTTCGGATGTTAGCGATCATCATGGAAATTCGGACTTTGTTGCAGCCCTGAAGAGATTTGTTGAAGTTGTGTTGAACCAGGTTTTTTAGTCACGATATTCTCGTTCTTCCTGGCCCTCTTCTTCCATCTACTCTTCCTTGTAGTATAAGTTGCAATAGACCGCACCGTTGACTGTTCCTCATTATATAGCCAAGGTATTCCAGCTTTCTGGTCTTTATTGTTAGTAAGACCTCTCATTATTTTCCCATTCTCTCTAGGACTTGCTGGTTAGTGACGTGAGCCGTCCAAGAAATTTTGAGTATGTGGCGGTATGGCCAAATCTCAAATGCCTCGAGTCTCCGTTCGGTAGCCTCTGTCAGAGTCCAGGACTCCACTCCATATATAAGTACTGTAAAGATGTAGCATCTCTGTAGCCTGATCTTCGTTTGTATTTTCTGGTGATGTGCTTTGAATACCTTTGCCATTTTCAGGAATGCGAATCTCGCTTTTTCTATCCGACACTGCTATCTCTAAATAATCTGATAAAACAGATTCATGAAATCTACGCGAATTATTGCATCTTGTTATTCTGATTGACGTCTACTATTACGGATGGTTTTAAGGAAAGATTTTTTTTTCAAACCGCCCTCGACACGAACATTTTAAATATCGTTTGCACTTCCATTACCGAAAGAGCTTCTTGAATGTGTAGAGACTCGAGACGGATTTTTAAAGATTTTTTTTCAAAGTATTTTTGGATATTTATCTTGTGATAGAAGATATGATTTCAACAGATCACATATTTTCAATATTCATCCAAGTGCAGACAAAAAAGCGCGTTCTATTATGCAGGACTTATCAGAAGTCCCTGGACAGAGCTTGTTCGCGCCAATTTTAATAAATCTGTATTTTAATTCGAAATTTAAATCGATTTCGGCATCGATTAAAAGAAGGGGAAAGGTGTATTGAGGTGTTAGTATGCTTCGAGTGTTGGAAGCGAAAAGACACGGGTTGAAGCGCGAACCCAGGGCAATCGCAGTTTTAGTTTCCAGTTAATAAGGGGGTGTAATCACGAGCCAAAGGGCTGCCGCGACCACAAACGTCTGGAAGAACCATTTTAAGGGAATACTTTCATCCTTATTTCTTCTGACCCCGCGGTCCCTAGTCTGATGCAATAAAAATATGTTGGCTCGTGATATTTCGCCATAACTCACCGTCTTACAATCGGTGAATAGTTAAGTAGGGGTCTCGATCTCGTCTTGCGATATTGTATGGTTCGAGCTTACTGACCTATTTATTTGCTTTGGTTCAGATTTAGATGGATAGTGCCGTTTTAAAGGATGTAGCTATAGCATTCTATTATTGTTCGTATGTTCGCGTTGATCTTGTCGTGATCATCTTGTCCAAGGCCAAACAGTTTGTTATTGTGTTTGTTTTCTTTGGTCTTTGTCGTGATCATCTTCCAATGTCAAACACTTTGTCGTTGTGTTTGTTTTCTTTGGTCCTTATAGCGATCATCTTGTCCAAGGACAAACATTTTGTTGTTGTGTTTGTTTTCTTTGGTCTTTGTCGTGATCATCTTGTCCAAGGACAAACACTTTGTTGTTGTGTTTGTTTGTTCTTTGATTTTGTTGCGATCATTTTGTACAAGGTCAAACACTTGTCGTTGTGTTTGTTTTCTTTGGTCTTTGTCGTGATCATCTTGTCCAAGGATAAACACCTTGTTGTTGTGTTTGTTTGTTCTTTGATCGTCGTTGCGATAATTTTGTATAAGGTTAAACACTTGTCGTTGTGTTAGCTTGCTTTGGTCCTTGTTGTGATCATCTTGTCCAAGGACAAACATTCGCCGTTGTGTTTGTTTCTTTGGTCCTTGTTTGTGATCATCTTCCAATGTCAAACACTTTGTCGTTGCGTTTGTTTCCTTTGGTCTATGTCGTGATCATCTTCCAATGTCAAACACTTGTCGTTGTGTTTGCTTTCTTTGGTCCTTGTCGTGATCATCTTGTCCATGGACAAACACTTGTCGTTGCGTTTGTTTTCTTTGGTCTTTGTCGTGATCATCTTGTCCAGGGACAAACACTTTGTTGTTTTTTTTTCTTTGGTCCTAATAGCGATCATTTTGGTACAAGGGCAAACACTTGTCGTTGTGTTTGTTTTCTTTGATCTTTGTTGCGATCATTTGTAGCAAGTCAAACACTTCGTCGTTGTGTTTGTTTGCTTTGGTCTTTGTCGCGACAACTTGTACTCGTATCGTAAGCTCACTCGGGACGTAATTCATTTGTCTAGTGAGCGCAAAGTCTCGTAAGATTTCCGTATCTCGGCGAGTGAGGTTGATTGTATTTGTTTCATTCACCTCCCTGCCCGCGATCATTATTCTGAATCCGATAAATAAAAGATGTCCGTGTATACGCATATCCGCTGATACTGTTGTCAACGCAGCGGTCAAGATCAATAGCGTAAGTGATGGGCTGATCTTGATATTTATAGCACTTTAACATTTTTAGGTGCTGTTTTTAGCGACTGTATGCAGGGCATAGATGAGCCGTCCTAGTGACTCTTCTGTTCAAATTATGTCTACTATTGTGTCCCATACGTTGGTCGTTCGGAATTTGTTTTGTTTGTTTTTAAATTGTTGTCTGTTTGTTTTGAACACTCAGAGGGTGAAAATTGTCTCAGTTATTTTCATTTTGTCTAAAAGTTGGGACCATGTCGCTTGCTTCTATTTAGTAGAAGTTGATTTCATGTCGCTTATTTCTATTTTATAGAAGGCCCCATTTGTCGTTTTTTAAAATTTAATTAGTAGGAGTTTGTTGATTCTACTTCTTTTATGGATTTGATTTTGGCCCATCCTGGCCTATTATTGTCCAGTTTTGTGCTGAAGTGGGTTACTTCAGTGGCGGCGGGATGTTCGCGCCAATTTTAATAAATTTATATTTTAATTCGAAATTTAAATCGATTTCGGCATCGAAAATTTCGGGGAAAGGTGTATCGACCTGGGCCGAAATCTCGCGATTTTATTAATTTCGCCGCGAATTTATATATTTCCGGTAGTATGCATCGAGTGTTAGAAGCGAAAAGACACGGGTTGAAGCGCGAACCCGGGGAGATCGACACGTGCACGCAGCTAAATTTAATACTTTCAAGTTAACAAGGGGGTCATACACTCAGCGGCAGAGGAAGCATTGGGTTATGAAGAAAAACGAGGAGAACAGAAAAAGCCATACTGGTGGGACGAAGAAATTAAATACGAAATAGAAGAAAAAAGAAAAAGGTATGAAAAGATATACCATGTATATTTAAGTTCGAAAACTATGGAAGACAAGATAAAATACAAAGAATCACAAAAGAGAGTACGGAAGAAAATATGGGAAAAGAAGAACAATCAATGGGAAAGGACGTGTTCAGTCAGAAAGGACTCAATACATACATTGGAGGAAGAAAGAGTACAGAAAGTTGGAGGCTCCTCAAAAGTATGAGAGGAGGCCGAACAAAGGACATAATCTCACCTATAACACCTCAGAAATGGAATCAATACTTTGAAGATATGCTGACAGAAAACAGACCTCAATTTAAAGACATCCAAAACGAAAATCAGGGCATATTTATACAAGGATCCCCAAGAATTAGAATTACTGTGCCAGAGGTTAAAGAAGTCTGTAAAAACTTAAAAAACGGAAGAGCCCCAGGACTGGGTAATATTACTAATGAATTTTTAAAATATGGCACAGATAAACTATACGGGGTATTAAGAAATTTATTCCAAAGGTGCCTCAACAGGCACGAAGTACCCATAGAATGAAATACATCATACCTATCGACGATATACAAAAAAGGCGATAAGAGTAACTTCGACAACTATTGTGGAATAGCCGTTACAAGCACTATAAGTAGAGTTTATGGAAAGATCTTAAAGAACAGAATAGAAAAAGAATATGCCGATATGGAGGCAGAAGAACAAGCAGGCTTCAGAGCAGGAAAATTCACCGTCGACCATCTGTTTACGCTAACTCAAATTTTGTTGTCTTGAAAATAAATACAGCACGAAATCAAGAAGTACATCTCCTGTACGTAGATCTGAAAAGGCCTACGACAGTATACCTTTAGTAAAACTTTGGGAGGCTCTCCAACATAGCAAAATAAATACAGAAATAATAAAAGCTGTGAAGTCTTTATACGCGGGCTCTACATCCAGAGTCAAAACCAACGAAGGATTAATATCTGGATTCACAGTAACTAAAGGTCTTAAACAGGGTTGCTATATATCTCCGACACTGTTCAAAATCTACTTTGAACACGCGCTGAAGACATGGAAACGGAAATGCAATGGCATGGGAATGCCAGTGGATGACGACACGACAGTATATACCCTCTCTTTCGCGGATGATCAAGTAGTTATCGCACAAGATATAGATGACATGGAATATATGAGCCGAAAGCTCATCGAGGAGTATGGAAAATGGAGTCTGGATGTCAACATTACAAAAACGGAGTATATGTGGACAGCAAGAAGAATTACATCTAGCAACAGGAGAGATCATCAAACAATGCAATATATACAAATACCTATGAAAGAAAATATCTAAGGAAGGGACACTAGACGAAGCAATATCGGACAGAAACGTACAGGGAAGAAGAGCTTCTTCCATGCTGAACAGTATTCTTTGGGACAAAACCATTACGAAAGAAAATAAAAAAAGGATTTACAACTCCATCGTGAAAAGCATAATAACATATAGCTCGGAGGTATGGCCGATAAAAGAAAAAACAAAGAAAAAGCTATAAGCCACAGAAATGGTCTTCTGGAGAAGAGCGGCGGGAAAATCCAGGAGAGATAGAGTGCCAAATAAAACCATTAGACAAGAAATGGGAATACAACATGACATTATTGATGACATTACAACTAAACAACTAACATGGTATGGACACGTCCAAAGAATGTCAGAACACAGAATCCCAAAGAAAGTACTAAACTGGAACCCCCAAGGAAACCGAAAACGAGGAAGACCGCGCAGAAGCTATAGAGGCGGAGTGGACAAGGAAATTCTAGAGACGGATCTGGAAGAAGGGATGTAGATGAACAGAGAGGAGTGGCGATTAGGAATCGGAAGACGTAAAACGTTATAACCCGATATGTATATAAGTTAACAAGGGGGTGTAATCTCGAGCCAAAGGGCTGCAGCGACCACAAACGTCTGGAAGACAACAATTTTAAGGGAATCTCTTCACCCCTTATCCTTATTTCCTCCGTTGAAATAGGCGCCGGAAGGACGGTCCACACGGGGCGGAGACGCGAGCAACCCTAAAAGGTAAGTGATCAGACCAATCCGTTTAAAGTTAGCAAAATTGATTTTCGTGAGACACTGTCCAAACAGAGCTATAAGTTTTGAACGAGTGAAGAAAACAAAAATTGAAAATTTACAGATCACTAAAGAGTCATAAAACTACATTCTTAGATTGTTTGGAATATCTATGCAACAGATCGAAAAAGAAAGAATCACTTTTTTAATGATTCGTGGCTTTCGGGATATAACAAGTCTTCAATGATATTTTTCATCAACGACTACCGATTTCTAAATCAACAGTCGAAAGAACTATTCGATGGTTTCAAGGAGGTAGAACTGTCAAAGATCTTACGAGAACTGCAGACCGAAATCTGCAGCCACTTCCGAAAAGACCGAAGAAGTGTTACTGTCTTTTATTGAAGAACCTTCAAGTTCCTTTTCCAGTGCAAGTACATGAAATTGGTAAAATTTCTGTCCAAAGCATTTTTAAAAGAAATAGCTATTTTCTCCTAGTTCATTTGTAATGCGGATTGAAGATTTCGGTTTGAAACTTGTACTTGGAGCTTTATAGATCTATTGTACTCCACCCTCTTCCTCTAATCGTTGGTATACTTTCCCATGTAGAGAGCCTCCTCTAGTCCAGATTCCTTTTCGGAATACCAGGATGTGGGTGGGATTCACGGATGGAAAATCCTCTTCGTTCAAGTACATTCGTCTCTTACGGAGCAGAGCTCGGCAGTCCTCAAGCGGAGGTATGGGAGTTTCCTCTGCTCAGCTGCAGAATCTGCAACTGTCATCTTCCTCAAGACCTAGGGTCTTGAGGTGTTTTCTATGTCTGGAGTGTCCCATCAGGACCCCTGTAAGAATTCTAAGCTTGTCCCTGTTTAGTTTCAGGCAAGATTTTATTCTTTTCTGTTGAAAAGATTCCAACTTTATTGTGGATTGGCTTAGTCCTGGAAGTTCTGTCCAGGTTTACACTCTTTTTTCGTATTTCTTCATCTAAACTTTTGTGGATGATTTTACTCATAACAAACAAGCTTCTCTTGTCCTGCTCCTTCTTTTCCCTAACCAACCCTTCTCTCCTCTTCCATACTTCTTACATCCACTGTATCTCTCTTCCATCTTCAGTCAGTAGTCTTCTTCTCTTTTCCTTCCTTCTCTTTCTTTCAGCCCTACACTTTCACTCCATATTTGCTCCACTGTCTCTCTCTCCTAATATCACATCCTTCACATCCTTTTTGCTTTTTCCATCCAATATATATATAATTATTTTCACATCTGAACCTCGCCATTATCTTCTTTTCTTTCGCATTTTCTCTTCCCAGATACTGTCTAATCATTTCTACCGTACAGCTCTTATACTTCATATTGAACCTAGATTCCCTGATTTTTCCTCTTCTTTCCTGCATGTCTAGGTTACTGTCCCTTTCGCATCTCCCAATTCTCATCTCCCAATTCGTCCACTTGCCTTCTGCTCTTAGCTTCTCTATCTCTCTTTTATTTCTTTCCTGGGGAGCACGGAAGGAGCCTCCATGCGTGCATTTTCTCCTGTATATGCAGAACATGCCGGCGCTCCCTGGTAACACTGTCCCACCAGACTGTGGCAAATCCTTCCACCACCGGATATCACCGGACACGAAAAAGTAAAACTTTATTTTCTTCCAGCATTCAGTCAGTAACTTGCAGCCTTCCCTCCGTTGACTCTCCGTTGATCTTCAAACTCAGTTGATTTCTTCCCCGCTTTCACGCTCAGTTTACCTCTCTTACATTTCTCTCTCACTATGTTTGCCGGAATTTTTCTGTCTACTACTCACACCCATCTCAACTATTTCGCTTGCAATCTCTAAACCTCTTTCTGTTCTTTCCATCCTCAGATTTCTGCTCCATACATTAATATACTCTCTATCAAACATTCAAACATCATCATCCTCCTCCTGAAGTAGCTTCCGGTACATGATAAGTCGGCACTGGATATGTCGGCACCGGACAACCCGGCACCGGGAAAACTCGGCACCGGACAACTCGGCACCGGGAAAACTCGGCACCGGATAAGTCGGTACCGGATAAGTCGGCACCGGGCAAATCAGCACCAGTCATCAATATATAAATTTTCTAGTATAACATAGGTTTTGGTAGTATCAAAAACAAAAGAAAGAGGTTAAAAGAAAATTAAAAATAAGAGTGCTGAAATGTCTCGGTGCCGACTAATCCGGTGCCGAGTTGGAAGTGCCGAGTCGTCCGGATCCGAGTAGCTTCTCCATTTTCTCTTTCCTATACCCCAAATAAACCTCATTACCTTGTTTGCTTTCCTGGCAAACTCTCTCACATGCGATTTACCCGAGGCCCTCTCGTCCTTTGCGTAGCCTAAGTACTTAAACTCTTTTACTCATTCCATCTTCTCATCCTCCATTTTTTTCTTACTAAACACTACCATTTTCGTTTTCTCTAGATTCACTTCTAGGTTTTTCTTCCTCACATACCTCGCTAGGCTTTTCATCATTTCTTTCATCATCCGCGAACGCCAAGCTCCCTTTCTCTCTTCCTATCACAAACCCTCCCGCTTGTACCGTCTTAAACATTCTTTTCATATCTGCCATACATATCGTAAATAACAAGGGGCTGAGGGGACAACCTTGAATAACTCCTTTCGACGTCCCGAACCAATCAATCGATCAATCAATCACTTTGCTTATTGTTCTTGCATATATGTCTTACGCCCTCCTTACGAACCACCCGCCAATTCCGCATTCTCTCATACATTCAAACATTTTCTCTATATCCACTCTGTCAAACGAATACAACATTACTGTTGTCTCTTTTAGTTCATTCTTCCTCAAATGGTCCAGGATATACGTGGTCTGTTAGAAAAGTATCCGACCTTATTTTTTATTTTGAAAACCTGATGGATTTGAATCAAGCGCGCTGGTGTCAATCAGGTGACTGGAGTTGTGGTCATCAGGAAATTGGCGACTCCACCACGACAATGCTCCATCACATTCTTCGCACTTGGTTCACAATTTTTTGGCGAGAAACCAGACTCCTCTGGTTCGACAGGCTCCTTACTCTTCTGATATGCCCCCCTGCGACTTATGGCTGCAACGACAGCCGAGCTAAAGTCGATTCCGAAAGAGGCTTTTTGGGAATGCTTCCAACAATGGCGGCACCGCTGGGAGAAGTGTGTGGAGTCCCAAGGAGACTACTTTAAGAGTGATTAGGTTTCAAACGCTCCTGGTATGCCAGTTTTTTTTACCGGCTAAGGGTCTGATACTTTTATAACAGACCACGTATATATTTTCCATAGTTCCTCTTTCCTCTCTGAATACTCCCTGACGGTCTGGGACTATTCTTTTTTTCTCTATCTCATTCTTCAGCCTTTCATTCAAAATTATGGTACCCAGTATAGAGTCACTTTATACCTTCCTTCGTTTTGGTACCATCTGTATACCACTTGATAGCACGTTACTCAATATGGTATGCGGAGGTTTCATCGCTCCATTCGGCTTTACTGCTACACATTGCTGGGTAGTTTTTCTCGAAATGGTATTTGCAAACCATTTCGTCTTTTGGTATTTCCAGCCAGAGGATCTTGCCAGCGAGTCTGTTCCGATTTCTGTTCCCGATTATTTTGTCTTTGCCTATTCCTTCCTTCCTGAACCTTACATTAAATGTTAGTCTGATGAGGCCACTTTCTACTTGAATGGTAAGGCTAATGGGCACAAATGTCATTATTGGGCTGATGAAAATCCACGTTTAATTAATCAGGTCGTTCATTTTTAATTAATGGAAATTAGAACGGAGACGGATATTAGCAAATGTTAGACAATCAAGTGTTTCCAAGTGTAGGTATTTGCATAGGTATGCCATAGGTTTGCATAGGTATGTAAGTATGCCCTAATGGGATTGACAATAAGTGGTTTCAACAAGATGGCGCTCCTCCCCATTTTAATGGTCCAGTCCGAGGTGAAGTTTAGTGGCTACAACGATCTCCTGATCTAACACCACTCGATTTTTCTTTTGGGACTTTCTGAAAGTACAGTGTATGCAACAAAACCAGAATAAATGAGTGATTTGAAAAATCGCATACTTGAACAAACCACAAATATCACTAGAGATATGCTTCCGGCTGGTTCAGAATTCCATTTAAGAGCGTTTGGGTCATTGCGAGACCAAAGGAGGTCGACAATTTGAATATTTGTTATAAACGTGCAAGAAAAACATTAAAACATTATATAATAATAATATAATAATTCTTGAAAGAATTTAGAAGGTTTTGGTTTATGGAGATCTATTTCTTTTTTCATTTTCTTTAAAATAACGTGAAACTCGAGAGATTGTTTTTAAATGTTGTGCTGGTCATCCCCTAAAGAAACTTCATGTTGCATGGAAGTTCTATTGTAGTTCAATGTAGTTAGTTTTTATTACTCTTTAGTGATTTACTTCACACGTTCAAAACTTATAGCTCTGTCCCGGGTTTTTTGAAAAGCCCTGTCTCCAAGTATTTCTGATATTCAACTTCCACAGATATAGACAAGTGCCCCCCCAGAAAACGCATCGCAACACTCTGTAACTGCTTTTCATGCTTTTCGCATGACCTCCCAGTGACGGATGGACATATTAAAAAAGGTTCTTCAACTGAGTCTCTTGTTGGACTCCCTTTCATATTTTTCTTTGTTTTCTTATTATGGTGTAGATTAGCCGCTGCATGTTTTCTCAGAGTTTTCTCAAGCATGTAATTTATAATGCTTCTGGGACTAATATATTCTCCCATGTTTGCTGCTGCTGTTTCTCTTTCCGCTTGCCACCTCCAGCATTCGAAGATGGCGTGGATCCCACTGCCTGTCTCCCCGCAGTACACACATAATTCGTCTGAAGCCCGGCCTATGTTGTGTAAATAATCTCTGAAACACCCAGTGCCAGAAAGTGCTTGGGTCAGATGATAACTTATTTCAGCATGGATTCTTTTAATCTAGGTTGAGATGTTCAAAATAAGTAATCTGGTCCACTGTCCTCTCCCCGTGAGCTCTCCCACCTTCTCTGCCACTGTTCGAGAAGTTCATCTCTGGCTTTATTTTGATATCCTGTTGTAGCCGGTTTCGTAAAGCTTCTATTGCTCTTCTGCTAGTAGGTCAATTGGGAGAATGACTGCAATGACCAGGGCGCAGATAGACTAGATGAGATTGTATTAGACTAGACTATATGAGATTAGATAAAATAGATGAGATTGTGTAAGACTATAAAGGATTATATGTAACTATATTAGACTAGATGAGACTTGATGAACCTTGGTGAGGCTAGATGATATTGGATAAAATTAGATAAGATTATTTTATGCTATATTAAACTAGATAAGATAGATGAAGCTGATGGGATGTGATAATACCAGATGAGACTAAAGGCGGATTTTCATATACGCGACACTATCTACGCGATGTTGCACAATGAATTATCACGTCACATCGTGAATTATCACGTCGCTGCTAGGTATTCTCATATATGCTACACTCTGCTAAGCGATTATTTGCTGCAAATGTCAAATCTGTAGTTTCTCTACATTTCAGGTTAAGTTATGTTTTCAAAATGTCATGTTCGTCAAGTTCCGGTGATGGTTTTTTCGTCTTAGCCATGTGTTATGAAAATGAGAAATTAAAAGAAAAGAAAAGGAAAAAAAATTTTGGGTGCATCGGATCTTAAGAACAAGACTAGTAGAAGGAGAATTCCATACTCTCTTCAAACAATTACAAGAGTTATTACTTACGAGTCTCATCTAATTTTAAAGAAATTTCTTTTCAAATTAGCTCTATTAACCTGTGTTAGTACTGTAATTTTTATTTTGTAAGTCATACAGTTCAACATAATCAGCCACAAGAGCGATCAATTCCTCTGCTTTTTCGTCGTTCATTCCATTCATTTTCAAAAACACGCTGTTTTTGACACAATCCGTCATTCGAATCACAAACAAACTTTCCAAACGTCATGCGATGTGCGACAAAACATAAAAGAATGCTCACGAAATAATCCCAGCGACAGCGCGCTGTATTCCGTCTTTTAGCAACTGTCGCGTAGCCATAGTGAGAACGTGCCCATTGAAAACAATGTAATCATTATTTGCCAGGCGATTTCGTTTAACGTCGCGTAGGTGTTGTCGCGTATATGAGAATCGGCCTTAAAAGGTACTGGATTGTACGACAATAAACAAAATTGTCGAAGTTTGGACGATACCAATCCACATGAGATCCAATAGCATCCAATGCATCCCGAAAAAAGTCACTGTTTGGTGTGAATTTTGGACTGGCGGGTGTATATTTCTTTGAGAACGACGTTGGCTAGGCCATCACCGTCAACGGCGAGCGCTATTTATCGATAATTACCAACTTCTTTTGCCCTGAATTGGATAATATGGACACCAACGACATGTGGTTTCAACAGGATAGCGCTACGTACCACACAGCTCTTGCTACATTGAACATTCTGTCCGAGTGATTTGAGGGCATGACCATCTCACGTGGAGGTGATGTGACTGACCACCGAGATCGAGCGATTTGACCCCGCTAGATTTTTTCTTGTGGTGTTTTCTTAAGTCGCATGTCTATGCGTATAAGCCACAAACCACAGCGGCCCTCAAAGCCAACATAACTCATGCCAGTGGTTAAATTCAGCCTGATTTATGCGCCAAAATCATGGAAAATTGGACATTTCGGATGCGCGCCACCCAGCCAAGCCGCGGCGGATATTTTCAGAATGTTATATTCCATACATAATGGCATGGATACGCCTTTCAAACAAATAAACAATTTCGATAATATCTCACACACACTTTGTTTTATTTAACTTTAAAGATAGGAAGCGCTTGAAATGAAATGAAAGACCCTATAATAGTGTTAAGATTTTAAACACTTAATCTCTCCAAAACTCAGCATTTAAAAAAAAGACGGGACGTCTGCTCACCAGACCAAACAAGACCAAACAATATCAGAAAATATCAAATAAGACCAGACCAAACGAGATAAGACCAGGCAAAACCATAGTAGACCAGGCAAGATCAGACAACACCGACACGACAATAATTATGTTTTGTTTGACTTACATTGGAATGGAATTGCGAATGCAATAGGTACAAGTCCAATGATGGCAGATTGACCAAAGTATAAGTTCGTCAATAAGTAAATTTCAACCGGCACAACTGGCAGTAGAAAGAGAAAGTGTATGGATTTAGGCAACAGCTCCAACTCCAGCATGTTAATGGTAATGAAATTCAGTAATTTTTGATTTTCCAACATCGCTAGAGTTTGCTGGTGAAGCTTCATAATCTAAAAAAAGAGTGTTAAAGAAATTATGAATGATTGGTGAGTATTTTTTTACTTTGCGGAAGATTAAAGTGGCTAAGGCTGCGCGTAGCTTAATCCCGTTTTGGTGTTGCCTGAATTGGCAGTAGTTGGAGATTAAGGCGTTAATTGTAACAAAAATTGTAAGCAACAATCCTAAAATGCATTGGGTTGCGAATTGGTAAGCGTTGTTGGATGAATACAGCAATCTTTGGACTAAGGCTGCCGTTATCATTGCCTGACTAGACCTGAAACCAAATAACTTTTACAAACTGTAAAAAACATCAACTAGCTATTAACCTTATAATCGTGATATTGATTAGAATCCACATTAGGATTAGCCAATTCTCTTTATTGAACAGGAATAATCTATTCACGATTTTGTGCAAATTCGGGTTTCTTTTTCTTAGTATTGACTGTTTGACTTCTTTTCTCCATTCTATGTATAACTGTGTGCCTAATGCATCCGAGTCAGAGTCATCTGCTACTCTCAATAAACGGTTCAAATCAAGACCAAATCGACAAATGTTACTAAACTTCTTCAAACACCAGCTGGAAGTAAATATTTGGAATGGTTTAGATTAAAATTTGAGGATAAACTAATTAGACGTAGAAAACTAGTTTCTTCTGGAAAAACAAACAGTTTAAATTGTAGTTAGTTAACGGTTGCCGGTCTTACGTAAATAAGATCCTTGAAAATAAATTGGAACCTTGATATGGATTCTTCTCAAATTCTTGGTTTTTCATTTTTTTGCAGCAAAATTTCGCTACAATTCACAATATTTTTTATACTTTGACATTTAAAGCGTAGAAAATTTGACAAATTTTATTATTGACTGTCTAAATGACAGTTTTATAACAAAACATAAAACTAAGACAATATATCATACTGTCTGACTAGTTGTAGATGTAGATTGTAGATATGGTGGTAACAATTGTACTGCGACCTTTATAGATCTATTGTACCCCACCCTCCTCCTCCAAGCGTTGGTGTACTTAGCCGTTTAGAGCGCCTCCTCTAATCCAGATTCCTTTAGGAATTTCACGATCTGTGTGGGATTCAAGGCCTGCAGCTCCTCTGTGTTCAAGCAGTGAGTCCCGAGGTACATCTGTCTCTTGCGGTGTAGTGCTCCGCAGTCTTTCAGTAGATGTATGGGGGTTTCCTCTGCTGAGTCACAGAATCTGCGTCCGTCATCCGCCTCTAGGCCTAGAGCCTTGAGATGTTTCGTAAGTCTGCAGTGTCCCGTCAGGACTCCTGTCAGAATTGTAAGATTGTTCCTGCTTAATTTCAGGCAAGCTTTTGTTTTTTTATGGTTAAAGATCCCAGCATCACTTGGGACTGCCTTAGCCCTGGAAGTTCTTTCCAGGTTTTCATCCATTGTTCTCTTGTTTCTTCATCTAAACGTTTGTGGATGGTGTTCACACTCATGCCGCAAAAGGGTTCCGGGCCTATAAAGGGACTACTGGATCCCTTGTTTGCTAGGTGATAGGTGACTTCTTCGTTTGCGTCTATACCAGTGTGTCCTGGTACCCAGTATAGCGTTACTTTATTGTTTTTGCCAAGCTTGTTTAGCTTTCATGAGCTAATGGCCTTGATGGCTGCTTGGCTGTCTGACAGGATAGCAATTTGTTTTTTGCGATAATTCCTGTCGAGGTTAAACTGTGCACATCTTTCGATTGCGTGTACCTCTGGTTGGAAGATACTTGGGAATGTTCCCATGGATTAGAAGTATTTGGTACGAGGTCCAAACACTCCTGCACCAGTACCTTACTTTCTCTTCAAACCATCTGTATACCACTTGATAGCATTTTGCTCTATGTGGTATGCTGAGGATTCGTCGCTCCAATCGGCTTTACTACTACACATTGCTGTGTAGTTTTTCTCGAAGTGGTATTTGCATACCATTTCGTCTTTTGGTACTTCCAGCCAGGGGATCTTGGCAGCGAGGCTGTTTCGGTCTCTGCTCCCGATTATTTTACCTCTGCCTATCCCTTCTTTGCTGAACCGTACAATCGCCGATCTGGCGGCCCTTTCCACCACAAGGTGCAGTGGAGACAGATCCACCAGCAGCAGCTTCATTGCTGCTGTCGGGCACGACCCCATCGCCCCCGTGATGCGGACACACGCCAGTCTTTGAATCTTCTCAAGCTGTCTGACTAGTTTATTCCATTCTAGTTTTTTTTAATCCAATCTAGCTTATCCTTGTTTGGATTTTACTAGTCTTATATGAGTCGAGCTCTGATGTCGTCTTATTTTGTCTTGTCAAGACCAGGCAGTCTTGTTTCATCTTAATGTTCAGATTTGAGTCCTGTCGTATGTGGTGTTGCCTTATCCTGCCTGATCGTGTATTGTCTTGTCTGGTCTTTCCTCATCTTGTCTGGTCTTGCGATATTCTGTCTTATCTTGACTAGTCTTGCCTGGTCTTGTCGCATCTTCTCTGGCCTTGCCTCATCTTGTCTGATATTACCTGGTCTTCCCTCATCTTGTCTGGCCTTGCTGGGCCTCGCTTTATCATGCCCGGTCTTTATTCATGTTGTCTGGTCTTGTCTCATCTTATCTGGTCTTGTCTTATGTTGACTAGTCTTGCCTGCTCTTGTCGCATCTTGTGTGGCCTTGCCTCTCCTGTCTCATTTTGTCTGATCTTGCCTGGTGTTATCTCATATTGTCGGTCCTTGTCTGGTCTTCTTTATCTTTGTTTTTAGAATATTAAACAGACGGAATATAAAAACTAAACTATAACTAAATAAAAATAACATTCCGTTCTCTATTTCACAAAACAAATTGTTATAAATTAATCAACAATAACTTAAATATTACAAAAGATACTATGTACACAAACAAAATACTAAATCTAATTCACTAGTGTCTGTAAGGTGTGTGAAGCTTCCTCGCCGTGCGTTTTCCTAAAAGCTTCAGTCGCGACCTCGTGCAGCGTCTTTGTCATGGAGGGTCCAGTTTGCTCGACCATCTTACTAAAATAACCATCAGGATTCTGAAGCAGAAGGTGCGGATGGTCGAACTCGACTTTACGTCCTGCGTCCATGACGAGGACTTTGTCGGAGTCCATGATAGTATTCAGACGGTGAGCTATAGTTAATACTGTGCAATCTGCGAATTTTCTTCGGATTGTTGTTTGGATCAAAGCGTCAGTCCTGAAGAAATTGATAAATTAAGCAATAATGTAATAAATAAATTAAGCGAAGCACTAATTTAAACCAGTTTGAGAAGAGAAGCTTTGAAGGAAATAAGAGCAATAAGAATGAGTTGTTCCATGTTTGATAGTAGTAAACTGCAATTAAGACTAACTAAACGTAAACTGCAGAAACTAAAAGATCTAGTTGTAACTTTCTATAGTGTTCATTTACATCTACATCTTCTCTAGTGTTCATTCTCTAGCAAGAAAACAAACCGAAAATGAAAGAATCGAGAGAACTAGGACTAGTTATTCTAGTCTATTCTAATGAAATACTGCAAAGCAAGCTATAAAATATATTAAAACTGCAACGCCACAAAGAACTAATTTTGAACAAACTAAAGCTGCAACACCATAAATTACGAATTGTACTAATAGCTTAAGTTTTAACACCTACCTAGGATCAACATTGGCTGTAGCTTCATCCAACACCAGAATTCTGTTGTTCCTCAAAATTGCCCTAGCTAGGCAAACCAGTTGCCTTTGTCCCAAACTGAAATTCGATCCACCTTCATCTACCATAAAGTCCAAACTAGGCACAGCTTCCTTCAACTCAACCTAGGAAAAACATAAAAAATCAGACAAGATATTCAACAAAACTCTCCCAAGTTTACTTCTTCTAGAGCATGCCACAATTTCTCATCTTCAAACTCGCCGAAGGGATCTAAATTGTAGCGAAGGGTTGCGGAGAATAAAACGGGTTCTTGTGGGATTATTGAAATTTTCTTTCTGAGCAAATTCAGGCCAATATTCTGCGAGTTTAGGCTGTCTACATCAATGGTACCTTCTAACGGCGCTAGGCGGAACAGGGCAGAAATCAGCGAAGATTTTCCTGCCCCTGTTCTACCCACAATACCAATCTAAAACAAGAAAATAATAATTTAGTTTAACATGTCTAGATATATTAGGTTAGTGATGTCCATCTCGTTCTCGTATCTTAGTTCTGTCTAATTTTGTTGTTCTAGTCTGGAATATTTTTGGATTGGCCCTATGCGGCCTTTAGGAGAGAAAATCAAGAGACCAGAAACCCACTCCTAGCGTTACATGACTGGAACCTAGTATGGTGCATAGCGGATGACAACCATCCTAATCTAGGTGTGCTCTCGACACTTAATCAGACATACTCAAGGCCACTGATACTTGAACCTCAAAGGAAAAAGGCAGGAAATGTTGGGTTAGGTTCGGTCAGGAAATGTTAGATAACTGAAACATTCTATCGGCGAACCAACAGAGAGTGGGGACAGCCAAAGCTCTGAGAGATACATTTAAAATTCGATCCTGAGGGGAAACCCCTGCGCCGCGGTCAGACCAAGACATGTTTACGATAGCATCTAATAACTTTAAAAGCTAACTCTGGCACACGGTAGAACAAAACTAGTCTCTATCAAATCCATGATCTCAGAATTGCCAGCAATAAAAAAAAAATAGAATACACCTTCGCTAACACGGATATACGGGTGTACCCACATTCCCCTGGGAGGCAAAACAGACAGACGCTAACAGACGACCCAAGCCGACAAAAGCCGCGAAAAAAAAGTGGGAATAAAGGAAACAGAGAAAAAAAAACAGAGTGTTTTTTCTGTAGTAATAATAAAGCAGTCTTAATAAAAGCCAACGGGAAAACATACGTGGTCTGTTAGAAAAGTGTCCGACCTTATTATTTATTTTGAAAACTTGATGGATTCAAGCGCGCTTGCATGAGCCGACGTTGAACCTTCGTGCGCATGCGTGCATTTTTTTCCGCCTGTAGTGCTCTCGTCGGTTTTTCAATGCAAGTAAAATGACGACAAGTGAAATGAGGAATTGTGGTTATCAGGAAATTGGCGACTCCATCACGACAATGCTCCAGCACATTATTCGCGCTTGGTTCACAATTTTTTAGCGAAAAACCAAACACCTGTGGTTCGACAGTCTCCTTACTCTCCTGATATGCCCCCCTGCGACTTCTGGCTATTCCCCAAAGAGTCAAGAGGCCATTGAAAGGAACGCTATTTCAGACAAGAGAGGACATTATGTCTGCAACGACAGCCGAGCTAAAGTCCATTCCGAAAAAGGCTTTTTCGGAATGCTTCCAATAATGGCGAGATACCACCGTTGTGAGAAGTGCGTGGCATCCCTAGAAGACTATTTTGAGGGTGATTAGGTTTCCAACGCTCCAGGTATGCCAGTTTTTTTTACCGGCTAACGGTCGGATACTTTTCTAACAAACCACGTATGCGAAGCTACTAAGGAGGGTGAAAAAGGATGTTGATCCTGATCCTTCAGGTACTGAAATAGCAGCTATCAGGAGAATCAGAAACGGTAAACTACTTCTTGAGCTTAAAGAGGGCAAGGCAGAAAGTCTAAAAAACATCATATGGCAAAAACTATCTGAATTCCATGTCTGCGCAAAAAAAATGTTATCGTTGACATCAGGGATCTAGACTCAGTAACTACAACCAAAGAAATAGTGGAAGCTATAAATAAAGTAGTAGAGGTCAAGAAAGAAGAAATTCTTCTAAAAACTCTCAGACCAGCATACGGAGAAATACAGGTGGCGACAGTATCACTCTTCAAAAGACATGGTGAAACGCTAATAGAAGAAAGAAGATTGAAAATAGGGTGAGTACTCTGCAGGGTTAGGGAAAGGGTACAACTAGATAGGTGTCATAGATTCTGGCTGCCGGGTCAGTACGTAAGTAACTGCAGAGGGTCAGATAGAACTTATGTCATAGGTGCGGCCAAAAAGGGTCCGAAGGCAAAAGGATGCGAAAAACTACCTTACTGTCCGATCTGCGATAATCAGGGACATCGAGAAGACACTGTCCAATATTCTAAAAGGCTCTAACGGAGGCAAGACGGGCAAGATCAGAACAATGTTCAAAATAATCCAGATGAACTTAATGAGATGCCGAGCAGCACACAATCTGCTGATCGTAACGGCGGCAGAGATGAAATGGGATGTGGTGCTAATAAGCGAGCCAAACAAGAAACTCGCAACAGAAGCCAGATGGCTCACGGATGACATGGATGAGATGGCTCATGGATCAGCGATTCGGATCAAAAAACAAAAGTTATCCGTGGTAAGTACCGGCCCCGGATCAGGATTCGTATGGGTAGAGTTGTCTCAGGTTATAATATATAGTTGTTATTTCTCACCCACACAAGTCTTCATCAACACTGACTTTGAAATGAACCTCAAGCTGCGGCTTGTCAAGTGTTATATATGGTCGGTTCTCCTTTACGGTATGGAAGGGTGGACACTGAAAACAGCATCAATAACCAAACTTGAAGCTTTTGAGATGTGGCTGTATCGCAAAATACTTAAGATCCCCTGGACAGCAAGAATCACAAACGAAGAAGTGCTCAGACGAATTAACAAGGACCGCGAAGTATTAATTACAATGAAAAGAAGGAAAAGTGCGTACCAGGTTCATATAATGCGGAAGCAAGAGTACCACATACTGCAATTAATGATTGAAGGCAAAATTGATGAAAAAAGGGGAATAGGTAGGAAGATGATGTCTTGGTTGCGTAACATAAAGCAATGGACGGGACTCCGAACTGTAGAAAGTTTGATCCACACAGCTAGGGATCGTGTAGAAATGGGACATGTGGTCGCGAACATCCATTAATGGATATGCGCAGGACAAGAAGAAGATTTCTCACCCAAAATCCCACCATCTTTGATTGCTGGAGGTGGCAAACTGAAAGGGAATCAGTCGAAAAAATCATGGAAGAACCCATTAGCGCCAGAACAATAACCCCATACATGTTACTGGGAAAAAGAAACTGGAACGATGTATACGGATTAATTCTAACAATAATGAGAGAAAAATTAATTAAAAAAGATTAGTTTCTGGTTGACAGCTGTCAAAATTGCAATTTTTTTTCTTTTGTCGTATTAATGTTTTAATTCGACCCAGGGCGGACCGACCAAAAACTAATAAACCGTAGCGTCTGAACTCCAGAGGAGCGGCTATAAACAGCGTCTGTCCTCCATGTTAGGAGCGGCTGAATACACACTCTGGAACCTACAATCCCAGATTTAACCTCGGAATGGCCCAAAAAGCCATTTCCACCTTGATTTCAAACAACTATGCATGATATCAATCAGTGTTCCCTCTAATTTTTGTTAGTGCTGCGCGGTCCAAAGTCGAGTGTGAGCAAAAAAAAATTAAGCTAAAAATAAATTGCGCAATTTTTTATACTTTTATTTATTCAAACCATAATATCAAATAGCAAAGTAATAGTTTTGAATATTTCCAATGAAATTTTATTATTTTGTTACTATTTTGTATACTAACTAATTGTTTTAAAACTCGGTTTTTATTATTTGCCCATTTGATAAATATAATTTTATTCTCATTAGATCACCTAGGTATTCATATTGCTGTATGTTGCGATATTTTCTTTTAATGGAATTCATGACTGAAAATCCCCATTCACCATCCGCACTGGACGCTTGGAAGGTACCCATAATATTGTAAAGAATAGCAAGTTTAGAAAATTATGAATGGGTTAGTAACAAAGTTAACGTATCGACGAATGTTTTGAACAATCCAAGTTTACTCTTCTTCAGTATTGTAAATTTCATTTTAGAATATCCATCTCATATTTTATCAATGTCAATACTTTCATATATTTATAATAATTATAGAATATTTTTCGAAAAGATTCATTATATTCTGTTTTCCATAATTTTATTTTTTTCCTGAATTTATAATAATCTCATTATCAAGTGCATCCCATTGTTTTTGATCGTCATCGGGAAATCAGACACGTTGGACAAATTGCATTATATATATTTTTTAAGTATCAATATTATTTTGATCTTCTGATAATAGTTTGACTGCTACATGACTGAATGAATGACTGAATGCACTACTGCTCCAGAGGATTTTGTCTCCCAGGTATTGAGATTTCAATTTTCTTATTATCGTCCTAACATGCCGATGTGCATCAATAATAGTTTAAGAAAACAACTTTTCTGTGGGTATTTGTAAAGATGAAAGCTCTTCTAACTGAATTTGAGAGCAAAAATTGCTACCCGATATTGAGAATCCGTCGGAATTTTTGCACAATATTTACAGATAGGATCATTTCGTTCCATAACTTGACAATAGTCAATTAGAACATCGTTATTTGTGCACTATCTGCAAAATATCTGGTAAACTACCTTTCTTCATTGATTAGTTTAAATGTTATGGCATCACGTTCAGTTGCTTGAGCTAAATCTTCAAATTTTGGCTTTTCATATTCCATCGGTGAAACATTGTGTAAACACTTTTAGACTAAATTTTCTGCATAACAGGTACATGTTGCAGCTACCCCATATTTCTTTCCAAACGTGACATTATCTCCAGTAAACATTAAGTTGTGTTCAACATAATTTTTTTAAATTTTTGTTACAAATGCTGTCACAATGTTCGACTGTCAAAATACCAACAAATACAGTTTTGTAATTTATATCATTATCACGATATTTAAAATCCAAAATTAGTACTTTTGTATAGAAATATCGGTACTTTCGTCTACAATTAATGTATGGAAGGTTGAATTTTCATTTCTTTAAAAATATTTATTTCCAGTTTATACATTCGGTGAATTCAAAAGCATAATTTTGACTTCGCCAATACTGTGGCAACTTAATTTTTCCTTCCATATGCTTATGGATCTTAGGAACGGAATTCATTGATACGTATTCGTTATTCAGTTAATAGGTATGCCAATATTACATTTAAGATTAATACATTAACTTTCTCAAAATCAGATTATTACTGTTTTTGTTTTTCTCTTTTTTCCGTGACGTTCTTCAAGTGTTTCCATTATCATTTCTACATTTTTTAAATTAACATTTTTCCAATATTTGTGGTTTATTTTCAGCTCCTCTATGCTGTTTTTGAATTATATGTCTTTTTAAATAATCTATTTATATACTTTATATATTAATTAATCTTTTTTCTTCCGAAATTTCCCTAATTTTGAAGACAAAATCAACGTCTCGTAATTTATGTGCGCTGAAACTTAATTTACCTGCGCAGATTTTAAAATATCACGAAAACTGCTGTGCTATCGCGCACCCGCGGAGCTTAACGGGAACATTGATGTCAATTACTCTGAATGGAACTATTCCAGGAGATAACCAGTCCTAATCCAGCAGCGGCGCAATCAGGCCTAAGGATTCTGGAGAGCCTGAAACACCATGTCGTTCAAGAAATTCAAAACCCTCTAAACCAAAGAAAAATAAACCCGGCAAACGGAAGCAGCTCACCAAAATATAGAATCAAAATTACACTGCGGGAAACTAGATTTACGGATGAAGATTTAGTGGACTATGAAGGATACAGGATATGAAGAAAGGCTGGAACCCATGTGGAAGAGGCCTTCCTCACTTGCGAACAGGCTTCATTGTCAAATGTTACTTCCTAAACTCAATAACTGACTTCCAGTCACCTAATGAACGCTTATCTTTTCTCACATCCCGCAGTCTAAATAAAACCTATACTCTTATTAATTGTCACGCACCCATCAACAATGATAATAAGAAATATCCTAGAAAATTGATACGCATTGGGAATCTCTAGACCACGAACTCTCTAAAATCCCAACATCAAATTTGAAAATGCTACTTAGGGTCTTCAATGCACAAATAGGCCAAGCAAAGGAATACAAAGAAACAGTAGGAAACTACCCGGTTCATAAAAGAACAAATAAAAATGGAGAAAGATTAATAGAACTGTGCAAATGTCATAACCTGAAATTAATCTACAAATTTCAAAATCCTGCAAAGGAACAGAAAACATGGAAATCACCAAACACAAGTCTGGGAGAGTTTCAGATAGAGCACATAGCCATCACACACTATAAACAAAAATAATTTATGAATGTGGGGGTTCAGAAAGGGGCAAACATTGTAACTGACCACTACTTGTCGACAATCAAGTTGAATCTCATGCCACAAAGAAAGAAACAAATACGAAAAAGGAAAAATCAAAAGATAGACACAAACATCTTGAAAGAGAAGAGAATTTTGTCAAAACATAATCATAAGTTCGGATAAATGGGAAGCTATAAAAGAAGGAATGAATAGATCGGGTCTAGAAGTCGTAAAAATGAAAAAGACAAAGAAAAACGAATGGTGGGACGAGAAATGTGAAGAAGCAAATGGGAAAAGGATGAAGGCGTAGAAAAAATGGCTCTCAACCAAAATTGATAAGGACTACCTGGAGTTCAAACAGCAAAGGTCTTGTAGAGCAAAACTCATTAGATCAGTCAAAAGACTATTTGAAAAGAACCAACTCACATAAATGGAAGGTGATTTTAAGAAAAACAATACTAGATCCTTTTACAGTACATTCAAACAGAAACTACAAAAATATGTAGCATCAAATCTGTGCTTTAAAGATCCCACTGGAAAAATGCCAATGGATATTGAAGAAAATTGTGAAATACTAGCAATATAATTTTTATATTTTGCATCTGTGTTGGACTCATAACAGCACTCATGTGCGTGTGGTTATGGCTCGTCGAGTGCTGTTATGAGTTAATTTTTTTCAAAGATCGCACTGAAATTCAGAGTGTCAGTCTGCACTCCTCAACTGTCCGGAACCAATCGAAAAACTCCCAGCTTATACCCCAAATACTGTAAACAATAACTCTGAACCCCCAAACTTAAAACAAATGGAACACAGCCTGAATACATAAATATATTCAGAAATTCATGAAATTTGTAAGTTTTACAGCTTTCAGTCCACCTTCGTGGCACTCAAAAACCATAAAAATAACATTGTTTTTAAGATCATGTCTTTCCGATACCGTAAGTGGATAGCCATCAGTGGACGCGTTTCGAGATTTATCTCTCATCAGCACAGCTTTGCTTCCTTGAACAATAATTTGTAAACCACTCACTTGAAAACCCTTGAGGTGTTTAGGGTTAGATATTTATAATTTAGACATTTTGTGAGGGAGAGAGAGAGAGAGAGAGAGAGAGATAAACTTAGCAGGTTATTGATTGAACTGATAGGATAGTATTGGTGAAACCATCCTACGTTATAGATAATCATATAAACTTAAAACAAAACTCTGAACCCCCATCCATCATAGACATCAGAGAAATAATTTTACCTTAAAATAAAACTTTAAAACAATAAAGCACCATGGGAAGATATAATAATTGCAGAAATTTGAAAAAATGTGGATAATACAACTCAAGAAAAAATACTGGGAATAATCAATGAAATTTGGAGAACGGAACGTATACCTGAAGAATGAAAAACTGCACTAATTGACTCCATCTTGAAGAAAGGGGACAAAATCGATGCAAAAACTACAGAGGGATATCTTTACTTCCACTAACGTATAAAATGATATCCAATGCCATACAAAACAGACTGGAAGAACAACTTGACAAAGAAATTGGTGAATATCAAGCGGGCTTTAGGAAGGGAAGATCTTGTGCGGAGCAAATCTTTAACTTGAAGTAATTATTAAATATAGACGATTAAGTGGGAAAGATATCTTTATCACGTTGTTGATTTCAAGAAAGCGCATGACTCTGTTGACAGAACAACGTAATTTAACATCCTCAGAGAGTTCGGAGCAGACAATAAAATAGTGGCAATCGTCATAGAAACACTTAATGATACCTACTCAAAAGAAAAGTTCCGTGGCGAACTGTCCAGACCTTCAAAATCAGAACAGGATTAAAACAAGGAGATGGGTTGTTTGTTACCTCTCCTATTCAAATGTTTATTAGAAAAAGCTATTAGAGAGTGGAGAAAGAAAACGACTGATGAAGGAATACAAAAAATCAGATTAGAAAGAATTTGGGATGGATTTGAAGTGAATTACCTCACTTTTGCGGATGACTTATCGGTTTTGGCTGGAAGTTTGGAAGAAGCAACCAAAGAGATCAATATTCTGAAAGAAACGGCAGAAAAGACAGAACTGAAAATCTCCTTTGAAAAGACAGAGTACCTAACCAATGTCAGAGAGGCACCGAACAATATGATTACAAAGTATGGCCAAATAAAGAAAGTTTCTAAATCCAAATACTTAGGGGAAATCATCTAGCCCAATGCTTTAGACAAAGTAGGAAATAAAACAAGATTAAGAAAAATGAAAATGGCATTCCAGCTAACAAAGAATGTGTACAACAAAAGGTCAGTATCCATTGATGCTAAAATCACACATTATAACGCAGTGATTAAGTCAGTGTGTCCATATGTATTTGAATGTTTGGCGATGAACACTAACAAAGAAATGGAAGCTATAGCAAAGAAGGAGCGAGAAATCATAAGAAGAGTGCTTCGACCGAGATTTGAAAATTTGATTCGGAAGCTTAGAAGTAATAGAGAAAAGTGTATGATAAAAATGAGAAAGTGGGAGATATTACAAGGAAGAGAAGGTTAAGAGCATCAATGCCCATTTGAAAAGAATCAATGATAAAAGGCAAACAAAGAAAATATTCTTTTAATATGTTTTTTGTCAAAATCCCAAATCACGTGTTTCAAAGAAGTCAAAGCAGACTTAGTGGAGTTGGGTATTGGAGAAGAAGACATAACAAACAGAGACCTGATGAGAGATAAAATTCTCCATTTTGATGGATTTGAAGAAGAGAAAACCTGGAGGAACAGTGTGGACAGAAGACCGAAGGGAGCAGCAAAGAGAGAGGATGAAGATATATGGGCAAAAGAGAAAAGAGGATGAACGCAATAGGAGAAATTTATATTGAACAATAGTTGTTTAACGCGGTCCCTAGAAGGCTAGGGTCGAAAAAAACTTCAACTACGAGGTTATGTGATAAACGAGTCCTGAGTGTACGGATGTGATTCGAAGGGGGCTGCTTATCTGGAGAAGTTATTTTCTTAACGCCAGCTACACCCCTCAAAAAAGTGGATTATCTGGTATTGCCATTTATGTTTGGTTTGTTTAGTTGAGTCCATCTTTATATTAAAATTACATAGATCTGTAATATTATTTGGTCGTCCAAAAATAGGAAAAAAGTAACAAAACTGGCAAAATTATTTACCTTTTGACCAGATTCAATTTTAATGTCCAAATCCTTCAAAACCGGAGGATCATTTGGTGTGTATTTCAAGTACATGTGATTGAATTGAACATTACCAGTAGCTGGCCATTCCTTTGGAACATCTATAAAATAATTAAAAACAAATGAATTGCTTGAAAATTTTAGTTTTAATAAAGTACATCATGAAAAATTTTTCAGATGAAATTTTGCTTACCTTCGTCGGCTTTAGACTCAAATGGTCCTTCTTGATCCAACGTCGTGTAATGCAAAACACGTTCAACACTAGCCATTTGATTAACAACCTCAGCAGTTTGCCTCATTCCATGTTGCAACATTCCAGTCAAAATCAAAGACTGAGAAATTGCCAATCCCACCATACTACCACTCACATTTCCACCTAAAACCACAATTTAATATAAAAACTAAAAAAAGAACTTCCATTAATCTTACTTATATTTAGCACTATGAAGGTGTAAGTAATAACCGCTGTAAAAACAACGCAAATCATATCGATCCATAAACCAAACGAACATGTACAAGCGATTGTTAAAAACCAAGCTGAAGTATGGGCGTCTTGGTGCTTATCAAATTCATTAATCAATTCAGTTTCTGCGTGTGACGCTCGGATTGTTGTGATTCCGTTTAGTGAAGAAGTCAAATGCGAAAATACTGGACTTTTTGCTATATAAAACAATATTATTAGATTTAGTTTACAACTTCAATTCAGTTTATTCACTTATTCCTTCAAGATGCTTGATGACCTTAACTGTTGTTAAATACCATTTCCGTAAGAAAATAAAAAATATTCCAAAGAGCACCATGACGATAATCATGTAATAATTTGATATGGCCACCATTACAAGAATTCCAATCATTACTAGCATAATCTAAAACGACAGACAATACCCTTAGTTTCGGATTCCAGACCGAAATATTTCGATTTACCTGCATAGCCTCCATTGCAACTCTTGGCAAAATTTCATCGACAGCTCCAATGTCTTTAGAAAACCGGTTCAAAACTCTCCCGCTGGGATTAGTGTCGAAGAATCGCATCGGCGCTTTTAACAAGCAGTGGAACATCATCGAATGCAAGTTTTTGGACGCTATCATGGTAACTTTGAAGAAGGCAAAAGATCTCATCAATGTCAAGATTATGATGGATACAATGATGGCTGTGTAAATATAAATTGCAGCGTAGTCGTCGATTACTTCTCCCGTTAAATCCCAATTAACATCTCTTTGATTTCTGGCATGATACATGTAGGAATTTCCTGTTTTTTCAGGAATTATTGTTCGTATACCATCAAAGAAAGAATCCATTGCTCTGTAGAAAAAGTTTGGAGCAGTTTCGATTACTTTCGACTGGTTAACGTGTTCAGTCCTGAAATTTGAAAGCAAAATTAATGTTTTGTAAAGCTTTTTGTTGATGGAATTTTAAATTACCAAAAGCTGACCCAGTAGTCAGCTCCACTGCAAGCTACTTGTCCAAGGATAATTATCACAGCTACCGTGAATAAAACACAAAAATTACCAGCTGCCAAAAGGTATTCTTTTGATGCTGATTTTCCTGTTAAACCAATCTCTTCTTCGTCTTTCTCGGGCAAATCTTCATCATTGATTGATTTAATACTCTAAAAATTCGTTCAATTATAATGATATGAATTGGTATAATTTCAATTGTTTCACCTTTGTGGATTTTATAGATTCGCTTCTTGCAACTTCAGTAGGTTCCGCATTTTTTTTATTTTCTTCTGTAGTTTCATCAGCTGCTACCAACATCTTGGTGAAATCCAATTCGCTCTTTGAAAGTTCCTCAAATGTACCTTTAGCTTCAATCTTTCCTTCGTTTAATACAACAATAATATCGGCTTTTTTAAGATATTGCAGTTGATGCGTTACCAAAATCCTAGTTTTTCCATTTAAATATTTGACTATGCATTCCTCGAATAAGTGTTTTCCAACGTGTGTATCAACAGCTGATAAAGGATCATCTAGCAAGTAAATGTCAGCGTCTTTATAAACAGCTCTTGCTAAATTTATTCTTGCTCTTTGACCACCGCTCAGAGAAACTCCTCTTTCACCAACCATAGTTTTATCCCGCTGTGGGAATTGATCGAAATCTGGTAGTAAAGCGCAAACTTTTGTGACTTTCCTGTAAAGTTGCTTGTTGTATTCTTGGCCGAACAAAATGTTTTGGCGGACGTTTGAAACGAAAAGCCAAGGTTCTTGCGAGGAGTAACTGATTGAGCCGCAAGTAGCTACTTTGCCGTTTTTGGTTGGTAACTCTCCTAGGAGGAGATTGAGGAGGGAACTTTTTCCCGAACCCACGGGTCCAATTATCGCGCAAAGTTTTCCAACTGGAATTTCCAAATTAATGTCGTCCAAAGTTAAATTTTCGTATTCTGACGTCCAAGCTGCCTTCACATTCGTCAAACTTATTTTTTCCGTTCCAGAATTTTCTATGGCGGATTCTTCTTTTTCTTCTAATACCAAAAAGGTTTTAAGACGTCTTACTGAGACAATAGATTCCGCTCCAATTGAAATAGCCATTGGTAAGAAAATAGCTAAAGCTAATTGAAGCAAATTGAAGAATTGAGACATTGAGAAAGTTTTATCAGCTGTAATCGTGTTATCTAATAATACATAAGTTGTTATGGTTAGGTAAAGAGTTGTTCGTTCTATGAAAACCATGCAACTCAAGAAAATTCCTCTGAGATAAGCGGAAGTAGTTAAAACTTTAATTTCGCTGGATCTGACGGCCCGGACCATTTTCTCGAAGGGTTTTTCCCACGCGTACATCTTTATCACCTGGATTCCCGAGATGATTTCATTCATCAGACGAACTCTGTTATCAGTACGCACAGCAATTTTCGAACGAACCGTAGATGTTAATTTGCCTAGGTATCCTAAAACCAACAATATTTCATAAAAAATTGATAATATTGGTGGAGAATTTATTGTTTACCTTGTACTGGTAAGGTGAATAGCATCATGGACAAAACTCCAGAAAGACTAGAGATTCCAACTTGTTCCCAGATTAAGTAAGTTACGATTGCTATTTGAAATGGCGAAATCCACATAAAATGCAAAACCACTGAGACGTAATCGAAACGAATTACGTCGTTAGAAAGCAGATTTACTATTTGCCCAGCCGCTGTTTGACCCAGAGATTTCTTACTCAACCTCAACAACTGAAACAAATTCACAGTTTTGAAGAAAAGACTTAGATTTTTTTTTGTGGAAAATTACTTTTCTGTAGATTAAAGAAGAAACTGCGACTCTGACACGCATTCCGATGGCTGACTGTCCAAAATTCGAGTGATGGTTGAAGAAAATTACGAGGACTGAAATTAGGATCATAATTGTGCCTGAGACAAACAGCTTCATGGTTTTGTCGGTTTCTTCTGCTCCCGTTGAGAAGAGCCGAATCAAATAACCTAGGACAAGCGGTTGAAAAGATCTAAAAATAAAGTTCAATAAAATTTGTTAAAACGAAAATTTTAATTGTGATTACATTGTTATTTTTTGCAAAAATTGTATAAAATTAAATAAATTATAACAATAGTTTTCAATTTAGTTGTAAACATTGTAAATATAATTTCTGATTCGTACAATAGAAAAATTATGTGTTTGCTATTGTAAATACGTCGCAACATTTTATCAGTCAATACTTATCAAACCATCGACTCAATCTAATACACTTTTTATATTCTCCTTTATTTGGTCTTATCATGATTGCGATTTACCGTAAACGTTACAGATTTTACTCAAAGATTAAGAAATTTGCAATCTGATAAAAACAATTTACGACTAAACTATTAAAATCATCAAAATTAATCTTATACATCATATTTGATTTGTATTAAAAATATTTACTTCATTTATATAAATTTGAGACACGGCACACAAGATTAGATAGACAAAACTAAACAGATAATGTTAGACAAACTAGACTAGAGTAGATAGATAAGACTAGACGATATGACTAGACAGACAAGATTAGGCAGACAAGATTAGATAGACAAGACTATACAGACAAGACTATACAGACAAGAATTTCAGAGATAGGTGACAGAGATCGACTTGTAGAATATGCGGTCGAAACCATTACAACAGCGTGCTATGCTTCGATGCCAGAGCGCAAATTTGCCTTATATGGAGAAAGTCAGTACTGGTGAAACGCTGAAATCAATAACCTAACAGAGAAGTACGTTGCGGCACGCAGGTCTGCCCAACGCCACAGAAGATGGCGGCAAAACACAACAGACAGGATGGCTGGACAAGAAGTAGACCTGGACCCGAAAAAAAAGCGATAAAGAAATTGCGCATGGTCATCAAAAGTAGCAAGCGGAAATGCTGGCTCGAACTCTGCCGATCCATAAATGAAGACCCATGGGGCCTCCCATATCGAATTTCTGCGAAACAACTAATGGATAGAAAGCTGATAGCTGGGATATCGTGCCCACAACGATTGAGAGAAATAGTTACCACGCTATTTCCAGTTCAGAAATGAAAACCGGTAGAAAAATGACAAGCCATTGAGACTCTCGTGACAGCTTTCAGCGCAATGGAGATCTTTGAGCCTAGGAAACGATTACTGTCAGGGAAAGCGCCTTGTCCAGACAATATCCCAAATGAAATCATCGCAGAAGTGGTGGAAATGTGGCCAGAGTTGTTGCTGGAAACTTATAATGCCTGCCTTCGAAAGGGAATTTTTGCTATGCAATGGAAAAGACAAAAACTCGTCTGAGAAGATGGGACAAACCATTGGAAGAACCATCGTCATACCGATCGATATGCCTCCTGGGCAACATAGGGAAACTTCTTGAAAGACTATTACTTAGGCAACTCGAGACATACATCGAAAACAACGGAGGACTGTCTCACTGGCAGTATGGTTTTCGAAAAGGTCGATCAACCGTAGACACTATTGCTGAAGTAATAATAGGCAGCAGAAAAGGTCGAAACTGGAACACGGCAATCGAAAGGTTACTGTGCATTAGTGACCCTTGATCTAAAAAACGCCTTTAATTCAGCCAGGTGGGTTATAATCATGAAGGCATACGCATTAAGACGGACACCAGAATAACTGAGAAAGCTGATAAGCAGCTACTTGAGCGACCGACGGTTGATATACCACACAGACGAAGGTGAAGTTGAGTATTAGTTAACGGCGGACGTCCCACAAGGATTGGTCCTGGCACCATTCTTATGGAACATTATGTACAATTACTTGCTAAACCTAGACTTTCCTAGAACAGCGAGAATAGTTGGGTTCGCAGATGACGCTGAAGTGGTGGTGACTGCAAAGGAAATAAGCACACTGGAACTAGCAACTAACGAAACCCTCCGGCGGGCAAATAATTGGTTAGAATAACAGGGTCTAACAATGGCAATTCATAAAACAGAAGCAATACTTATCACGGATAAGAGGCTATTCGCACCACCGAAACTCGTTCTGGAAGGGAAAAAAACCCTTTTATCGATGTGAAACACTCAATAATTCTCTACGCGGCGGAAATATGGTCCGACGTAACGAAAAAGGTAGGAGGGAGTAAACAACTTACAGAAGTACAGAGAAGAAGTGTCCTAGGTAGTCGTCATAAATAATTTCTGCGGCGCTGGTGCTTGCAAGCACGGCCCCAATAGACTTACTGATTCGCGATAAACAAGAAGTCTACGAAGAGCTGCAACAACACAGAGAAGTCAAAGAAAAACGAAGTAAAGCATGAGAGAGCGGCCGCCAAGGAGAGAGCGCGTGGGACCGATGGCAGACAAGATGGGATAGCAACATTAGTGGATGGTGGACACACAGCCTTATCTCTAACGTAACAGCATGGTACGAAAGGTCACACGGACATATGAGTTACCATCTTACACAGGCGCTCACTGGTCATGGGCGCTTCAATGTATACATCGAACGGTTAAAAAAAAGGGACACTGCGGAGTGTTTCTACTGCGGTCATATACCAGACGACGCACAACACACTATCTTCATGTGTACAGAATCAGAGAATGAAAGAACTCGACTCGCGGAGACATTAGGCGGTACAAAACTAGAAGAACAGAACATCATGGAAGTTATGTTAGAAAGTGAACATAACTGGGATGCAGTACAAACTTACACAACCGGAATCATGACAGCCACACCCCCCAATTTTGGACCAAATCATAACCCCAATTCCATTAATAATTTTTTCTCGGAACAACCGAAGATAATGACTGCGCATCTTCAAAATAAAATATTTAAGGACAATTTAATTAACAACAGAGAAACAATATTTGTTTACCCAACCACTCAAGAAGAACTTAGTGACGTTATAAATAACCTGAAAAACACTAAAAGTACTTGAGTGGACGAGATACCTAGGGCATTAATAAAACTGGTTCTACCCGATATTATTGAACTACTTGTGCTAATTATTAACAACTCCTTCCAGGAATGCATTTTTCCTGAATCATTAAAGTTCTCGAAAATGATACCAGTTCATAAAAAAGGGGATAGAGATAAACTCGAAAATTTCCGACCAATTTGTATCCAATCATCCTTTTCGATAATATTAGAGAAATTAAATAATAGTATAATAAACAAACAACAGCATGGATTCTTAAAAGGACGTAATACGGATACCATGTTTTGAATTTATTAAAGAAGCATTACAGCAAATTGAAGGCGACTATATACCGTGCGGGATACTCTTAGACTTATCTAAGGCCTATGATACCGTGGACCATCCAATCTTAACCTAACAAAATTAGAAAAATACGGAATTAGAAGGACAGCATTAAATTGGATACAACAAAAACCTGTACAATAGGAAACAGATAGTAGAAATATATACACTAAACGGCAAGGAAAGATCATGTCCATCTACGATCAATATGGAAATACCACAGGGCAGCACCCTTGGACCTCTACTGTTCACACTCTATATCAGTGTTTCTTAACCTTTTAAGTGAGCCGCACCCCTTTGAATCTGAAAATAGGTATCCGAACCCCATTGATAAATGTGTTTCAATTTTTTAGTTTATAAATACATTTTTTGCAAAATTTATTGTTTATTTAAAAAAAACTTGTACATTTTATATATCAAATATTATTATTTTTGTTAATGGCTAGGCTGTTGTTGCTTGTTCAGTATAATACTTGTGAATCGAGGCACTTTTTTTGAAAGAGACCCGCGTAAGTCATCACGTAAGTCATGGTAAAACTAATTGCAATGCTTCTTTCGCCAACTCTGGGTAACATTCAAACTGTGTACACCAGAATTGTTGTAATTCTAATTGTTCGAATCCTATTTGAATATGTCAACTGTCTCGCATTTCAATAAAATCGTCTTTTTTTAAATCACTATCATCCATCGAATTTAGGTTATATACAAATGGATCCAGTATTCATCCCCAAATTTTGGTAATATTTCCAGTAGGAAAATATCCATTGAATGATTCGCTTACCTTACCTCTCATTCGCTTACCTCTGCGCTCAATCGTTTCAAATGTAATGTCGGGTATAATTATATTTTTTTTCATTTTCCACAACAATTGAATCAAACAAGGGAATGTTTGCAAAATTCCCATTTTCAACTCGACTTATCCAAATTTCTATTATTATATAGTTATTTACCAAATTCTTGGATTGATATGTTCAATTCATTCATGTGGCTAAATATATCTGCTAAGTAATCTGCGGATCTCAGAATTACATCCTTACTTTTAAAATCTATTACTGATTCACAGTTTTGACTAGTCAGCAACTGAATAATTTATTCACGCAATTCAAAACCCCTGTTTTTGGTGTGATATAGAAGTACGTTAGGTATGAGCAGCACCGATTTCTTCACAAAAGAATCGATTCCATATTGATAATATCGAATTATATAAACAGTATGGCAACCCTAAAGGTGGCGCTGATCGTACCACAAACAAAAATTATTGTACTTCTTCTAAAAGCTCAAAAAATATCGTAAGCAGATATTGCACTCAACACTATTTTTTTTTAATTTCACCACTTAGTTTTTACTCATGTATGTAGTATGCGTGTATACATTTGTTATTAACTCCTATTTCATATAAATATATAAGTGGTTAAATATACATGTTTGAACATACATAAATATTTCTTTCACGTATTTTTTTACTTTGTTCTTCGTTTTGGCATATTAGCATTTTTGGGAAAAACCCATAAATAACCCTAATTTTTATAAGCTTCAATAAATCTAATTACGCGATCCCGACTTTCGCGTTATTGGGGGGTTTACTGTAGTTTTATAATAGTTTATTATCAAAAATGTAATAAATGATATTTAATAATTTATATTGCTAGGGTCTTCTTCCGCACCCCCAAAAATACCTTCCCGCACCCCCAGGGGTGCGAGCACCCCAGGTTAAGAACCACCGCTCTATATAAACGATCTACCGGATGTGCCCCTCAACAATATTACGGAAATGATCATTTATGCGGATGACACTAGCCTAATGTCAGTAAATATATCAGCAGAAGACATCGAAGCAAACATTAAATCAATTTTTAATATATTAACAACTTGGTTCAACGAAAATAGATTACTCCTAAATCAAAACAAGACAAACCTAATACTATTTAAAACAAACAGAGACAAGAAAAGGTACACCGAAATTGCACTAGAGGATAACACGTTAAATATTCAACATGAAGCAAGACTCCTAGGATTATTTGTAGATGAGACGCTCGACTGGACATCCCACATTTCCAACTTAACAACTAAGTAAGGCTGTATATGCCCTTAGAACCCTCAAACGATATTTAAATCGCAACATTTTAAAAATGGTTTATTTCGCAAATCTCCACAGCCACCTAAGATTTGGTATAATGTTTTGGGGCACAACAATTAACGATGTGTTCCGGATTCAAAAAGCTGCAATACACATTATCTATAATCTAGAATATTCTGAATCATGTAGAGGAGTATTCAAATCCGCTAAAATATTAACGGTTACGGCCACGTATATCTACGAGTCAGTAATATTCTTCTGTAAAAACAAACACCTGTTTGAAGAATACACATTTAAACACACTAGGGATACCCGAAGTAAAGGTTATAATTATAAAAAACCGCTACACAAGTTAACCATGTCAGAGGAGATGCCCCCAACAGCAACATTGAGTTATTCAACGGTTTGCCCAAATATTTAAAACAAATTAAGGAAGTTATTGCTTTCAAGAAGGAGCTTTAACGTGTCCTCTAGAACCATACTCTATCCAAGAATACTACACGCAAATACAATACTATCAAGGATAGTACAAATTGTATCCTCGACAAATTTCATTTAATATTGCAGAATGTCACTTCTTTATTTCTTAGTATATTAATATTGTGTCATACTGTTATGTTTAAATAATGAAATAAATTATTTTGATTTGATTTGATTTGACTAGACAGACAAAACTAGACGGACAAGACTGACCTTTTTTTTATTTACAAGAAAATACTGTACAGAATAAGTTAACCATTCTGGAGAGATCTTCTGCTAGACGAGGAGTACTTTGTCATATTTTGAATTTACTCAATCAATCTGTCAGGGATTTCCTCCTTCGTTCTTCGGGCTCCTTTCCTCTCATAATCTCCTGCAGCATCTCTGTTACAGCGTCCCAGCCGTCCTTCGTCTGGAGGACCAGTGCTGTCACATTTTCTTTCGTCACTGGCACTTAGCATTTATTGTGGGCAACACTTATTATGTGGTCCCACATCGGGCATTGGAACAGCGTATGTTGTGGAGAATCCACCGCCTCTGTTCTGCAATACCAGCATTCATCGGTCTCACTTTTCCCAATGCTCTTCAGATATGTGGTGAACACGTCATGTCTAGTTAATGCTTGGCTTAAATGGTAGTCCAAGTCACCCCACTTCCTATTGCTCCACTTGCGAATATCTTTAACAAAGGTTTTTGTCCACCATGTAAACTCCGTCCATTTTTGTTACCAAGCATTCAACATGATTTCTCTTGCTTCCGGTATTGCTAGCCTCCATATCTCGTGGATACAAATTCTTTCTTGGACGCGTGGCTTAATAGGTGATATTTTCAATCGCAAGTATTGCCATGGTGGTCCAATAGGCCGCAGCTACACGTATTGTTAACTTTCTATTATTCTTTCTTATTATACTCTCCAGCATTCCCTCGTATCTTTAATAACGTAGTGTCTGCGCCCATATAGGCGCCCCGTATAAAAGTATAGAAGAGACTACATGCGCAAGTATTCTACGCTTCTTTGACCTAGGCCCTCCAATATTTGGCATAATTCTTGCTATAGCCATCAGAGTAGTGTTAGCCTTCTCGCATGTCTTCTTAATATATGTGATCATCCTAATTTCTTTGTCATTTATTCCAATTCCTGGCTCATTTTGTTAATAGCATGTTCTACGCGTTCTTCCAGGATCTGTGCTGTCCGAGCAGATACCACAACGACAAGGTCGTCTGCATATGCTACCAGTGTTACACCCGTTTGTATATCTGTTTTTAATATTTTGTCGTAAAAGACAAGCCATAATATCGGTCCGAGGACGGATCCCTGCGGCATTCCACAAGTGGTCCTTCTACGTACTCCACTAGTCGTCAATATACCTATTAGAGATTTACTGTATAATTTTGAGTAGGTATCTAACTGCATTTCTTAGTGCGCAGATTATTTTTTTCCAGGAAGCAGAGTTAAAGGCATTTTCAATATCCAGCGTGAGCATTGCGATATATTCTCTATTTTAAAATGCCTTCTTCTTTATCTTTTATGGTACCTCCATTACTTTCCTCAATTCATGGATAGTGGAGCTACCTGTCCTAAAGCCAAATTGGTTCCCACGTAGAGACTTTTTATCATCTAATTCCATCTCTAGTCTGTCTTATATCAGTATTTCCGACAGCTTTCCTGTGGCATCTATTATGCATATTGGCCTGTACGTAATCGGTGCTAGGGTATCCTTTTGAGGCTTTTTAACACATGTCAATCGAGCTGACTTTCACGTGTCCGGAAAGATACCTTGAGTAAGGCAGCGGTTCATAGCCGTGACTAAGATCGTCGGCTTGTCCGTGGCGACGATTATTTTTTTCCAGGAAGCAGAGTTAAAGGCATTTTCAATATCCAGCGTGAGCATTGCGATATATTCTCTATTTTTAAATGCCTTCTTCTTTATCTTTTATGGTACCTCCATTACTTTCCTCAATTCATGGATAGTGGAGCTACCTGTCCTAAAGCCAAATTGGTTCCCACGTAGAGACTTTTTATCATCTAATTCCATCTCTAGTCTGTCTTATATCAGTATTTCCAACAGCTTTCCTGTGGCATCTAATATGCATATTGGCCTGTACGTAATCGGTGCTAGGGTATCCTTTTGAGGCTTTTTAACACATGTCAATCGAGCTGACTTCCACGTGTCCGGAAAGATACCTTGAGTAAGGCAGCGGTTCATAGCCGTTACTAAGATCGTCGGCTTGTCCGCTAGAGATAATCCTTTGATTATCTCTAGCGGAATGTGATCCGGGCCAAGCGGTCCGGATCACATTCCAGATTTTACATGCAGAGCGAAGAAAGCAAGCGCTTTCTTTGGTCTGAGTTTAACAGCCGCTACCATGATCAATCGAAGTATTATCTCCTCTTCGTGTACCGTTACTTCCGGCCACTCTTTAACTGGATGACTTGGAAAGAGCTTACTCACTTGCTTTGTTTTCTTTGACTTGCTTCAGTTTCAGCGTCCGTCAGGATCGTTTGTGGAATCAGATTTAATTTATTTTGGACAATCTGGTATGCTTTTCCCCAGATGTCGTTCTTCCAGGCTTCTATTTTCTCTTTACCGATGACCAGTTTCAGTTCATGTCGGGCCTTTCTGTATGCTTCATGGGCTACCTCTTTCTGTGCAGAGTCCCCAACTGTTTAATTTATTCTAACTAGTAGTCTTCTATTTTGTATACATAGTCTTCTTTTTTCCGCTAGGTTTTACACTTCCTTTTAATACGTTCAATAGTATGCGGTTCTATTCCATTTTCCTCTTCTTGGTGCGAGAACATGTTTCCACATTCGTCGGTACATTTAGCCCACCCCTGTGAAGTGATTCGCCATCCGTTAATTTGCATTGCTGTTTTCGGCATTTCAGATGATACCATATCGAACCGTATTGTAAAGTGGTCGCTCATATCTTCTTAATTCTCCACTACGTGCCATCCTCTTATCTGTCTGCAGATGCCCGTAGATGTTGTAGTAATATCTATTATTGAATTACCGTTTTTATTACTGAGGGTGGACTTGCTTCCTTGAGGGTGGAAATCCTATAATACGCAATGGTAAGCAGACTAATGCCCTTCGTTAAGAAACACGACATCATACCACAACCGCAATACTACAATTATATCACCAAATTCTCCAGGAATTTGATAACAAAAAATACCCAGTGGTTTTAAATAAGTTCTCCGGGAAATTGATAACCAAAAATGCCCAGTGGGTATTTTCTGTTACCTCACGAAAGTGTTTGATTGCGTATCTACCTCAAAACTAATGAATAAACTAGAAACCTATGGCATCAGGGGAAAATGTGGAAGATGCTGGGACAGCCCGGACTACTTGTTGTCAACTACACTACCGAGGAAGACAGACAAGACTAGATAGACAGGATTAGACAAACGAGACTAGACAGTCAAGACTAAATAGGCAAGACTAGTCAGTTCAAATAGTAGATAGTCATGTTGCTAGACTAAAAAACTAGAATATTAACCTTAATATGACGAATTGGATGAATAGCAGAACTCCATAAATCATATAGTGTGCCAGAAACGTGTTGGAAATTGCCTTGATCAGACTTGGATCTTTATTGGACTTCTTGGCCGATTCGAGTTCTTTCTTCCAGTTGATTTCCAGTTTGTCGCCCAGCATGTCCGACTTGTCGCAGTCCAGAGTTTTGTACAAGTCGGACACGGCCAGGCCTTGTTTGACGCCCTTCCGAAACAAACCAATCATCCATCTAAAACAGAAAGAGGAGAAATAGAAGTATTAGTATTAGAAATAAAGGGGAAAAGACATATTAATATTAGAAATTTGGAAAAGGCATAACGAATTAGAATATTATAAATATACAAATAATTAATGCATATATTTGTTGTCCTGTTTATTTTAGGAAATGTCTGTGGTGATTTATTGAAAATTAAAAAGTTTTTGTGAAATTTATTGTTTTAAGGCGAATCCCATAGCGAATCCCATGTTAAATATTTTTTTCAAGTTTATGCTTTGAAACTTTTTTTACATGCATTTCAATACTTTATTTATGTCCTCTCAAAATTTTAAAGAGGATAAACTTAACGGTGGGTGTTAAGTTTATCGGAATTTTTTTTTTAAATTATGATTTTTCGATTATTATATACAGGCTCCTATGGCCGACAAGCTTCCATCACGTCTTTATTTATTTTTTTCGATATTAATTTCCCAACTGTAAGGAATAAAAAACTATATACAATAAACTTAGAAAATATTAAAACACGATAACATTAAAACAATGTGATGTTCCCGATGTAATTATTTAAATAATTAAAGTTAATTTTTTTATTTTGAATCTTGTTTATTGATAGTAATTCACATGACGGATGGTTTGACAACGTCGCGTGAACAACTGAGAGAAAAGAAAAAGTTGGATACATAGTTATATTGAGAGAAAAAATCTTAGAACATATACTTATGGAACAGGAATACAAATCATAAAATTGTGTCCAAGAAGTGAGATGCAAAGTCTCATTCTATTTCTTTGGGTCGAAATGCTCATGCGCGGCCTATACGTATTTTTCGTGTTGTTTACAGTTGCCATCTTGTTAGATGCATGTTATTAATCCAGTTTATTAAGAGTTTATTACTTCTTTTTTGATAATATTAATATCGCTAATCAACAACATGGGTGTATATTGCAATGCGGTATTCGTAATAAAACCGTTTCGGAAATTCAGGAAAATTGTAGTAATTATTTGGCTTGGTTAGCATTTTCTCTGTCACAAACTTTCAAATGTTATTATTTTCATTATTTTGGTTATTTTTAGTTTAATTAGTTGGGTTAGTTTCTGAAACTTGAACCTCGCCCAATGGATTGCATGTTTTATTGATATTTTGTGTTTATTACGAATAAAGGCCTACAAGGTATCGGAATGACATGATCTTAAAAAACAATGTTATTTTTCTGGTTTTTGTTGAGTGCCACGAAGGTGGCCTGAAAGCTAAAAAATAACTGACAAATTTCACATGAGATTTGTTTTTGGTAGTCCTAAAAAGTCTCATTAGTGTTATAGAGCTCTGGAAAGGTTGAATATATTTATATATTCAGGCTGTGTTCCGACTTTATTAAGTTTACAGTAGATTTATTTTTATTTTGTAAAAGTAATATATATTAAGTAAATTTGTAATAAAGTTGTAATGTAATATTAAATAAAATAAGAGAAGTAGTTTTCTTGTTACAGTGTCAAGTTGTATTGTTATTAAATCGTACTATACTAGTACTTATACTAATAAAAAAAAAAACTTATTATCTTTTGATAAATCTCTTATTTTTTATGTAAACTAAAATATTTTTCTTTTAAAAAATAAACACTTTTTTTAATTTTTCTTTAATATATTTTTAACAGATACAAATTATAGAACTAAATAATACACCACCTAAAAAATGAAAGCAGCTAATGTTATAAAAATTTTATAAGTAACAATAGAAATATTTCTAAATTAAAGTTCAACCATATTTATGGTTAAAATTAAGGTTAGAAAATAAATGTTTATTTCATTTGAAGCATGCGCATAGCGTACAAAAGAAATGTTTCATCTTTCCTTGTCGCACAGATGTTGGACACAGTTTCGGTACACGTAAGTTATACGGTATTCCTATTCCATTAGTATAAGTTCTATGGTTATATTGAGAGACAAAATACTCGACACTCGACTCCTTTTTATTACTATTCTTTTCTCTCTCTTTACTATATACTTTCAAGACACAATAAAGCGCTGTTGCCATATCTTTTACACCTTATAAGTCAAAAATAACGAAGACATTTAATTACTTTATTTTATTAAATAAATGATAATTATCAATTTTTAAATTTGTTATGTTATTATAAATAAAAATAATAAATTTTAACAACTATTAGTACAATTGAAAATATAGAAAAATTCCAGCTTATTTTGACTCATTAGTTAAGATCCAACCTCCTTTTAATTTCACGGAATTTGTGAGTAATATTAATTTCCAAGTCATTTTAGTGGGAATTTTTGCACATTCATCCCTATTTTAAATTTTATGCTACGAAATTATCTACGAACTTTAAAAAGTTACAAGTCAGAAAATGATTTTTTTTAAATTATCGAAGCTATGATAAGAGAGATTGTGTGAAAAATCAATTTTACACCTCTCAAGGTAGATTATAAAATTTGTTGTTTTCAAATATTTTCGTAGTCGATAAGGAAAAATAATATTTACATATTGAATTGTATAAATACTTAGTTTACATTTTTTTAAATGTTTGCAAACATTTGGTTAAATTTAACCCACATTGTGAATACGTTTAAATTAACAATTTCACAAGTCCATGTGTTACACAAGGGAAAAGCAGGAGGAGTAGTCATTGGGAAGAAATCTGTGGAGTCTGGTTTATGCTGAAGACATCGTTGTTTTGGAAAGTACGTATGCAGAAATGAAAATGTTCCTTGGGAAACGAAAGCTAGAGGTGAATGTGGTAAAGTTGAATGTGAAGAAATGTGAAGATGGGAATTATTGTTTTTCAAAAAAGTGGAAAAACAGAGAAGTGAAAAGTTTGAATGGCATTGAAAGGGAGTAAAACAAGTTAGCAGCTTCAAATACCTTGCATTCATATTTAACCAGGACAGTTCTCGTAAGGAGCACATACATTACATAATAAGGTAATCTTGTGTGGATGCTAAGGTAATCTTGTGTGGAACATATTCTGGAGTGTAAGGAAGAGCGAATGCTAGGACAACTTCAGAGCAATGGTTATATGGAAGTAGTTCGTAGTATTGTAATGTATGGTACAGAAGTGAGGGATGTGAAAGATTAAGAAAAGATAGAGAGTATTCAAGTACAAATGTTGAAAAGGGCGTTGCAACTGATAAAATCGACACCGTGGTAAATAGTACTGCAAGAAACAAATGCCTTTAAAATTGCCAGCCAGGCTGCAGCACGGTTTGCGAAGTATGCATGTAAGTTCGAATGAATGGGAGATGAAAGGATCGCGGAGGAAGTGATTAAAACGACTAGAAAAGAAGGTATGGGTAATGCTAGGAAAACTAAATGGGGGATTGAGAGAAGGAAAATGTATGAAAGTGTCAAATTTAAAAATGATGGTAGGAGAGAGTAAGATAGATATGCAGGAAATGTTAATAGGTATAGAAGAGGAGACGTACAGCCACGAGTATCAAAAAACACTTGTATTTTGGAAGGATACCAGAGTACCTCCGAAATGCCGACGTGCCACAAATAGTCATCGCTAGATTCAGGTGCGGTAGTGAAGAATGGGACAGGAGGTACTCGACGACTCAAATGTAGAGAACCTGCCGTGTATGTGGGACGGGATAATGAGGCATGTTATGATTAGGGTGCAAGCAGGCATAGGTTGTGTGTCAAGAAAGTGTGCCAAGAAAGACAGTGGGACTGGCGCAGGAATCTATGGACTGTCCCTGGGGTGCAGCCTATCTGTACCCATGGGGACACATGCCACAGTATTCCAAGCATAAATACACGCTATCATGGTCATGCCCGTGAAAATTTGAGAATGGACTAGAAAAGTAGAAATATCTGCATTTTCACGGATATTCAGTCAGGCTGCGATTAATGCTCTAGCGTGTCACGAAATCAAATCCAAGACAGTTCGGGACTGTCTTCAGGACCTCGCTTGGGTGCCTAGCCACACAGGACTGGTGGGTAACGAAATGGCGGATAAGCTAGCAAAAGATGGAGCCTGCAAGGCAAACATCATTGCTGAAAGTGGACCCTACATTACCAAGACCAAGACCCGAAATAAAATCTGTAAATGGGTTGCAACTAAGCACCGTCTACAGTGGGTCAATTTGAATGGTCTGACACACAGCAAACGAATGTTAATAAACCTATCGGAAACTCTAACTGCTGAAATCCTGCAACTACCAAGGAAGCAATTGATTGCAATTGTGGTAGGCCTACTTACAGGACACTGCCCACTATGAGAACACCTGCATAAAATGGGTATCTGGAAGGATGAACCTTTATGCAGGTTATGCTATGGGGAGGACGAAACTGCCGCCCATATAATCTTCCACTGTGAAGTAATTGCACGTAGGAGAAACAAACTTGATATTACAGCTGAGAGAGTCCCCGTGAAATACATGGCACATAGAATCCTGGACCTGATAGATGGCCTGGATCTATTTGCATGAACGAAATAATATGGGGAAATACAATCGGTCAATGGGCCACAGTGTTTAAGGGCTAACCCCCCTGGACACACATTGGTTAGAGAAGAAAAAAAAAGAAGTTGTGTGTGGAGTCCGAGAAGATCGATCTAGAAAAGGGGTGGGAGGCTATATTAGATGAAATCGGTCATGATTAGCTAAATAGTTCAGTTTTTGAACAGAAATTCTGTTTCCTGCCACTATCCTGCTTTCGGTCGCTTATTTGATTTTGAATTTCGTTTAATTGAGCGCCAAGATAAGGAAAGTTGTTGACACAATCGAAGTTGTAGTCCTGTACGTTTATGTTTTGTAGGTTGTTATTATTTCCTCTTGACAGCTTGATGTATTTCTTCTTCTTCTTTCGAATAGGCCTACTTTGGACGACGCTTGTTCAACTTTTGGGCTTTGATCTTTGCCCAGTATTGTTGCTTCTTCTGCCGGTGTAACTCTTTTTTCTCTTCTGTCCAGGGGGACCTTTCCTTCGGGGTTTTTCCAGAAATTCACGGAATTCCTTCAGGGTGTGTTTCACAGACTGTCTGGTTTGGAGATCTGTTATTCCCAGTTCTTTAATATCCTTCCCGGATTCTCTCAACCAAGTGGTACGAACCTTCTTGTTTTGTCAGAAGGTGAACAGATGGTTGGTTAGTCGGTTTGGAAGGCAATCTTGCAACGTGGCCATAGAAAGCTACCCTTCTTTTCCTTGCATCGTCAGAGAGCCTCTCAATATGTTCGCAGAGCTCACAGTTATGTCGCCTTCGGAATTCCCCATCTTAATAGATAATAATAGATAGATATAATAATAGATAATTTCCCATCTGATAAGTTGGGTTCAATCCATTCGCCGAGATACTAAATTTCTCAGTCTTCTCGATGTTTCCCTGTTCTAATAACATCTATCTGTTTGCTTCTCTGATGTTGGTGAAAAATTCTGTTTTCTCCAGCGACACTTGAAGACCCACTTTGTCAGCCTGTTTTTCTGAGGCAATTTGCACTACATTGTTGCCATCTCAAGATAATCAGCAATCAGTGCCATATCATCTGCAATGCCAGGCAATCTACAAACAGTCTATCGTTCTTACGTCCCAGGTAGATACCACCCCGAACACCCAAGTTGATCAGTTCCTTGCGCCATTCTCTCATAACCTTTTCAAGGACACAGTGGAAGAGAAGTGGAGAAAGTCCAACCCCTTGCCTCACTCCAGTTTTTATTTTGAAGCTTTCTGAGATCTCGCCTCTAAATTTTACCATTCAAATGGGTCAAATGGGAATGGGTGTTGGTCAAGGTTCAAATCCTGTTTGATCCTTAGATCCTTAGATCTAAGAGAGCTTTGCTAAGAATAACTCCATAGATTTCTTTGGAACCTTCAAGCAGACACTCAGAAAATACGCTCGCCAAGCCTTCACTTCAGAGACTCACAAGGCAAACAGGATTTGAACCTTGACCAACACCCATTCCAAGGTAAAATTTAGAGGCGAGATCTCAGAAAGCTTCAAAATAAAAACTGGAGTGAGGCAAGGGGTTGGACTTTCTCCACTTCTCTTCAACTGTGTCCTTGAAAAGGTTATGAGAGAATAGCGCAAGGAACTGATCAACTTGGGTGTTCGGGGTGGTATCTACCTGGGACGTAAGAACGATAGACTGTTTGTAGATTGCCTGGCATTGCAGATGATATGGCACAAATTGCTGATTATCTTGAGATGGCAACAATGTAGAGCAAATTGCCTCAGAAAAACAGGCTGCCAAAGTGGGTCTTCAAGTGTGGGTTAGTTGGTTTTGTGAGAAGATTCGTTTGGTTTCTCGAATTATCTTGGCTGTAACCTTTGTTTTGTTCCCAAAATTTATGCCAATTTTCTTTGGTCTTTTTAGAATTCCACTTCACCCAGGCTGTCACAGTCTTCAGTCCACCACGTATGCTTCCTTCTTCTAGCGAGAGAGGCGAGTTCATTGGCCGCCTTGACAAGAGTTGGTCCCAGCTGTATAGATCTGTATTGTTCAGTCTCTAACTTACTTCTTGACTGTTCTTAAGTCGCTCTTCGTCAAATCTTACCATTTTAAAGGTTCTGTGTAATCTAGTGTTTCTAAGATACTATCCGAGTTGTTAGCTTGGGAGGCTTATTATTCAGGGTTGTCACCCCTAGACAGCTCGCCTTCACTACGGTTTGATGTATTTCGTTTTTGCTTCGTTTATTTTAAGTTCGAATCTTGTGGTTTCTTTGTCCATTTCAATTAGTGTTTCTCTAATGGCTACTTCATTCCTCCCTATGATTACTATATCATCTGCGTATGCCCATATTTTGCTTGTTCTTTTGTTTTAATTCCTATAAGCATCAGCTCGTTCTGTAGCTTACGTCTGTTTACACTATCAAAGCCTTTTTTACACTATCAAAGCCAGTTTTTTCCATGTAGAGTAGTATAAATTGTCCGTATGTAAATATAATTTCGAAATGTCCTTGTACAAATGTGGATTGTTAAGATCTTAGCATGTAAGTTTTGTAAAATAATAAATGCCAATTAAGGTCTTTAACAAATAAAAGGTTTATTTAACAAATAAAATTAAAAAAATATATTTTTTAAACAAATATTATCTCAACAAAGTAAACATTGAAATATCATGAAGGTTTATTGAAACTTTTGGAATTATTTTGGATAATTATTTTTTTATTATTTTGGAACAATAAAAATGTTGACATTGATAAATTAAACATTTGTAGAAATTGGAAACAAAGTTTGCAAGTTTGTAACCAAATTACGTATATGCGGAATATGAAATGTAAGGTAGAACGAATGGGAGATGAAAGGATCGCGAAAGAAATGTTTAAACGGCTAGAAGCAGTACGTATATTGCAAAAAAATCTACTTAATTTATACAAAATTCGGTCAAAACCGAGCAGAAGAATCTTGTGCTCGACAGCCCTTTGTACAAAGTATACAATAAATATGTGTTATTATGATTGAGGTCAAATGATGTCAAACTAAATGAGTTATGTAATTTGCTTCAGCAATCACAACAGTTTTAATTCCAGATTAAAGTCTATGTATAAGTCTGTTCTTAATTTTAGAAATGAAATTTTAGAAAACTAGCTAGTCATAAAATAACAAGACAAAACAAGAACGAGACTAACTAAATAAAATATATAAAAAAAAATAAACCCAGGTTTTTATTAAAATACACTAAAAAGATAAAATATTTTTTTCCGTTTTGACTATAAATAAAAGCTTGGGGCATCCACGAAGATAACGTCAATGTGCAGTATCCGGCAGAGAGATATGAAATGTTTTTGAAATGACTTGAATGACAATTTTTTTAAATGTTACACGCGCTTGGGTGGTCACACAGTTTTCAGAATGGTTGATATCTACTTGTCAACAGATGCCATTTCAGTAAGGCTTGGATTTTTTGCGTACAATAAATAGATGTTTTTTTACAAAAAATAGTTGCAAAAATACAAAATTCGGTTTATTCATACAAAAAGAGATTACTTCATCCAAAAAAAGGTTACTTCGTCCAAAATAAAAGGCTTGGATTTTTTTGCGTACAATAAATAGATGCTTTTTTACAAATAATATCTGGAAAAATACAAAATTCGGTTTATCCATACAAAAAACGTTACAAGTTAAACGTTAAAAGATTACTTCGTCCAAAATAAAATATAAACGCACATTGATCGATTGAATCTTACAAATAATAATGGTTTAGTACAATAATTGATAGATTTGTACAAAATGAAATCAATTCACCCAAAAAAGGTTTAACTGTACAAAAAAGGTTGATCCATCCAAAATTTGATTGCTCTTTACAAACAATTTTTTTATACAAAATACAATTATATCTTCACAATAAACGAATTTTACAAACAACAACTTGATTCCTTCACATTTTATTTGTAACTAACGCGGCGTGTAACGAAAGAGAGAGCGCAAACACATCAGTCTTACGACCAGAAGCACTGTATGCCATGGTGTGTCTTTCCTTGAACCGAAGAGCTCCGGTAGAGAAATTGGAAAGCAGAGAGAGGAGAATCATCAGGAATATCTTAGGCATTCCCTGTAAAGGAAGATGGGGAATTCCGAAGACGACATAACTCTGAGCTCTACGAACATACTGAGAGGCTCTCTGACTGTGCAAGGAAAAGAAGGGTAGCTTTCTATGGCCACGTTGCAAGATTGACTCCAAACCGACTTGGTTGACAGAAACCGAGAAGGATATTAAAGAAGTGGGAATAACAGATCTCCAAAACAGACAGTCTTCTGTGAGATGCATCCTGAAGGAAGTCCGTGGATTTCAGGAAGAACACTGAAGGAAGTCCGTGGATTTCAGGAAAAAACCCGAAGGAACGGTACCCCCTGGACAGAAGAGGGAAAGAAGCTACACCGGCAGAAGACGCGACAGTACTGGGCAAAGATCAAAGCCCAATAGTTGAACAAGCGTAGTCCAAAGTACGGCTATTGGAAACAAGAAGAAGAAGATAGATGCACTATATATAAGAAGCACTATATATAAGCAGATAGAATAATGCAATTTATTTCCGAGCTAATCCACTCATCAATAAGGTGAACAGTTTTTTCCTTTCAGTATTTTTATGCATATAATAAAAGTGTGAAGATTATTAAATACACTCGTAAATTTGCATTTTGCACTTATTTAGAAAAATATAAAACCTTTTTTGGGCGAATTTCGAATATGTTGAACGATTCAATCGATTATTGTAAGGAAAAATCATAGTTTGTAAGAAAAATCAATTATTGGATGATTACATTTTAATTTGGATGAATTAGCTTTTTTTTGGATGAAGTAATTTATTTTGTACGAAGTAACCGAATTTTGGATTGATTAATTTATTTTTGTATTTATCCAGCTATTTATTGTAGAACTTCATCCATTTATTGTATGTTGAGTTTTGTATACTTCTAATCGAATATTGGATGAATAAATTTTATGCTTTTCAGTAACTATGGAGGCTTGGAGTGTAGCACATCGTGTGATTATTGACAATACTTGCATTGAAACGGGTCGTTTCTGTGATGCTCACGCAGCGACAATTTCTAAACCATTTTAATGTTGGATGTCATGGGCGTGTTCCAAAATGGAATATCATTATGAAGTGAGAAGTGAAATGAGCCGTTTATTTTGAAAGTGACCTAACTCCATTTATGTTCGAATTGAGATATTGAAGGGTTTGCGTTGGATTAAATTTAAAAATATGGGTAACAGATACCATAGTAGAATAATGTTTTGGTGTTTCTAAGGGTGTCAAATTTATCACCCCAATTAGTATATTTAACGTTATTTAAGAAATAATATGTTTTTCATGGCTGTAAATGGACTTGGGCCACTTTCAAAATCAATGAAATTACGTTTCCTATTCTTAAGAAAGCACAAGTCCATCCATACATAAAATACATTTTCCTTGAAATAAAGATAAATGTATACACTTTTATGTTATAAAATCAAGAATGATAAATACCAGTTGTTAAATAATTTTTACATCAAAAGTATTGTTTTATTAATTATTATTCTGTCTTCTCCAGTTTGTGTGTGCAGGAAGGATATAAAATAATTATTGTGGGCAGGTGGTATACAATATGGTATACAATGTGGTATACAAAGGTGGTATACTAAATTTCCTTGTATTTGAGGTTTGTGAGTGGTCTCGTATTTTTTTGTAGTTTTTTGATTTTTACATTGAAATTCATATTCGAGGATTCATAAATTTTCTCTTGGAATATTTTAATATATTCATATTATCATACAGTTTTTTTCTAATTTAATTTGTTATAAACAAATTATTAATAAATTACTGAAAATTACAGTGGTATATCATCACATCAGGCCCATAGCAAATCGAAACGAAAATTTGAAATGAAATTGTTTATAATTAATTCATTGCACATTGATAATTCAACTGATACTTTAATAATTAAACATAAAGCTTACGAGATCACATAAACTGTAATTGCATATTTTTGACATCGGTTTGAAACTCTCTCAATGGGACTTAAGCCACTTTCAAAATAAACTTTTTCATCACTTCATTAACCCAGCAAATTTTGGTGTAACAAAACCTTAATTATTTTAAATATATTAGTAACAAGTTACTTCAGAATATAAAGATCAAGTAAAAATCTAACTATTTAGGTAACTAACTCAATATTTTTGAAAAATGGACTTAGGCCACTTTCAAAATAAATGGCTCAAATAGTTTCAAAAAACAGGATCTTTGACTTAAAAACTTTGCAAGAGTGCGACAAGCGGTGGAAGGCAGCCCTCGTCGTCCGGCGGACTTCATGGGACGACACATGGGACGGACGATATCGTTTTGATCACGATTGACCACTTTCATTTATCGGGGATGGTAAACAAACAAAACTTTCGCTACTGGGCAAGTGAAAACCACAGCATCAGAATCCTCTGCAAAGCGAGAAAGTAACTGTTTGGTGTGACATATCTCGAATTTGCATTATTCGGCCTTATTTATTTTTCGTAAAAACGGACGACCAGTTAACACATATCGCTACTTTACCATGTTGCGTGATTATTTCCTGCCAGAAGTAAGAACACGACGCATCAACCTGAACATATTTTGGTTTCAAAAAGATGTGGCAACTTGCTATACATGAATAGTAACATTGGCTTTTTTAAGACAACATTTCCCAGGACGCCTGATTTCATTGCGTGGGGACATGGAGTGGCCTCCTCGGTGGTCCGATGACTCGGTGGTCACCTTGTGACTTTTTATGCGGCCACATAAAATCTCAAGTTTACATTAACCATGTACTCTTGAGGAGCTTTCCGAAAACATAACACGAGAAATTCGAAGGATTCCATGTGCCACTTTTGAAAGGAGCATGGACAGTTTCGCCACCCGTTTACAAGAATGATTCGACAAAAATGGACGGCACTTAAGTGATGTGATTTTTCGAAGTTGATAATTTTTTCGAAAATAAATGTATTTTTTGCAAATGGAAATATTCCAGTCATGTATAAAAACAATACATTTTGAAATTTCAAAAACAAACATTTTAAATTAAACATTTCAAAAACATCATATCTCTCTGCCGGACTCTGCCCTGTAGTTTAGCACTCCACACTTTTATTTAAAAATTGATGGAAAATATTTTTTTGATAAATAAAAATTTTGTTTAACTAAACTTGACTGAGCTTCAAATTATTATTATTTTTATCGTTAATTTTAGCAATTTGAAGCTAAAAAACAACCGGCCAAGTGCGAGTTGTGACTCGCGCACCGAGGGTTCCGTACAAATTTGTAAATAAGGTATCTTTAGGAGGCCCTAACTGTATGCAACCCATATGCTTCTGGTGCCTGACAATACCACGCAACACATTAGTGTATTTTCATAAGTTTCTAATAGTAAATTCGCATTTTTCTTGTAATTAAACTACATATTTACGGTTTTCAGAGTTTTCCCTTTACATGTGCTGTAAGACACCGCTTCTTGCCAAATTTCATGATTCTAGGTCAACGGGAAATAACCTATGGGTTTTGATTCCCTTGTGAAATCGCAAAATATGCGACCTAAACGGATCTTTTGATCGCGTTGACTTACAAGTTTGATTTCACAGAGAAATTTCACATTTGAGACCGCAGACCAGAGTATTTGATACAAATTTCAACTTGTTACCTCTACGCGTTCCTGAGAAAAATTGTCTTGACAGACAGACAGACGGACGGACGGACAGACGGACAACAAAGTGATCTTATAAGGGTTCCGTTTTCGGTACGAAACCCTAAAAAAAGCTTTCGTTAATTTGAAGCTTTCAGAATAATTCTTAAAAGTTTCTTTTTAAAGTTTCTTCGTTAAAAACTGAAACTAGAACAAAACTTGCCTTTAACCTATTACAATTGATATAATGTGCCATCGCATAAAAGGAATATATGAACTTCAATTTGTGTATTATTTTTTTCGTTTATTTTAACAAACTTTTCTGTTGCAGAGCAATATTCCAATGCTTTCCATAATATTATAGTTTTCAGAAGAATAATTAAAAGATTTATCAGTAAAAACTGAAAGTAGAACAAAAACTTATTATAATCTCCATAATATACGATCGCGAAGAAAATATTAGACGCATAGCTCTTGTTTAAAATAAATTAGAACTACATAATAAGTTTTATAGAAATCGAAAAAATCTTACGTGAAACACAATTTTGATAAAATATTAGCCTTATTCCGTGGATTATCCACATCCAGTTGGATTCCTTTATCCATATTCGCAGTACCGGATCGGGAAAACTAATTTTGAAAAACTAGGGAAAATGTCCGTTCGACATATACGATGCTGATAGTTCGGCACTTCGTACAATAAGTGCCATATCTATTCAAACCGTTATCACTATATACCAGATATTTTTTAAATATGACTACGTAAGGGATCTTATCTACCTTTCATATATAAGTAGGCTTTGTATTTAAAAATTGTTTTATATAATTGGTATGTATGTAGTATGTATATATATATATATATATATATATATATATATATATATATATATATATATATATATATATATATATATATATATATATATATATATATATATATATATATATATATATATATATATATATATATATTCATTCTTTATCAAAAGTTGCTGTCTTATTTATTATTTTTATAAAAATTTTATAAAGCAAAGTTGTTTATAAACAAACGTAGAATCTGAATACAAATTTTGAAATAAAAATTCTTAATAATAATTCTACATAGCTACCTACCAACTCGACACACTTTTCCGCTAATTTAATAAATATACCCTATACTTTACGAAAGGTTCGCGGCAGATTCAGATCATGGATTCTTTCTTCTATGCGTTGTTTTCATATTTCCCTATCATGTGGAAGATCATCTGAATATACTTTTTGTTTTAAGACACCTCACAAAAAGGAATCTATTAATGAAAGCTCAGGCGACCCAGCTGTGTAATGGTTTAAGTCAAACCTCCCTATCCACCTTTCGACAAAATAATCATGTAACAATTGTCTGACCAAGTTGCCCAAACGTCTTGTTGCCCAAACAAATTATTACGTACTTCGAGATTTAATGTATTAAGAAATGGTAAGAAAAAATGTTCCAAAATGTTCAAATACACGTGCTGGTTTAAATTTCCCTCTATAAAATATGGGCCAATGATCCGATAAAAATCATCACTCTCACGAAGTTATGTATAAACAATACTAGAAGTCGCGTTATAGTAGGAAACCATATAACAGAGGAATTTTCGGCCATGAGTGGATTGAGACAGGGAGATGGACTGTCGCCCCTACTCTTTAGAATAGTCCTATATATGGCTATCAAGAAGATGAACACCACCACGGAAGAATTTACTAACCAGGGGCCACAGATGATCCTGGCATTCGCGGACGAAATTGACGCGGTCAGAAGAAGTACTGTCGAAGTCAAGGAAAGCTTTCTCAACATCAACTTGAGAAATGGGCCTCAACATCAACGAGGAAAAAACCAAATACATCCACATTACCTGACAACCAACCAAGGACATAATCGGTCAGAATACAACGATGGACACCTATAACTTCGAATGTGTCAGACAGTTTAAGTACCTAGGAGCCACGATATGCTCAGACAACGACAGCAACGAAGAGTTTAAAACACGAATATACAGTGGCAATAGGTGTTTCTTTGCCATGCGAACTCTCATGCAATCCAAAACGGTATCGAGAGTATCAAAGTTGAGGGTGTACTAGGCCGTAATCAAACCGATCATCTGTTATGGCTGTGAGACCTGGACCCTTACGAAACACAATGAGCTTCTACTAAATCGGGCTGAAAGGATGATCATGAGAAGAATATTTGGCCTCGTCCAGGATCCAAACGCGGAGCAATATCGCATAAGGACGAATGCAGAACTCCAGGACCTATACCAAAAGCCGGATATAGTCAAATCAATAAAATCCTAGCGTTTGAGATGGGCAGGACATGTCCAAAGAGCATCTGACGACCGACTGATCAAGATAATATGGGAAGGAAACCCAGCAAGAAAGAGACCTTTGGGGCGGCCGAGAATCAGATGGAAGGACAACATTTTAAAAGATCTACAGACTATGCAGGTATATGACTGGAAGGAGGCCATGTTGGACCGGTACCGATGGAGGCAAATCATTAACGCAGCCAAGACCCACCAAGGGTTGTAGTGCTAGCCAGAAGAAGAACAAGAAGACCCGATAAAAAAAATAAAAACGTTAATTAACTTTTTTGTAACGTTGACCTCGTTTGTTTATTATGTAATTAGGATTCTCGTAGGCCCAATGACGACTATTTTGTGAAGATACGTATCCCTTTGTGTAAAATGTACATTCATCGGTAAAAAAAATAAATCTATGAAATCTTTAGTTTTCAGGGAAATTTTCACCTATCCATAAACAAAACTCTTAAACGTCTCTCTTCATCAACAGGTCCAAGTGAATGCCGCATCTTTGGCTTAACGGTTTAATTTTGTTTTCTTTAAAAATTGTGTAATACCCTTTTGCTTAAATCCAGTGTCGCTTCCTTAAAGATAATTTCGGGTTATCTAAAACTGACCGTATATAACCTACTAATAATGTAGCTGCATTATTAATAATGTAAAATGCAAATAAATAATCTGTTATTATTTTATTATTAAAAATTCGAATTTTTATTTCAAAATTTATATTCCGATTTTACGTTAGTTTAAAACAACTTTCTTTTGTAAATTTGTTTTAAAAAATAATAAATAACTTATCCTTTGAAGCATTTTCATACTCTCCTAAATTATTAATACCTACATTTCTCAGCACTGTAGACCCAGTTGCCCCATGGCTTGGTTTATATATTTCTTCCAGACTTTTCTATCTCTTGTCTTTTCTCTCCAGTTTGTGATATTGCTCTGATCTGCGTCCCTGATTACTTCATCTTTCCATCTTGCTTTCGGTCTGCCTCTCCTCTTTCTACCATCTAAGCTCCTTTCAAAAAATTTCTTTGGTACTCTCTCTACATTCATCCTCATGATATGGCCTAACCATCTTAGTCTCTGTCTTTTGACTACAGCGATTATATTTGGTTCGTCAAACAGATCTTGTATTTCTCAGTTAGTTCTCCTTTCCCATCCCTCTTGTGTTATTTTTCCTCTATATATTTTTCTTAATACTTTACTTTCCCAAACTACAAGTGATGCTTGTTATTTTGCTCCCAATGTCCACACCTCACTTGCGAATAATACTATGGGTCTGATAATCGTCTTATATATTCTAATTTTCAGATTTCTTGAAATACTTCTGTTGTGTATTACTTTCTTAAGAGCGTAGACACATCGATTTCCTGCCATTGTCCTTCATTGGATCCCTCTACATATTCCCGGTTTCTTATAGAATTCTGTCCCTAGGTAAGTAAATTGTTCTACTTCATCAAATTCGTAGTTTTTCCCTTCCTCTGTTGTTATGATTAGTTTGTTCCTTTGCTTATATTCTTTTTCTGTCCATGTCATATATGTTGTCTTATTTTCATTTATTTCTAATCCTACTACCTACGCGTGCATTTTTTTCTAATTGTATTATTACTTCTTGCAGTTCTTTTTTAGGGTTCCGTACCGAAAACGGAACCCTTATAGGATCACTTTGTCGTCCATCTGTCTGTCTGTCTGTCTGTCTGTCTGTCCGTCTGTCCGTCCGTCCGTCTGTCTGTCTGTCAAGACCATTTTTCTCAGGAACGCGTAGAGGTAACAAGTTGAAATTTGTAACAAATACTCGGGTCTGCCGTCTCTTTCAGCTGTGAAAAAATCAAACTTGTAAATCAACGCGATCAAAAGATATGACCGTTTATGTCGCATATTTTGCGATTTCACAAGGGAATCAAAACCTATAGAAAACCGTAAATATGTAGTTTAATTACAAGAAAAATGCGAATTTACTATTAGAAACTTATGAAAATACCTAATGTTTTCGTAGTGGTATTGTCGGGCTCCAGAAGCATATGGGTTGCATACAGTTAGGTCCTCCTCGGTTAGGTCCAAAGGTTAAAAAGTATGTGTTGGCACCAAGCTGTTTATTCTGAATTTTCTTTGTTTATATTCGTTATGCATTTCATCACGTACGCTCTATATACATAATATATACAGGGTATATATTATGTCTAAATTTTGCTTGTTTATAACCGACATGCGACATACTCAAGTCCCGTAACATCCTGTATATATTATACTTCGTCTAATTTTTCTTTATAATCTACATATACTTAAATCACGTACGCCCTATATTTTTTGGTAGTCAATTGCCCAAAAGCAGTCAATTGAACAAATGAATGTTAAGAGTATCGAAATAGATCTAGAAATAGTTAATATACTAGTTTATATTAGATCTAGAAATAGTTAGATCTTAATATAAGTTAGTGAATAAGTGTAATACTAAAATAAAGTTTTCTTTTTATAAGTTTAAAAATATTCGCGTTATTTAAAAAAAATACCCTGTATACCTTTATACAGGGTATATAGGTATACAGGCAAAATTGAGCAGTAAAAACAAATAGTGAAGTTCCAGAACCCCTAAACACTCAAAGTGAATGGGGGATGTGTGGTAATAAAATAAAGGGTAGAATTCCATCGTACGACAGCGACATCTTGAGGTTATGTTTGCAGCGGTACTAAGATGGTCGTGATTTCAGGAGGGCCACTTGTCAAGTTAACTGAATGTGCTTCCTACGTCCTCTACAAAAAAAAATACCTTACTTACAAGTTTGTACGGAACCCTCGGTGCGCGAGTCATAACTCGCACTTGGCCGGTTTTTTTTCCTCTGGTTACTATTGTCAAATGAAGAAAGGTTTGAATGGCAGGGTACTGAAATAGAGGAAGTTAGTAAATTTAAGTATTTGGGGTATGTCTTTGGGACTGGATACAGTAATAAAGAACACATAGAGTATGTTACAAAGAAGGCATGGGTGGCGGCGGGTCGTATCTGGGAGGTTTGAAAAAGGAACTTTGATGGAAACTTTAGAGCAGCAGAGACCATATGGAAGGCATGTGTGCGAAGCGTGTTACTGTATGGATGCGAGGTCTGGGGAACGAAAGAGGAAGACAAGATCGAAAGGGTGCAGCTAAAGTTTTATAAGAAAGTGTTGAAACTTGATAGGTCGACGCCTGGTCACATTGTGCTTCAGAAAGTGAGTGCTTGTAAGGTGGCGGTAATAGCTGCGGAAAGAGTGATAAAGTTCGAGTATAGGGTGGATGGGTTAGGAGATGAAAGGATAATAGAGGAAATCTTTCGAGTAGTGAATAAAGAGGGGTTAAGTGGTAGAAGAGAGAGCGGTTGGGGGTTGAATAAAAGGAAACTGTATGAGAGAGGCGGGTTATCATCCGAGGGGTTGGAAACGGAAAAAAGTGTGGGTGCTCAGTGGAAACGGTATCAGGCTCAGTGGAAATGCTAAAAGAGAGGTTATTAGAAGTGGACTTCCAAGAGCGCCAATCGAAAATAGAGGCTAGTAAATATCACCAAGGCTACAGTCAGATACAAGTGCACGCCGTGTTCCTGGTTATTTGAGGACAAGTAAAGGGTCGGACGACCAGTCAGTGTTGGCGTGATTTAGGTGTGGCAATGAAGAGCGTGGAAGGAGACATTGGATGAAGGAGGAAAGTAGAAGGTGTTTGGTGTGTGGGTTGAAGGAAGATATGTGGAGTCATTGGTTGGAAGAATGCACGATGGCGGACTGGAATGACCAGGAGAGAAGGCGAGGAAAGGATTCGAGGGAGTGTATGGACGAGAGCGGGAAGGGACTGTCGTTTTTACACAGAGTGAAAACATGGAAAGAGCGGATGCGACGGGGTAGTTTTTTGAGTGTTGCGGTTTAGTTTTTTTTTTTTTTTGTGAGCTTATGTGCGATGTACAGGTGCATTTCTTTTTTCTTTTTAATGGGGTTTTAGTTTCACAACTTTTTTATTATTTTCTATTGTTTTATTTTGTATGTATATTTTGTATGGAAATTATTTTAATTATGCCAATAAAGGTTATTATTATTATTATTGTCAAATCGTCTGCAAAGGCTAGACATTGATGTTTTTTATTGTATAGAAGACCATTTCTATTTAATTTTGTTTTCCTTATGACATATTCTAGTACGCAGCTAAACAGTAATGGGGACAGTGGACCTCCTCGTCTTAAAACTTCCTGTACATTGAACCTTTCTGATGTCCTTGTTCTTACTCTCACCCTATTATTAGTTTCTTTTAACGTTAATTGAATTAAGTTAAATAGTTTTCCTTTAATTCCAAGTTCTTTTAAAGCTATGTACAATTGCTCTCTCTTTATTCGGTCGTACGCTTGTTTGAAATCCAGGAATAGCACATATGTTTCTTTGTAATATTCGTGGCTTTCTGACTGTAGCTCTCTTAAAGTAAATATTTGATCTATAACAGATCTGTCCTTCCGAAAGCCGCACTGGTATTCTCCTATTTCCTGGTCTAACTTCTTTGTTAGCTTATTTTTTAATGTAGAGGCTAGGATTTTATATGCTATATTCAATAAAGCAATTCCTCTATAATTTGTGCACTCTATTCTATCCCCTTTCTTGAATATAGGATATATCACTGCTTCATTCCTGCTTTCAGGTAATTTTTCTTGCTCCCAGATTGTTTGTAGTAGATGGTGGATCCACTTGCTCCTGGTTTCCCCCCCCCCCCCATACTTGAGCATTTCCGATATTATCTGATCATTCCCAGGACTTTTGTTATTTTTTAAGTCTTTTATTATTTCTACGATTTCTATTAAAGTTGGTGGTTCCTCTCTCCGTTGGCTTTCTTCATCAATTTTTTCTTCCTATTCCCTCTCGTTTTCTTGGTTTTGTGTACCATTTAAAAGATCTTTGAAATATTCTTTCCACATTTCTATCATATCATTCTCATTGCCCATTAATCGTCCTTTTTTTGTTTTTATAATATACTGGTCTCGGTTGATATCCTTTTCTTTCTCTCTTAATTCCTTGGTATAGACTCTTTATTTCTTTATTATTATAACTTTCTTCTATTTCTGCTAATAGTTTTTCTGTATACTTTCTTTTCTTATACCTCATTACTTTTGTACACTGTTTCCTTTGTTCCATGTACGCTTGCATGGATTCCGGTGTTTCTTTTTTTAACATCTCCATTCTCTGAACTTTTCGCTTCTTTTTGGCGTTCTGCATCAAACCAATTTTTTTGCTGCTACTTTATCCTTTCCTTGGATACGTCTTACTGCTAGCTCTGTAGACTTTTTTATATTCGTCCATATACTGTCTATGTCATTTGCGCCGTGCATTGTCTGAGAGTACCTATTTATCATTTCTGTATATCCCTCTCTTTCTTCAATTTTTGTGATTCTGCTCCTCAGTTTTTTCGTCCTCTCGGTCTTTTTGCTGTTTCTTTATTGATGGATTTCTTGCTTCAGCTTTATTCCCACTGAAAAGTGATCTGAATCCGCATCTGCCCCTCTGTAACTTCTGATGTCTGTAATGCACTTTTCTTCGTCTTGTTCTAACAATACATGGCCTATTTGATTAATGGCCCAGTTGGCCCATGGCTTGGTTTATATATTTCTTCCAGACTTTTCTATCTCTTATCTTTTATCTCCAGTTTGTGATATTGCTCTGGTCTGCGTCCCTGATTACTTCATCTTTCCATCTTGCTTTCGGTCTGCCTCTCCTCTTTCTACCATCTAAGCTCCTTTCAAAAATTTTCCGTCCGGTGATCTGCAAGTGCCTTTGTAAATTTCCTGCTTTTCGAAGAATCAAAAGCTCATTTATTCTCATGCCCTTTTCTTTGCAAATTATATCAACAGTTGTCCATTTTCATTGGTGTTTTCGTGCTTGCTAAATTTGCCTTTTGTAGGTTTGTACATTTCTTTTTTCCTATTTTCGCATTCGCGTCATCTAGAATTATTTTTAGATCGTATCTTGGTATTCTGTCGAATACTTGGTCTAGCATATCATAATAGGTTTCTTTCACTTCCATTTCAGTTTCTTCCGTTGGTGCGTGTATATTTATTTGTGTTATATTTTGGTATTTTCCTTTTAGTCTTATCCAGCACAGTCTTTCAGATATGGGTTTGAATTCTACGACAGCTTGTTTTATTCTCTTGCTTACTAGAAACCCTGTACCTCATCCTGTTTTTTCCTCCACTATTAAAAATTATACAGTCCTCTACTTCCACGATTTCATTTCCTTTTTGTTTTGTCTCTTGTATTGCTATTAGATCATAATTATATCTTTTCATTTCTCTAATTAGTTGTTTTATTGCTCCTTCTTCGTATGTTCCCCTGACGTTCCATGTTGCTATTTTTACATTTTCTTTTATTGTCTCATTTTTTTATTTTTTCCTGTTTCCACTTTTATTCTCTGCTCGCTTTTCCTTTTCATAATCCTTTTTCATTGCCAGGGTCACTTCCTTGTCCTCCCATGTTTTTATTATCTCTTGTTTTTTGGTCTTTGCAGTACTAATGCCTTTATTTCCCTATTCCATTTCCACACTTCTCTTATTAATTTTTGATGTCCTACTTTAATTTCTTTTCCTTAGTTCATTTCTTCTTTTGCAATTTTTCTTATCTCTCTTTGTGCCTCCCTTTGCTCTTTGGTCATGTCATTGTTTACAAATACTTTCTCGTTTGTGTTATTTTTAAGCTTGTATTTATTTTTCATGATATTTATTTTGTCATCCAACGTATTTAGTTCAATCATGCATGTTTCTTCTCCTAATGTTATGGCATTATTTATTTTTACTTCCACTCCTAATTTTTCCTTGATGAAATTGTTTATTTTTTCTTTTATGGTGTTCTTTTCCCTTGAGTCCATATGTAAGCCTTGAATTACCACGTTCTTTTTTCTTTTCTCCTCTTCCAATTTTTCGATTTTTTCATTTGTTTTTTTGAGTTGTTTGAGTATATCAATTTATGGCATTGCTTTTTCGTTTATTGCTTTTATATCCTTTAATTCTTCTTTGTATTCGATTTGTTCTCTTCGTAGTTCTTGTAACTCTTTTTGTATCATGTTCATGTCTTCACTACCTTTTTTTTGTTCTTCCTTAATATCCCTTGTATCACTTGTGAGGTTTTCCATCATCCTCTCCGTCAGGTTTTCATTTCTCTTTTCGTCTTTTTCTGGTGTTCTATTTGTTTTTTTGGATATCTTAAATACCTCCTCGTCTCTTCTGCTCTCTTTGAGTACCTCCATCCGCGGACACATTGAGTATATACACATATACAAGGTGTTTCATAAATAGCCGACACAAAGGCATAGGGCATATTCTAGAGCCTAAAATAAGAAAAAAAGTCGTTATTATTCGAAAACGCTTCCTAAGTGAGGTACAGCCCTTAAAAAGGGGTGGTCTGACACAACATTCTCAGACGCAACTAATGATAATTGATTCAAATTTTGTGAGTACTCGCTATTGGTGCCGAACTACCCTTTGTGCATATTTTCATCCAGATATCCAACCAGTGGCGGCACCTACGGGGAACGACCTTTGCATTTTTGCAAATATTTTTACCATCTGAATAGTCAGCAAATGCTTCACTAGATGCAATTGTTCGAAACCAAAAACTACACTGAAAAAGTACTCTTTGTTACTGCCGCTCAAGATAACAGTTTTCTAGAATATTAATATCTAATATCTGATTTTTATCTGATATTAAATATCTAGTCAAAGAAAACAAACAAATCTTTATTTCAGTATTGAATTAGTACAAACTCGTAATAGTTAATTCACAATAGTTGTTTCAATTTTCGTCCCTCAACTCCCACACAAACTTCAGTACGTCGCAGTAATGATCTTCGAACATGCTCCAAAATTCCTGCGCTGGCCTAAATGGTTGCACATCCATTTTTCATCCATTTTTCATCAATTTTTCATCCGCCACTTCCGTTTCATAGTTTTGGTCAAGCAACTGGACCGCCTTGTTGACCAAGTAACTGGACTGCCTCAACCTATCCACTTTAATGGATAGGCGTTATGTAATCGAGCTCTCTAACGCGCTAAAATGAGCAGGTGCACCATCGTGTATAAACTATATTTGGCGTCTACTCAAAAGGGGAACTACATCCAGCAACGATGGCTAAATTTCTGTTAAAAAAAGAACATAAACTTCTCCGGTCAACCGCCCTGGTAGAATAGGGACCAATTAATACACCGCCAACAATACCACAGCAAACATTAATGGAGAATCGTTGCTGATGAGCTCTCACCATAACAGTATGAGGATTTTCATCCGGCCAGCAGTGCATGTTACGGAAATTTATAATTCCATCTCGTACAAAGGTTGCTTCATCTGTGAAGAGTACCCGACTCGCAAACAAAGGATCTTGGACATAAAGAAACGGCAGTCATTGACTAATTTTCTGTCGATTAGGATAATCTGCTGGAGTCAATGCCTTTGTCCAGATGCAACTGCTGTTCTTAGAGAACGGGCTATTTGTCCCCCAAACGCAATTGGTTCTAATCGACAGTGTTCCCTCAAACGCCTATCGACGGCCTTAACAGTTTTTGTATCAGGTATTCTTCTATCAGTGTTCCTTTCTTGGTAAAGTGGCCTTGCCTTAAGTGCATTTCCCTCAGCCAGACCATACATGAGATGCATGTGTGTGTACACACCGCATTAGTAAAAGCAACCATTGCAAAATTACAGAAACAGTTTTTGTACGACGGATTGACATAAAATGACAAATTTTAAAGCTGCACTAAACATTTGTTTCCTATCAGCACCTGCACTAAAAATAGTAAATTTGGAGTAAAGAAATAATAGCGATTTATTTGTTTTTTATCACAATGTCATTCCCAAAAAATACGTTTTAATTTTTTTCTTGAAACCTGTTATCTTGAGCGACAGAAACAAAGAGTACCTTTACAGGGTAGTTTTTGATTGCGAGCAATTTCATCTAGTCAAGCATTTGCTAAATGTGCACATGGAAAAAATATTTGCAAAAATGCAAAGGTCGTTCGCCGAATGTACCGCCACTGGTTGGCTAACAAGACGAAAATAAGCACAAACGGTAGTTCGGCACCAGTAACGAGTACAGACAAAATTTAAATAAATTATCATGGGCTGTGTCACAGTTAGGAAGCGTTTTCGGACACATCTTTGTAGCAACTTTTTTTTTCTTATTTTGGGCTCTAGAACACGCCCTAGAATTTCTGCCAGATATTTAGATATTTCTGCCCAAAATAAGAAATCAAGTGCTTATAAAGAAGAAAGTGTATATTTTTTGTGTTCCGTTTGTTTTAAGTTTGCCTATAAAGATGTGTCCTAAAATTCTACCTAACTGGGGCACAGCCCATGATAATTGATTCAAATTTTGTGTGTTCTCGTTACTGGTGCCGAGTACCGTTTGTGCTTATTTTCGTCTTGATAGCCAACCAGTGCCGGTACATATGGGGAACGACCATTGTATTTTACAGAGTTCTGTAGTAAATTGCAACACATTAAGCGTATTTAAACGATACCGAGTTTGAGAATGAATACCTTTGTATAAATTATGTAAATCATGGAATTATTGTTAAAAAAATATTAAATTTTAAATTACTGTTTAAAAATATATGATATTTCAATTACTTGCGTGTTGCTTTTTCATAAGCTGATAATTTCGTTTACGTTTGAGTTGTGTACGTTTACGTTTAAGTTCAAAAGTTTTTTTAAAGTATAAAATTAGGTTAAATATTTGTAATATGTATCGTGTTGGTTAATTTCAATATAAATTCAAACAAGGAATCAAACAATTTGCGAATTTTGCTAATTTAAATTTGTTACACCAATTTTCAGATTTTAATATTTATTTTCACATTTATGAAATAAACACGATTTTGATCAACAAAACTTGTAGATTGCATTTTTCAAGTTATGTCAAAGTCGTCAAGTTTTAAAAACTGGATGGGATATGTTCATACTTTCAGAACAATTGAAAATATCAAAATTTGGTTTAGATTTTTTTTTTAGCCAAAACATTCTTTTTTAGATTGCTCATATTTGAAAATGTAAATTTTTAAAAACTGATATTTTGAAATATCGAATTATGAAATTTTTTGTAATTGTAGTAATAATAAGATTTTAACAATAATTAGACTGTAATAATAATAAGAATGTAACAAGCTTTACATTCGGTTTAGAAGTGAATATTGAATGCAACATATTAGTGGTAACAATAGGCTATCGTACAATTAGTCTTTCTGCAAATTTGCTGCTCATTTGATTTGTTAATTTAAAAAATAAAGCCAAAATAATGATTATATTTTGCACTTATTATATAAATATTGCTAAATCACTTTTTTTTTTCTCGATATTGATATCAAACTTTTTAGATAATTCTTTTTTATCCAATCTAAATATAGCAATACAACGAACCAACGAACATCTACAATGCATGTCATTGATTGAACAAACTACAAGTCATTGATTGAAAAGTGCAATGAATATAATATTCCACTCTTCCTCGCATTCGTGGATTATGAGAAGGCTTTCGATACCATCGAGATGTTGCCTATTTTGGAGGCTTTGGATGACTGTCGCATTGATTCGAGATATTCTGGTCTAATTAAAACTATCTACGACTTCACCACTACGACGCTGAAACTACAAGATTTATCCGACAAAATACCCATCAGACGTGGAGTGCGCCAGGGAGATACCTTGTCCCCCAAATTATTTACACTAGGTCTAGAGAATATCTTTAAAAATTTAAACTGGGCGGACAAAGGAGTAAATGTTGATGGCAAAAGGCTGACGCACTTGCGCTTTGCGGATGATATTGTTTTAGTGGCCACTGAAGAGTCTGATGTTGAAACAATGCTGAATCAGCTAAACAACATCTCCAAATCAACTGGTCTGGACATGAATATGAGCAAGACAAAAATCATGACAGCTGATGTTCCACACGGCCTGATATAGTCATCGATGGTGTCACGGTGGAAACAGTAGAGAGCTACATCTACTTGGGACATAAATTAAAAATAGGCAAAGAAAACCAAGATGCGGAGACCAGAAGAAGAATAGGACTAGGCTGGGCAGCATTTGGGAAGCTGGATTGTATTCTAACCCACAAGACGTTCCCAAGAAAGTTGAAAGCGAGAATATTTGATTCAAGTGTTGCATCGGTTCTCACATATGGCGCAGAAACCACAACATTTACCCAACAGAACATCAAGAAGCTGACCGTTACGCAAAGATCAATGGAACGGAAAATGTTAGGCATAACGTTACGCAACAAGAAAAGGAACGAATGGGTGCGAAAGAAGACAGGTGGAGACCAAGATACGGAAGGAGAAACATAAGCCGCCCCCCTAAAAGATGGAGTGACGATATCCGGGAAGTAGCAGGAAGAAAATGGTTAAGTCTGGCGAGGAATAGAGAAGAATGGAAAGTTAAAAGGGAGGACTATGTCCAATATTGGAAGAATAAAGTCTGAAAAAGAAGAAGAAGAAGAAATTCTAAACACAATGAAAACTTGAAGGCAATAGTTTGCTTTGTTTACAGCGGATTTTAAAAGAAAAACATAAAAATGCGAAATAATTTCTGAAATCAGCAATGATTTCTTTTTCATTTATTACAAAAGTTACTTGGAGTCAGCATTTCAAAATGTAGAAATTAAAAAAAAACGGCACGCGTCGATAAAAGGGCTCGCCACCTCTGTTATAGAGCAATATACAGTGAACCACTTAAACCACTTACAAGAACCCTTTATTCAGACACTGAAGGGCCAAAAGTTATTATCCGATTTTCTTAGTCTATAACTTAGCGTAGGTATTTGTAATTCTAAAAGTATTTTTAGATTATTTTTGAAGTCAGAAATGTTTTCTTTTTTATTCATTGCAAAAGTTACTTGGCACGTCGGCATTTCAAAATGTGGAGATTAAAGTAAACCATTTTCAAACAGGAGCTTTTATTCACTAGACACTAGACACTAAATTAATAGTATATTACGTAACGAGAGTTGTAAGAAGCATATTACGTACGTGCGGAACAGATACGCACGACCCGCGTAGCGGGGAGTGTGTAATTGCTTTACAACTCGAGTTATGTACTATACTTTATCTACGACCACACTCATTTGTTTCTGTTTAATAAGAAAAATATGTTTGATGTAACAAACTTATTTCTTATATGAATAGGATGGTTGCGACAGTTACTACGTGGTAATTCATACTTACATTGAATTGAAAAATTCACTATGTTTTTAACACACTTGGACTATGTAAAAATGTTATCCAACTTGTTATTCACGGTAATATAAATTTCTACACATACCACGACTGGCATGTGTAGAAATTTATATTACCGTGAATAACAAGTTGGATAACATTTTGACATAGTTTAAGAGGGTAAAAACATAGTGATTTTTTTATTTCTTATAGGTTATGTTTATTTAATTATCATTATTTTACATTAAAATAAACAAACAGTTGTATTTTCATATATAACTGTTCTCGGCATTATTTAACTTGAAAGAAATGAAAAGAAATACATTCTTAATGGTTACATACCTTATTTTTTAGAACTTATTTGGGTTAAACTGGAATAAGCTTGTCAATTGTCAATGTCTATTTCCGTTAGTTTGAATTGAGGCAGGGGGGCGATGAACGTATGAGTACGTAGTAGCAGCTCTCAACCAATCAACGAATCGTAAACTAAACGCACGTTTGTGTTATCAATCATAACTTATCATTAATCGCGGACTGTTACATACGTGTGTGTTATGATGTATTTACATAGTACACGAACTGTACAATAATGGGCATTTATAATAGTGGTCGTAGATAAAATTCTTTTTGTAAATAAAAAACATAACTCATTACATTTTATACAGTCTATTTGACCTAATGCCCGCCATACACGCTACAGTCTACTGGAGAGGTTACATGTGCTGGTTTGCCTGCGCAGGTCAACCGTACCCAAGAAACTGCACAGGTCTATTCCCACAAACGCTCCGGTCGACCTGCGCAAATAAACCTGCACAGGTAGACCTCTCCGGTGGACCGTGTGTATGGCGGGCATAATGAGTCTCTTTAGTTTTGGATGCCCAATTTATTATATGCATTTACACTATTTAGGCTTGCTTGCTTAATCTGTCAATTCGGTCCAATCTATTTTTATATCTATCTATTCATCTATCTATCCTTCTAGTAAGTAAAATCAAAACAAATAAAAATTATTTATTTTATCAACAAAGATTTGTACAGTTTACTAAAATAAATGTGTCAATATCTTGTCTATCTACTATTGTCTACAAGACTAGACAAGGCCAAACAGGACCAGTTAAAACCAGACAAGGATAAATCAGACAGAATATACAAATTACATAGTTTAGGTTGAACATACGGACTTGGACAAGCAATATCTGAAAAGGCGCGGTGAACAATGCTGCATAAACAAGCTTGTTTATGCAGCATTGTTTACCACGCCTTTCCAGATATTGCTTGTCCAAGTCTTCCTAGACTAGTTTTGCCTGTCCAGTCGTGCCCATACAGTCTTGCCTGTCCAATCTTGTATTTTCAATGTCGTATGTTCAATCTAAACTATGTAGTTTGTATATTCTGTCTGATTTATCCTTGTCTGGTTTTAACTGGTCCTGTTTGGCCTTGTCTAGTCTTGTTTGGTCTGGTTTATCAAGTCAAGTTTGTTCTTGTGTGGTCTTGTCTGGTCTTATCATCTCTTGTTCGGTCTTGTCGTATGGTCTTATCTGGCATTGCCTGGTCTTGTCTGGTCTTGTCTGGTTTTGTCTTGCCTTTTCTGGTTTTGCCTGGTCCTCTCTGGTCGTATCTGGTCCAGTCTGGTCCTGTCTGGTCTTGTCTGGTGTTATCTGTTCTTGACTGGTCTTGTGTGGTCTTCTATGGTCTTGTCTGATCTTGACTGGTCTTGTCTGGTCTTGTCTGGTCCTATCTGGTCTTATCTGGCCTTCTCTGACCTTGTCTGATCTTATTTGCTCTTGTCTGGTCTTGTCTGGTATTGTCTGGTCTTGTCTGGTCCAGTCTGGTCTTGTCTGGTCTTGTCTGGTCTTATCTGGACTTGACTAGAACTGTTCTTGTCTGATATTACTTGCTCTTGTCTGGTCCTGCCTGGAGATGTCTGATCCTGTTTAGTCCTGCTTGATCTTGTATGGTCTAGTCTGGACATATAGTTCGACCCAATATTTTAAACAATGATTAAGCTTTGTAAAATATTGCATAATCATAATTGTTTCCTCTGTGACCTTAAAGTGATAAAGCAAGGGACGATAAGAAATTCGCGTCACTGCGAAAAAGCTTTTTGCATAATGTTTTGATTGCATTTTTAAAGATTCAAGTGTTTTTTATGTTTTACTCTACTCATCGTTATTCTCCACTATTTCTAAAAAGTCACAATTGGATGGACTAAAAATATTACCAACCAAAAGACAGATAAGGGATTTTGAAACAACTTTATTCAAAATTCTTGGCCTTGCCTCTTCTTGAGAAGTCTTATCTGGTCTTGTCCGGTCGTGTTTGGCCTTGTCTGGTCTTGTCTAGTCTTGTTTGGTCTTGTCTGCTTTTGTCTGGTCTTATTTGGTCTTGTCTGGTCTTGTCTGGATTTGTTTGGCCTTATCTGGTCTTGTCTGGGCATGTTTGGTTTTGTCTGGTCTTATCTGGTCTTATTTGGTATTGTCTGGTTTTGTTTGGCCTTGTTTGGTCTTGTTTGGTCTTGTCTGGTCTTGTCTGGTCTCATTTGGTCTTGTCTGGTCTTGTCTGGTTTTGTTTGGTCTTGTCTGGTCTTGTCTGGTCTTGCCTGGTCTTATTTGCTTTTGTCTGGTCTTATTAGGTCTTGTCTGGCTTTGATAGCCTTGTCTGGTCTTGTCTGGTCTTGTTTGGTTTGTATGGTCTTGTCTGCTCTTATTTGGTCTTGTGTGGTCATGTCTGGTTTTGTTTGGCCTTGTCTGGTCTTGTTTGGTTTTATCTGGTCTTGTCTGGTCTTATTTGGTCTTGTCTGGTCTTGGCTGGTTTTGTTTGACCTTGTCTGGTCTTGTTTGGCTTTGTCTGGTCTTGTCTGGTCTTATTTAGTCTTGTTTGGTCTTGTCTTGTCTGGCCTTTTCTGGTCTTGTCTGGTCTTGCCATGTCTTGTCTGATCTTGTCTGGTCTTTTCTGGTCTTGTCTGGTTTTCTATAGTCTTGTCTCGTCTTGTCTGGTTTTGTTTGGTCTTGTCTGGTCTTGTCTAGTCTTGCTAGGTCCTGTCTGGTCCTATCTGGTGTTATCTGGTTTTGTTTGATTTTCTCTGGTCTTGTCTGGTTTTTGTCTGGTCTTGTCTGATCTTTTATGGTTTCCTCTAGTCTTGACTCGTCCTGTCAGGTCTTGTCTGGTCATGTCTGATCCTGTCTGTTCCTATCTGGTATTGTCTGGTTTTGTCTCATCTTCTCTGGTCTTGTCTGGTTTTGTCTGATTTTCTTTGTTCTTGTCTGATCCTGTCTGGTTTTCTCTGGTCTTGTCTGATCATGTCTGGTCTTGTCTCACCATACAGTTTGACCCCATATTTTATATAATTATAAAGTCTTGCAAAATATTGCATAATCATGATTGTTTCGTCAGTGACCTTAAAGTGGTAAAGCAAAGGATGATAAGGAATTAGCGATACTGCAAAAACACTTTTTTAATAATGTTTTGTTTATATTTTTAAACATTCAAGTGTTCATGTTTTACTCTATTTATCGTCATTCTCCACAATTGATAAAAAGTCACAATTGGTTGGACTAAAAATATATCCAAACAGAAAACTCGTTTTGTAAACTGATAAGTAATTTTGAAACAATTTTATTAAAAAATCTATTTGTAAATAATCTGAACAAATAATTCATAAAATTATATTTATTACAACTTAAGCGTGTGTAAATTTGTATATGAATTGAGTTTATTCACCTCGCATAAACCTGACGAAATAATTTTTAATTATTATGCGTCCTATATGTATGGCGACAGGCAAATCTGGGTTAAATTAACTGATTATTTTGAATAGAGTCTAGTGTTACATGGGTAATACAGTATTCGTCAATATTTAGCTTTCGGAATTTATTTAGCTTCGGAATTCCCCATCTTCCTTTACCGGGCCTAGGATCTTCCTGAAGATTCTTCTCTCTCTGACTTCCAATTTCTCTACCAGACCTCTTCGGTTCAATGAAAGACACTCCTTGGCATACAGGGCTTCTGGTCGTAAGACTGATTTGTAGTGCTTAAGGTTGCGTGACAGGCGTTTCTTGTTGTAGGTGTTCTTAGTCAGTCGATAGTCTAGTTCTAACTTTCTGACTCTCATGGATAATTATGCTCTTTCTGATAAGTTGAGTTCAATACAATCGCCGAGATACTTAAATTTCTCAGTCTTCTTGAAGTATCCCTGCTCTAGAAACATCTCTCTGTTTGCTTCTTTGATGTTGGTGAAAAATTCTGTTTTCTCCAGCGACACTTGAAGACCCACTTTGGCAGCCTGTTTTCTGAGGCAATTTACCTGCATTGTTACCATCTCAAGAGAATCAGCAATGAGTTCCATGTCATCTGCAAAGGCCAGGCAATCTACAACCAGTCCATCGTTCTTACGTTCCAGGTAGATACCACTCTGAACACCTAAGTTGATCAGTTCCTTGCTCCATTCTCTCATAACCTTTTCAAGGACACACTTGAAGAGAAGTGGAGAAAGTCCATCTCCTTGTCTCACTCCAGTTTTCATTTCGAAGCTTTCTGAAATTTCGCCTCTAAATTTAACCTTGGAATGGGTATTGGTTAAGGTCTCTAGGATGAGTCTGCGGATTTTGTTGTCTAGCACTAGTTCCTGTAGTACTTTGTTAAGCGTCTCTCTATCAATGGAATCGTAGGTCCTCATAAAATCAACAAAGGTGACCTTGCAAAGCATCTTGCGGTTTCTCATCTTGGAGTATGCAAGTACAGTTTTAAGATTGACGATCTGTTCAATATATTTAAAATCAATTCAACAAATCTATTTTGATATAAAAGCACAAATTTATTGTTAAAATATCTCCCTTACAATCGTAATATAAATAATTAAAACTTAAATCGAAACTTATTCCTAAGTCTCTGCTAATTAGACATTTAGGCCGGTCGCCGTGACCATTTTCTCGAACAAACTGCCGGTTCTGTTGCGCAGCACCTCCGGGCTATCGAATTCGCTCACTTTCCCGTCCTGCATCACCAGAATCTTGTCCGAATCCATTACTGTATTCAGCCTATGGGCTATCGTCAAAACTGTACAATTCGCAAACTTCCTTCTGATCGTCTTCTGAACTAACGCATCCGTCCTAAAAACAAAAAAATAACAGATAATTTAGTAGATTCATATCAAATATATAACTGATATGGATAAAATATATTACTGGAAAATACGGGTCGGTTTTGTAAGAGAAATATTAAAAGTTAATTGAAAAGTCGCCGTTAATCTTTTCTCATTTTCACTACTTTTAATAAAAATATTAAAAATAAATAAATGAAATAATAGAGAAAGTAGTCTAGACTAGTATCTCTGTTTTATTTATTTATTTTGATTATTAGCGGAAATAGAAAAAAGTTAACAGTGTCTTTTCAATTAACTTTTAACGTACCTCTTACAGAATCGGTGCGATAGACGATAACTTAATAAAAACAACCCAAAACTATACAGACAGATTAACAGAACAATACAAACTAAAATTGGAGAGGCTAGAGGCCAAGAAACGTAACACAATTGCGAAGCAATACAGGAATAACAGAGAAGGCATGATGCATTCAATGTTCATAAGAAGATCAGAGATCTAACTGGAAAAAGCAAACCAAAACGAGTTAAGAAACTAATGGAAACGAAACGAATAAAGTGATAAAACAACATGGGAAAATACATAACACAACTATTTTATGATAACCGACTGAGTGCTAGTTGAAGAAATAAAGAAAACAGTTAAAGGAATTAAACACGGCAAACACTAGGGCCGGATAACACCGAGGTGGAGTTGTTCAAAACCTAAATGTTTTTTTTTCAACTTAAAGAGACTGGCTCTGATATTCAATAAGATATACGACACAGAAAACATCCCACAGAATGGCTTCATAGTACTACCAAAGAAATTCTAAAAGATGCAAAGACCAGGAAAATAAGCTAGGTTAACCACCAGCTAAAAAAAATTCTTAAAATAATACAGAAGCGGATATATAGGAAGTGTGCGTACGAAGACATTCACGGGTCCTCAGCTTTCTTTAGTATCCAAGTACTTTTCCAACGACTAATAGATTTCAACAAAAACATATACGCCTGTTTCATTGACTTCCAAAAGGAATTCCACAGGATACAACTTTCAAAAATGATCAAAATCCTTAAAAGTAAATAGGGCAAAGTGCATAGTAGTTGTGACTGTGACAGTAGTTAGCATTGCTTAGACAATTTCGGCTGTATTTAGGGTTATTGTTAGTTAATCGATTCATCTTAATTTGTATCGATTGCAAAATATATCAACCTCATTAGTTCTCAACATCCAGGGATGGCAGCCCCGAGTACAATCAGCTGGAACAAGCGGAACTGTAGGTGGTCGAGAGAGAGTAACTTGTGAGTTAACGTCGCTCCATTTTCCGTAAGAACATGCGTTCTCTTTGAAGTCGTTTTATTTTAATTTTTACAAATGTTAAACAATTCTTCTTCTTCTTCTTTCGAATAGGCCTACTTTGGACCACGCTTGTTCAACTGTTGGGCTTTGACCTTTGCCCAGTATTTTCGCATCTTCTGCCGGTGTAACTCCTTTCTCTCTTCTGTGCAGGAGGTACCTTTCCTTCGAGGTTTTTCCTGAAATCCACGGACTTCCTTTAGGGTGCGTCTCACAGACTGTCTGTTTTTGAGATCTGTTATTCCCAGTTCTTTAATATCCTTCTCGGTCTCTGTCAACCAAGTGGTACGAAGCTTCTTGTTTTTCCAGAAGGTGAACAGACGGTTGGTTAGGTTTTTTTACCAACTTTGGTGTGGTTGGTTTGGAGGCAATCTTGTAATGTGGTCATAGAAAGCTACCATTCTTTTCCTTGCACAGTCAGAGAGAATCTCAATATGTTCGTAGAGCTCAGAGTTATGCCGTCTTCGGAATTCCCCATCTTCTTTTACCGGGCCTAGGATCTTCCTGAGGATTCTCCTCTCTCTGATTTCCAATTTCTCTATTAGACCCCTTCGGTTCAAGGAAAGACACTCCGTGGCATATAGGGCTTCTGGTCGTAAGACTGATGTGTAGTGTTTAAGTTTCAGGTTGTGTGACAGGCATTTCTTATTGTAAGTGTTCTTAGTCAGCGGATAGGCTAGTTCTAACTTGCTGACTCTCTTGGATAATGATGCTCTTTCTGATAAGTGGGGTTCAATCCATTGGCCGAGATACTTAAATTTCTCAGTCCTCTTGATGTTTCCCTGTTCTAGTAACATCTCTCTGTTTGCTTCTCTAATGTTGGTGAAGAATTCTGTATTCTCCAGCGATACTTGAAGACCCACTTTGGCAGCCTGTTTTCTGAGACAGTTTACCTGCATTGTTGCCATCTCAAGAGAATCAGCAAAGAGTGCCATGTCATCTGCAAAGGCCAGGCAATCTACAACCAGTCCATTGTTACTCTGAGCACCCAAATTGTTTGGTTCCTTGCGCCATTCTCTCATAACCTTTTCAAGGACACAGTTGAAGAGAAGTGGGGAAAGTCTATCACCTTGTCTCACTCCAGTTTTTATTTCGAAGGTTTCTGAAATTTCGCCTCTAAATTTAACCAATGGGTGTTGGTCAAAGTTTCTAGGATTAGTCTGCGGGTTTTGTTGTCTAGTGCTAGTTCCTGGAGTACTTTGTTAAGCGTTTCTCTATCGATGGAATCGTAGGCCCTCCTAAAATCAACAAAGGTGACGACCACTTTGCGGTTTCTCATCTTGGAGTATGCAAGTACAGTTTTAAGGTTGAGGATCTGTTCAACACAGGATCGGGTCTTCCTGAAGCCCCACTGGTATTCTCCCAGTTGACTATACAACTGATTTTCTGCCCTTGTTTGTAACGCCTTCGAGAGAATCTTGTATGTTACCGGGACGAGAGAAATTCCACGGTAGTTGTTTAGATCCGTAAAATCTCCCTTTTTGTGAAGCGGATGGATCAGAGCAGATTTCCGATCGGGTGGTAATTTCTCTGTTTCCCAGATGTCCTGGATGATCTCGGTTAGCTTGCGCACGGCATTGGTTCCAACACCTTTCCACAGTTCAGCAACGATAGAGTCCTCTCCAGCTGCCTTATTATTCTTAAGAAGTTGAATGATCTGGCCAACTTCTTCCAATGAAGGGGGAAGCGAGTCCAGGTTTGGTGTGGTTTGTTTATAGTCGAAGTCTTCGCTGGCTGGGTAACAGTTGAGTAGATTTTTAAAATATTTGAGCCAAAAGGTGGCAGTTGTACTTGTTTTTATAAGCCAGTTTGTCTTGTGAGTCTCTGAAGTGGAGGCTTGGCGGAGCGTACTTTCTGAGTACCTGCTTAAAGGTTCCAAAGAAATCTCTGGAATTATTCTTAGCAAAGCTCTCTTCGATTTGGGTTAGTTGGTTTTGTGTGAAGGTTCGTTTGGTTCCTCGAATAAAGTATTAAATTTTGTTAAACAATTCGTATTATATTAATAAATTTAATAAATTTCCACACATGATTTAATGGTTTTTAAGTCGTTTTATGCGCAATAATTAGTTTCTTATGCATGCCAAGTACTGTGACTAAAAGAATAGCAATTTCTATATCCTGCACATAATGCCAAATATATAAATTACTATTATTTAAATTATTATGTTAATCTAAAACTGATAGATTTTTTTTCCTAGATAAAATATCTAATTCTGATTATGAATTGAGATTGAGAAAAATGCTATTGAGTCATTGCAAAAGGGTACGATGAAATTGAGAGCCTCAAAAGAATACCTGCTCAAGAGATAAAGCCAAGTAGGGGCCTAAAGGGACCTACAGGGGCCAAGTAGGGGCATACTGACACAGCAATGTGTTCAGCAGTTTTTAGAACATCAGCTGAACTGGTGAAAAAACTCAGGCCAGGTCCAGGATGGATGAGGGAATTCATAAAAATACATCCTCAAATTACAGAAAGAAGAAATGAAGGAATTACTCCAGCCAGTTCTTAGGTGTCCGAAGCCAACATAAGGAGATGAAACTCATCAATTGAGAAGGACCAACCCGATTTGACAAAATCACAACACCAATTGAATCTCCTATAGTGCGGAATATAATAAACTGGGCGTCAACACCAAAGCGACAAAGGAAGAATAATAACAGCAAATGTAACATTTGTGATAACTTCGGCTAAATGGTAGCAACAGTAAGAAGAAAAAGCACAAGAAAATCAGGTTAGGTGACCCCCGTCAGGAACAAAGTTCATCGCGCATTTTTGGAACGAAGTGTTCCTGAGGGCTTTGATTTTTAGGGTAGTCTTCAGACTGAAGATTTGTTCTGCACATGAACGACCAGCGCGGAAACCTGCCTAGTATTCGCCGATATTGTGCTCCAGCTGGTCCCGTGTCTTTTGGAGTATGCACGCTGAGAATATCTTGTATGTAACTTGTATTAGTGAGATGCCCCTGTAATTGTTTACCTCTGTTGGGTCGCCCTTTTTGTGCAGAGGGTGAATCAGTGCACATTTCCAGTCGTCTGGTAACCTTTCTGATGTCCATATGTCTGTGATGATCTGTGTGAGTTCTCCGAGTGAGTTCGGTCTGACGGTTTTCAGAAGCTCGGCCCCTATGCCGTCTTTGCCAGGTCCTGTTGTTTTTGAGTCTGAGGATGTGCCTGTGAACTTCCTCTAGAGTCGAGGGTGCTGAGAATGTGTGTCTATCTGTAGGTCTGGGAATCTTCCTGTGGGTTCTGGGCAGTTGAGAAGTTCTGAGAAGTATTGTGCCAGCACATTGTAGTTATTCGTGAGTAGGTATTTTCCATTACTTTTTCTGAAGAAAAGGTTTGGTGGTGTGAATCCTCGGGTGTGTCGTGCAAGCGTCCTGTAGACGTCTCTGGCGTTGTAGTTGCCTAAGTTGTCCTCGCTGTCCAGCTGTTCCTTCAGTTATTTTCTCTTGGATTATCTGATAATTTTTGCTCTTGTTTTTCGTGTTTCGTTGTAAATTTTCATTTAAACACTTGTAAATTTTCTGGAGACTTCTTACTGTTGTATTTCTGGTAGGCAACATTCCAGGTGATGAGTGTATTCTAATAATCAGTGTCCCACCATGGGTGCTTGGTGTTCTTCTTCCGAGGAATAAGGGCTTGTGCTTTTTCGATGATTTTTGGGCGGAAATTTTGCCATTCACTTGTATGCTCTTTTTCCCAAGCTTCTTTCACTACAGAGTCAGTGATCATTTTCGGGTCGACTTTCAGAAATGAAAAGAGAGTTTTCTTACAGAAAATTTTCTTGGGGTAAACTTGACTTTTCAAGTCAATGTTGGCTCCCCTGTGTACCTGTACGTCAAGAATCTCTTTCTGTACTGGGTACGAGATTGCCACAGGGCCAAATTGGAACTGCTGGACTGGTGAACGCCAGGTTTTCTGTTTTCTGGGTGTTTGAGCTGAGAGATGTAGATATGAGCTTGAGGTGCTGCTGGCAAGGTTCTATGAGCCGTGTGCCATTTTTGTTATATTTTCCAATTTGGGATAATTTCCTACTGTTTTCCTGTGAATCTTTCTCCGCCGATCTGTGCATTGGAATCGTCCGGAGAAGTTTGATGTCATCTTTGGGGACTTACTTGGATAATACTTCCTCAAGGGTTGACCAGAATTTATATATTTATATTTTATGTAAGAATAAGCACTTTTACTTATTAAAATATTTTTTTAGAATAATTAAATGGTCTGGGTCTGGGGTGCCAACTATTATTGTAAAAAGTGCCAACCATAATTTTTTCTCAATAGGTAGAGGGGTTTTGAAGAAAAAAATGCTAATTATTTTTAAATGTAGTATTTTTTAAAACCATATACTGTGCATTTTACCCTACTTGTACTTAAACGTAAATATCTGACGACAAAGATCTGAGAATCACAACAAATCTATATTGGAATCAGAAAGCCAGAGTCAGGATTGATAAAGAAACGACTAATCATGTCAAAATACTCAGTACGGGTTCAAGAAAGGATTCGTCCTAACACCAAAAATATTCAATGTATATGCGGAACAAATCTTCAAGGAGTCGATGGTGGAAACAAATTAGGAAAAATATCTAAACGCTGAAACTCTGAACAACAGTTCAATGAAAAATCTGAAAAAACTAATGAACAATGTAGTAAAGCATATAGCGTAGATATAAATGTAGAAAAAACCCAAAATGATGGTCATCAGCAAATCAACCATGCCACGATTCCACCTTTTAGTAAATCACAAACCCATAGATAGAGTTAACAAATACATATACTTTGGGATCATTATTAACGGCCAATGGGAGCAACTACAAGAGCCCAAGAGCAGTATCGAAAGAGCACGAGCTAGGAATTTTTTTATCAAAATGAAGTAGTTATTTCGAATGTACTGCACGACCATAGAGACAATGCCTGGAATGCTAAGTTGTTGAAGAATGTATTTCCAGTACTACTCTATGGTATGGAATAATGAACGTTAACTGACCCGACAATAGAAGCTTTCGAGATGCGGCTATACCGTCGAATACAAGAATCTCATGGGTAGCATGAGGAAGTTTACGCTAAATGGAAAAGGAGAAAGAACTAATAACAACAATAAAAACCAGAAAACTCGAACGATATTTCGGACATTATGAGGGATAAACCCAGATATCAACTGTTACTGCAAGAACAAGAACAGGAAGCACAAAACTAATACTGCAAGGAAAACCGCCAGGGTAGAGATATGTAGATAGAACAAGAACATCATGGCTGTAAATTTTAAGAACATTGTCATCTGCAGAATTGCTTAGAGCCGCAGTCAACAAAATCAAAATCATGATCGCCAAAATGCGAGCAGGATAGGTACTTAAAGAAGAAGAACATAACTGGAAAAAATAATCCTTTTAATTTAGATGGAATAGATAACAGATTATTTTAAAGCTTTCATCTACGACCACTATTGTAAATGTAAATGCCCATTATTGTACAGTTCGTGGACTATGTAAATACATCATAAGACAGACGTATGTATCATCCCGCGATTAAAGATAAGTTATGATTGATAACACACACGTGCGTTTGGTTTACGATTCGTTGATTGGTTGAGAGCCTCTACAGCGTGCACATACGTTCAGCGCCCCCCGTACCACAATTCAAACAAACGAAAATTGACATTGCGTACAGTGGGTTACCTATATCTATGCGCACTCTTATTCCAGTTTAACCCAAATAAGTACTAAATAATAAGGTATTTAACCATTAAGAATGTATTTCTTTTTATTTCTATCAAGTTAAATAATGTCGAGTTACAGTTATATATGAAAATACAACTGTTTGTTTATTATAATGTTAAATATTGTAATAAGAAATAAATTTGTTACATCAAACATATTTTTTTTATTAAACAGAAACAAATTATTGTGGCCGTAGATAAAGTATAGTACATAGTACAACTCGAGTTGTATGGAAATTACGTACTTGCGGAAATACGCACTCCCCGCTACGCGGGTCGTGCGTAACTGTTCCGCTCGTACGTAATATACTTCTTACAACTTTCGTTACGTAATATACTGTTATTAGGCAGTAATAATAATTATGGTCTAGATCAGGGCTTCTTAAACTATGGGTCGCGACCCCAAATGGGGTCGCTTAGCGAAATCATGGGGTCGCGAAATTTTAATGTATAATATTTAAATTCTTTTGTGAGAGTTTGAAAATGGCGCGCTTCAGAGACTACGATTCATCAATACTAACTGTAGATTGTAGTTTGAAGCTATAGTGGTGATGACTTGTACTGCGACCTTTATAGATCTATTGTACCCCACCCTCTTCTTCTAAGCATTGGTGTACTTACCCATTTAGAGCGCCTCCTCTAATCCTGATTCCTTCAGGAATTTCAAGATATCAAGAGGTCAAAGTTTAAGAAGATTATTGTTATTAAAGGACGAAATCGAAATATTTTCAACCGAACAAAAATGTGATCTTGCTACTTTTTTTCAAAATGACCTGTGGCTATCCAAGCTGTGTTATCTATCAGATATATTCGAGAAATTAAACTATCTAAACTTGTCTCTTCAAGGAAAACATAGTAATATATTTCATCAAATATTAAATTGTATTAATATTAAATTTTAAATGGGGTCGCAAAAAAAATCACAATCATAAATGAGGCCGTGAATGAAAAAAAATTTAAGAAGCCCTGGTATAGATTAAGACTAAAAGAGAACACTGGTGACTTACTGCGGGTCGACGTTTGCTGTGGCTTCATCAAGGACTAAGATTTTGTTATTTCTGATAATTGCTCGAGCTAGACAAATTAATTGTCTTTGTCCAACGCTGAAGTTTGATCCATGATCCATGACTGAATTGTCTAGACTTGTTACTAATTTGGTATTTTTCAATTCAACCTACAAATTTTGCAATATTAGAATCGCAGACTAGACAGACTAGACTAGAATAGACGGACTAGACTAAACTAAACAGACTTGACAAATAAGACTAGTCAGACTAGACTAGACTAGAATATGTATTTATTAGATTAATTGGTAGATAAATAAGTCTATTTAAACTTGGTTTGTTCACTTACTTCTTCTAATGCTCTCCATATAGTTTCGTCTGGATATTCCGAGAACGGATCGAGATTGTACCGCAACGTCCCCGAGAATAAAACGGGATCTTGCGGGATGATGGCGATGTTTTTTCTCAAGACCTTCAGGTCTATGTCCTTCGTGTTGATTCCGTCTATACAGATTGATCCTTCGACTCTAGCCAGTCTGAACAAGGCGTAGATTATTGACGATTTTCCTGCACCTGTCCTCCCAACAATTCCAATCTACAAACGTGATATTAAAAATAAATAGATAATTCATATAAAATGAGTGAATTAATGATTTAGAACTCCTCCTGCCAAAGAACTGTTAGCAGAAGGATATCGTGGGTTCGCAACCTGAGAGTGGTTTGTGTGTCTGCCGAGCTATTCAGGGCGGCTGTCAACAAGATACGTGTTGTAATGATGGTTTCCATTCTCCGATAGGAGGGAACTCAAAGAAGAAGAATGAGTTCGATGTGTTAAATGTTTTAGTTAAATGTTTTAGCTTAAAGAAATGTTCTCGAACATCTTGTTATGAATAAGTGTCTGCTTTCATTGTTTCCAAATTTCTGTTATTTTCTTCCTTTTTTAATTGTTTAACTTTACCTTTTCTCTAGGTTGAATATCTGCGGAAAACTCCTTTAGAACCGGTTTTCCATCCTCGCTATACTTCAACTCGACATTTTTCATTTCAATTCTCCCCTCGGTTGGCCAATTTCCTAGTAGGAGGGGATTTTCCGGATTCTCCTCCTTGGGCAATTGTGTATACTCCAAAATTCTTTCAGCCGACATTAATTGATTTGCAACCTCCGCCGACTGTCTCATCCCCCACTGAACAACCCCCGTCAAAGAAATCGACTGAGTTATTGCCAAACCAACCTTCCCCACGGCATTCACTAAAAAAATGCAAATATTAAATATATAAATAACAAAGCTTTTAAACGGTTGTAACAAGAAAAACCCTGAAAGGACTTCAGGGAAACTTTTGAAGATTCAACTTCCAAAGTTCTTCCACATCATGTAAAAATCTTGCTCCGAGACTTCAATACTCAAGTGGGCAGAGAAAAGAAATATAAATCAGTTGTGGGGAAACCATCCAGCAACAAAAAACCATCCAGCACATTGTTCTTCATGTGCTGGATAGTTCCCAACAATTGCTTTATATAATATGAATAGCGAACGACTACGGATTAGAGATGAGCATGGGATCCCATCGACCCATCCCATCGTCCCATGGGATAGGATGAGTGATATTAACGTCGTGTGGGATGGGATGGGATGGTACGACAGTTTTGTATGGGACGAAGTGGGACGAGTTTTGATAATCTAGTAAATTCAGTTCGTGCATAATTAATTTCTTATCATGCCAATACGCACATTTTCTATTCTAGGCCAGGAGATTTCTGAAATAACGATGTATTTCCTGAAAAGTCTTACGATCCGTTTGCGACGAAAAAGGATTACTCACTGTCAGATAAAGAAATTACGGAAAAATTAAATTTAACGAATTGTCGTTAAGAAAGTCTGAACCGAAAAGAGAGTCTGCTGTATGAGAAAAATGGGATGAATGGGACGGGCCGCGCGACCGGGATGGGATGAATGGGATGGGATGAGATGTAAATTTTAGGTTTGTAGGATGGGATAGTGGGTCGAAAATGTGATGGGATGGGACAGTGTCCCACGGGTTGGGATCTGGAACAAGAAACTCGTCCCATGCTCATCTCAACTTCGGATTTTGTAGACAATTTAGCTTGAAACTTATGTCCACCTATTTCAAGGCACTACCAAACAAAAAAGAAGACTTGGGTCTCTCCAAACTCGATGCTAGGGGAGTTGCAGATCGATCATGTAGCAATAACAACCTGGAACCATAAGAAAATCCTGAACGTCAAAGTGAGAAAAAGTGCCAACATTGAATCAGACCATTACCTCTCAGAAATCAAAGTAAAATTCTAGCCAAACAGACCCAAGCGGAGAATAGGTAAAAAGCCCAGAAACAATACTGAGACTCTGATGCAAAACAAAGATAAATGCCTTGAAAACCTGTCTGATATGGAGATGAACAGTTGGGATAAGATCAAAGAATCCTTGATCAAAGCATCTGAAAGTTTGGGAAACCCCAAGAAAAAGGAAGCACATGTGGTGGAATAAAAAATGGGATGAAGCACTTTAAAGGAGGATTCATCAACGGGAAGACTTCAGGAATGAAAAGAAAGAAGCTGCCAAGGCCAAAAGAGAATATATGACACATCTATGGTGGAAAAACTGGAAGAAGAATTTATAAGGAATTACACTAGGGAGTTTTCACTACCGAATCTTCTAGCAGGAGCTACAAGGATATCAACCACCAACTCTTTGCTTTAAGCGCATAGATGGTAGTATAGTTACTAATAACAAAGAAAACTGCGAGCTCTTGGCGAACTATTTTAAAGTGCTGCTAAACTGCCAATAACCTCAAGAAAGACACCAAGAACCAAATCCACGAGAATCCAGATTCCAAACCACCAAGTCTAGATGAGATAAAACTGATAATCAAAGAGCTCAATGATAACAAAGCACCAGAGGAAGATGGCATTGTGGCAGAAATATGGAAGGTCGGAGGAAATATCACTGCAAAAAGAATCCATCACATTATAAAAGAAATATGGAAAATGGGACAGATCCCAAATAACTGGAAATCTGCGCTCATACATCCACTTCATAAGAAAGGTAATCAAACGGATCCAATTAATTAAGATACTATCTAAAGTTCAGGCTGAAGAACAGGCTGATCACCCCATTGGAGAATACCAAGCTGGTTTCCGAAAAGGAAGATCATGCGCCGAACAGATTTTCAATCTAAAAAGCATTCTGCGAACAAGAGCTCTAAGGATCCAGAACACTGTGGTCATCTTTGTCGACTTTAAAAAGGTATATGACTCAACTGACACACAATCATTATTTAGTACCTTGAAAGAGTTTGGAATTGACAAAAAAACGAGAGATATCATCAAAGAAACACTAACGAATACCATATCGAAAATCAAGTTCTTCGGAAAAATTTCTGATTCGTTTGAAATTAAGGCAGAACTCAGACAGGGAGATGGATTGTCCCAATGCTCTTCAACATCGTAATGGAAAAAATATTAAAGACCTGGGAAGAGGCGTTGAAATTGGAAAGAATAAGAGGAATACGCCTTGGGAGGGAAAGGAAAAGAAAAATCAAATGTTTAGCTTTTGCCGATGGCCTTGCTATCTTAGGCAATAACCGAGAAGACGATCGAAAGATGCTTGCGTGTCTTCATGAAATCGCTGTAAAAACGGGACTTCAAATCTCCTACGAAAAGACAGAATATATGGAGTACAAGCACCAAATTAAGAGGTACATGGAGGTAAATCATAGGAAGATAAAGAAAATAGAGAAGTTTAAATATCTGGGGGAATGGTTCCAACCAAACGGACTAGATAAGGAGGCAAATAAAGAAAATGTCAGAAAACCAGACCTGGCCTACAAGCTAACGCAGAACAAGTACAACAAACGGGCATTATCCTACAAGGCCAAAAATCAGACACTACAAATCGGTAGTACAACTTGAAGGATTGTACGCCTCGGAGTGTCTTATTTTAAACAAAAAGGGGGAGTATAAAGAACTGGGGGGAGTATCGAAATGATTGAAAAGAGGATTCTGCAAAAAATACTAGGACCACAGAAAACTACTGATGGGACTTGGAGGATGAGGAAAAACGAAGAACTACAAATACATTGAGAAGATCACGGACACAATGAGGAAGCGGAGGTTGAATTTATACAGACACCTACTAAGAATGGATGAATACAGACTGACCAAAAGGATCTTCATCTACATCATAGGATTAAAGGCCACATCTGAATGGGTAGATGAGGTGAAAAGGGATGCGGCAAAAGTTGGAATCACACTACAGATGGCCCACAACAGAAGAGAGTTTGGAAGAAGAGTATACAGTATAAGCATTTCAGGTGAAACCAACAATAAGGAGGCCCAAATGGATCATTTCCGATGAGGAGAGGAAGAAAAGAAGCGAACGCACGAAGAGGTTCTGGGAGGAGAAAAGAGAAAAAAAACAAAATGTCTTTGCGGTCCATAGTAGGCCAAATTCGAGAAAAGCTAAATAAACTAGATTGATCTTGTTTGAAACAAACTTTCAGACATACAAACATCTAGAATAGTTTTTTTTTACCTAACCTAACTAGAGCAATCTTCTAATGAATTACAAAGCTTTTGCTATGGACTAGAACGGTTTTAACAAGAAATATGTTAGTATTATATTGAACTAGAACTGTCTTGTTCTGGATGGGAACAGTCTTTCCTTAGAATAGAACTTCTATTGAACTCTTGTTTTGATTCTCTTGTCTTGTAATAGCATAGTCTTGTCTCAAACTAAAACACTGTTGCCTTGAATTAGATTAGTCTTGTCTTGAATTAGAATAGACTTTTCTTGAACTATAACAATCTTCTAATGAATTGCAAAGCTTTTGCCATGAACTAGAACGGTTTTCACAAGAGTATTAGTATATAGCATAGAGTATTAGTATAAAAGTAGGGCTGCAAGGGGCCGCACTATACACCAGACGGCTCAAATACCAACCTCACCTGCACGCGGTGCACCCTGCTAGAGAACAAACGAGGCTCTCGCGACCGAACATTGGCGGTATAACCATACTACGACACACATGAATTAAGGAAATGTAATTCAACATGGGTAGCGGGGTCACATGGAGTGTCTACTCCATGTGACCCCAGCAGGGATAGGTCTACTTCAGGGATGCGCCCCTGCCTACGTGAGCTTCGATTGTCCCCCCACCCCTGTCTCGGGAGGAAATCGGATCCTACTCCTTAGCCAAACTACCCTCTACCCCATCCCAAATCATCACAGTAGGAAGAGGGAAACCTAACCTAACCCCACTGTTATTACATAGTCCCATAGTCCCAGATAGTTAAGGATGAGAGATCGCCATGCGACCCGACTAGCAATCGGCGCCAGTGGGTGCCCGGGTCCGCTGGTGAGAAAGACTGTTCCTAGCCAGGCAACGCATGGAAAGTATGCTACTGGCCCCCACAATCTTAGAAGACGTATGGGGATTGGAACATGGAATATCAAAGGACACAAAGCTGGAAAACTACAGATAGTAGAAAGAGAAATAATACTTTACGAAATAGTGGGAATATCTGAACGTCACTATAAAGGACATGGCCACTTCAAAACAGAAAATGGCAATATGTTGAAAATGGCTCATGTCTCAGGACATGAAACAGAGAGCAAACACGGTGTAGCATTGCTGGTTAGCCCGAAATACATATCATCAGTATTAGGGTATAACTGCGTAAGCAGCAGAATAATGTCTATAAAACTTAATACAACACCTACAAAGCTCAACATCCTCCAAATATATGCCCTTACTTCAGACGCATCCGATGAAGAAATTGAGGAATTCTATTCGGACATCCTAAAGGAAACAGCTAGAATACCAGAAAGAGAGATCGCAATAATAATCGGTGACTTCAATGCGAAAGTTGGTCCCATTCAAACAACGGAAGACCACTTTGAAAACATACTAGGAAAATGGAGACAGAAAGAGAGAGGGGAGCATCTATTGTCATTCTGCGTCGACAAGAATATGACCATCATGAACAGAAAGTTCACACATCACCCACGGCGACTATATACGTGGAGGTCAACCGGTGATAGGTATAGAAATCAAATAGATTTTCTGCTGATACCAAAAAGATGGCGAACAAGTATAAAAGATACCAAAACCTATCGTTGACTGCGGATCCGATCATCAGCTACTTATAGGAGAAATAAAATTAAAACTGAAAACTCCAAAACCACCGTCATGTCTAAAAATATTTGGGATTTACACAATAACACCGAATATAGAACCAGACTCTCCGAAAAACTCCAAACACTAAACAGCGGGAACACCAAAAAAAAAAAACGGACGAGGAGGTGGAGTGGGCTCTCGAAAAGCTAAAACCTAGAAAATCTGCAGGCCCTGACGGAATAGTGGCAGAAATGATTGACGTGTCTCGTGAAAATATGATAAATCTCCTGCATATACTATGCAACAAGATCTGGATATCAGGAGTCTGGCCGACTGATTGGGCAACCTCAGTATTCGTGCCAATATAAATAAAACCGGCCAAGTGCGAGTTTTGACTCGCGCACCGAGGGTTCCGTACAAACTTGTAAGTAAGGTATCTTTTTTTTGTGGAGGACGTAGCAAGCAAATTAGCATTAGCAAACACAGTTAACTTGACAAGTGGCCTTCCTGAAATCACGACCATCTTAGTACCGCTGCAAGCATAACCTCAAGATGTCGCTGTCGTACGATGGAATTCTACCCTATATTTTATTACCATACATCCCCCATTCACTATGAGTGTTTAGGGGTTCTGGAACTTTACTATTTGTTTTTACTGCTTAATTTTGCCTGTATACCTATATACCCTGTATAAAGGTATACAGGGTATTTTTTTTTAAATAACGCGAATATTTTTAAACTTATAAAAAGAAAACTTTATTTTAGTATTACACTTATTCACTAACTTATATTAAGATCTAACTATTTCTAGATCTAATATAAACTAATATATTAACTATTTCTAGATCTATTTCGATACTCTCAACATTCAGTTGTTCAATTGACTGCTTTTGGGCAATTGACTACCAAAAATATAGGGTTTACGTGATTTAAGTATAATATAGTTAAATCATATTATCTACAACATATTAGGTAGATTATGTAGATTATAGTATAGTATTATTATGTAAATTATCAACATATTATGTAGATTATAAAGAAAAATTAGACGAAATATAATATATACAGGATGTTGCCGGACTTGAGTATGTCGCATGTCGGTTATAAACAAGCAAAATTTAGACATAATATTAACCCTGTATATGTTATGTATATAGAGCGTACCTGATGAAATGCATAACGAATATAAACAAAGAAAATTCAGAATAAACAGCTTGGTGTAAACACATACTTTTTAACCTTCGGACCTAACCGAAGAGGACCTAACTGTATGCAACCCATATGCTTCTGGAGCCTGACAATACCACTACGACAACATTAGTGTATTTTCATAAGTTTCTAATAGTAATTTCGCATTTTTCTTGTAATTAAACTACATATTTACGGTTTTCAGATTTTTCCCTTTACATGTGCTGTAAGACACCGCTTCTTGCCAAATTTCATGATTCTAGGACAACGGGAAGTACCCTATAGGTTTTTATTTTCTTGTGAAATCGCAAAATATGTGACATAAACGGTCATATCTTTTGATCGCGTTGACTTACAAGTTTGATTTTTTCACAGCTAAAAGAGACCGCAGACCCGAGTATTTGATACACATTTCAACTTGTTACCTCTACGCGTTCCTGAGAAAAATGGTCTTGACAGACAGACAGACGGGCAGACAGACAGACAGATAGACAGACATACAGACAGACAGACGGACAACAAAGTGATCCTATAAGGATTTCGTTTTCGGTACGGAACCCTAAAAAGTAGCAAAGACCCAATGTTCAAATTACATAACGGTATCCTTAATATCACACGTCAGCAAAACATTGTTACATATACTTCACGACTGGTTGAAAGCATACATACACCCCCAAATACCACAAGAACAAGCAGGTTTCATGCCGGGACGAGGCACGCGAGAGCACATCTTGAACATCAGACAGATAATTGAAAAACTAAGGGAGTTCAACAAACCTGGATACCTCTGTTTAATTGAGTACAAAAAGGCATTCGATCAAGTAAAATGGAGCAAATTATTGACCGTTATGTCGGGGATGGGAGTACCTAGACGTCTTATTAGCCTCACCGTCAACCTATATCAATCTGCAGAAGCACAGGTCAGAATAGAAGATTGCCAAAAAAAAACCAGTGACCCCTTCATAGTATACAGAGGAGTTTGCCAAGGGTGAATCCTTTCACCTATTTTATTCAATCTCTACGGGGAATGGATAATCCGCAAAGCAACTCACAACTGTGATGGAGGAATATCTATAGGAGGCAGCAAAATATCAAATTTACGGTACGCAGATGATACAACATTGTTGGGAAGTACGGAAGAAGAGATCAAGAACATGCTCCAGAAGGTGAAAGAAATCAGCGGATTTGAGGTAGGCCATGAAATGAAAAAAAAAACACAAATTTAAAGATAATAGACCGATCCCAAGAAAGACTGTAAAGCCCAACGCATATTGATGGAATCGAGGTAGTAAAGGAGTTCGTGTATTTGGGCTCACAAATTTCAGAAAGAGCTGCAACAAAGAACTGGCAGCTGCGAAAAGGAAATAAGGAGAAGAATAGCTATGGGCAAAACCGACATTGCCAAACTTTCTATTTGGTATTAATATTTGGTAGGATCACAACATTTCTAAAGGAACCAAGATGGCAGTTATAAAGACACTTATATTTCCTAAAGTCACATACGCTGCGGAATCCTGGACACTAAAAATGGCTGACAGAAGGCGAATTGATGCGTTTGAAATGTACACCTGGAGACGCATGCTCAGGATATCATGGACGGAAAAACGTACGAATGAATCCATTCTACGAGAACCTAACATCGTCAATCGACTGAGCAAAACTACACAGAAGTCCATCCGAAGATATTTCGGTCACATAATGCGAAAAAAGGACGACTCACTTGAGAAATTGATAGTCCAAGGAAAGATAGAGGGTAAGAGACCACGAGGAAGATCACAATCGTGCTAGGTGGATCAAATATCCAAAGACGTAGGTGCAACTGTACACGATTGCACAAAAGCTGCTGAAAACAGGGAAGAATGGAGACAACAAATATGATCCCTACGTCATACCATTGCCAAAATGCTCGGAGACGAGCGATACGATTGAGCAGAAGATTAGTATAATCTTGCACTAGAACTATCTTGTTCTGAAACGGAACAGTTTCTACTTAGAATAGAACTTGTGTTGAACTCTGATTTTGACTCTCTTGTCTTGTACTACTACTGACGTGTCTCAAACTAAAACAGGTTTGCCTTATAATGAAAGAGTTTTGGAAGAAACTAAAGTTTTGAAAGAATATTTCTGAAGATACTTACAGTGTGAGAATTCTAGAAAGCTAAATGTAACCAGAGCAGTAAAAATGCAACAAATCAAGTCCAAGTAGAAACCAAAAGCCGAACTAGCCGTAACGTACATAAACCAGGCACTCGTATGAACATTTTGGTGTTGGTCGAATTCCTTGATCAAAATCTTCTGAGCCTCGTAAGCGCGAATCGTTGCCAATCCTTGCAGTGACGCGTTCAAGTGAGTGAAAACGGGACTGCGCACTAAAAAGCTTCAAAACTTTAAATATACTAGAACTTGATGGACTTTTTCCACTAAATACTCACTCATACTTTCCAGCCGTTTGATGTTCTTCGAAGATTTCAAGAAAATCACGCGGAATACCGCAAATATCAACGCAATTATTCCAACAGGAATCAAAAAGTACGGATTCACCAGTATCACCAAAACCAAAGCACCCAACAAATTCAAAATAATCTACAAAGATTTAACAATTAAAATTTGATCCTAAATTATTTGGCATAGTTTACTTGTCCAGCATCCATCGTAGCTTTTGGTAAACTTTCATCCATACAATTTATATCCTTAGAGAATCGGTTCAGAACTCGTCCACTTGGATTCAAATGGAAAAATCGCATAGTCGTATTGACCACAGCGTCTAACATAGCCGCGTGCGTTTTATCACTACTTCTAGCAGCTAGTTTAAAAAACAACATAGAACGTATTAACGCTACAAGCAAAAGTGAACTTATTAAAAAAGTGTAGGCAAAGACGAAATCCTCGTTTGATTCCTGATCGTTCTGATCCTTTTGACTTGTCCATTCGCTTACGAAATAATCCGTGATAGACGCCAAACCTTGCGCGGAAATGAAGAATAAAAAAGCGAAGAATAAGACGAAGACGTTTCCTCCGGCTAACAAGTATTTCAAGAAGAGCGAGCCTTTCACTTTGCCCTTTGAACTTTCTTCCTTGAATTCGTCTTGGTTTGTGATAGCTTTTTCAACTGGAGTCGCTACGCTTTTTCTTCTTTCTAGTTCCACTAAATTTTGATTCAGCAAATTACAGAAAATCGGATTGCTGTTTGAAGCTAATGAAGAAAATGTTCCTTGACTAACAATTCTACCCTAAAATTAAGAAAATAATTTTTTAAACAATATCACAATAAACATACAAACCAGTACATTAAATAACATTGTCTGTTAAGAGAAGAAATCTTTCCATTTTTGCCTCCTAGGTACTTATTGTTTTTTTTTTTTAGGCTTCTTCTTGTTTTATAATTTGTACTTACATTGTTTACTAAAATAATTTGGTCAGAATTCTTGAGGTAATCAATTTGATGTGTGACGAGAATTCTTGTTTTGCCCATCAAAAATTTCTGAATGCAATTATCGAAGATGTGAGTGGCCACGTGGATATCAACGGCTGATAACGGATCATCCAGTAGGTAAATATCGGCTTCTCTGTACAAAGCTCTGGCTAAATTGATGCGAGCTTTTTGGCCGCCGCTTAGCGAGATTCCGCGTTCTCCCACACATCGCAGATCGCCATCGCCGATTTCGCAGAAATCTCTGTCCAAGGCGCAAGCTTGCAAAACTTCTGTGTATCGTTTCTCGTTATATCTTCCGCCGAAGAGGATGTTTTGGCGGATCGTGCCGGAAAAGAGCCAAGGTTCTTGCGGTGCGTACGAAATTGATCCTTTTACGTATAGATTTCCTGAAGAAATTTTAAGTTCTCCTGAAAATTGCAAAATTTTCTCAAATAAAAAATTCCTCAGTTTCAATGAAAATTTTGTAAATTATTGCGACTTAGTTAATGAAGCAAAATTGCCCAAATTAAAAAAATTTATATACCTAATATTGTTTCTAACAATGATGTTTTTCCAGCTCCAACACTTCCAGCAACTCCGACCAACTCCCCTTTCATAATCTTAAAACTCACGTCTTTCAAAATTTCTTCAGACAAGTTTACGTCGACATTCTTCATTTCCACGACCAATCCAACCTGTTCTTCCGATGATTCCTTGCTCCTAATATCAGTGTACTCTTCGGCTAACAAAAACTTCTCAATCCTTCCAATAATTATGGACAGCTCCGCCAATTCTGATATCCCTCTCGAGAAATACGATGCAATACTTTCGGTCAAAACATTGAAGAAACACATAAAAACAAATACCTACAATACGGAATTGTTAAACTTCGTTTTGTTTTGACTATATCGTGTTTATGAAAATATTTTTACCGTTTCTGGTGCAATATTTGTGTTGGTCATAGCAATGGCAATTAGTGTGCAAAATTGACCAAGTCTGCTAGTGCAGAGATTTAAGGCCATGTAGAATCCTCGATTATAGCCCAATTTGGTTATAATGTTCAATTCTTTTTTCCTTGCCAAATTTACGATTCTCATGAAGGGAATTTCCCACGTGTACATTTTGATCACTTGAATTCCCGAAATGATTTCGTCCATCAAGCGAATTCTTTCGTCGGAACGTTTTGCCACTCTTCGGCGGAACGTTGATGAAACTGCTCCGATTAAAGCTACAAATTTTAAATAAGAATGAGTAAATCCGCGAAGTATTTGTAAAATTCACCAACCATGAATTGGGACTACAGAAAATATTGGTATAATTCCTGCAAGAGCTGCGGGTCCTGCATAAAACCACAATAGGTAAATGATTACTATAGCTACAAGCGGAGACACAAACATGTAAGCTACAAAATAGGAAACTATGTCAAATCTGCTAACATCGTTTGACAACAAGTTTACTAATTTCCCTGAGGTTGTCTCTCCTAATGCAACTCTCGAAATCTTCAACGCCTAAAACAAATTTAATTAAATCTATTTAAAACTTATTTTACATCTATATAATTAATATCATTCACGGAAGAAATTAAATTTTTACATTTATTGGTAAATTATCTTACTTTTCGATAAATTAATGCACAGCATGCAGCTCTGACTTTCATTCCATAATGGAACGTTCCAATTAGATATTGGTTGACCAGTAGGGCGTTAATAGTGTTTGCCGTGACGACTGTGGTGGCGTACCAAACGGCGTCCTCGTGTGATACCAGACTTTCGTTGCGGAAGTACTGTAGTAGTTTTCCCAAAGCTATTGGGTTTATTATTTGCACGCAATATTGGGCTACCAGGATGAAGATTACGTAGAGGTATTCTGGCCAAAAGGTTGCGATTAAGCATTTCAGGAGTTTCGGGGATTTTGAGTTTAAAAGTTGCTTTTTCCATGATCTGCAAATAACGCAGAACTTTAGTACAAAAATGATTAATAAGTTTCTATTAAATCTTGAAATTTTCTGAATATTACCTAAATTTTCATCAAAATATTTTTGCAAAACTTACTTTTCTAATCTTTTGGCCAAAATGTCACTCCTGTCTGTAGTTAATGGTTCATACAAATCCTCAACTTCCAAATCTTTCTTGTATCCTCTTTTAAAGAGTCCTATTGTATATCTAGAAAGAAAATTATGTTCAACAAGTTAATTAATCTAGAAAACAATTGGACTTTATTCTAATTAGTACCTAACTATTTTAGACAAAGATACTTCAAAATTGAAAACAATTATTAATGTAATTCAGACACGTATTGTAAGTTTTTAATTCTGACTTTCAAGACAGAAGTTTTTTCTTCGAATCTGACTATCAAGACAAGTACTGTAAATTTGTTCTTTTACTCTGAATATCAAGATAAGTATTTCAAATGTGCTTATACAGAAAATTATTGTAAGTTCCTTCTTCTAATCTGACCATCTTGACAGGTTTTTTTTTAAATTCTCCTGGATTATTTACGATCTATCTAACGAGAATAAGTAAATGTGGTGTAACATCGTCAACTCTTGTAAGTATTTGCCCAGTGGTAAATACCTCTTCATCCTATGGTACTCATATTACCATATTAAGCGGGAGTCTGCGTTTCAATCTACGATTTCCATGTTCAGTGAAAAGTCGGCTTGCAAGAGTGTTTGGGTGTACTTTGAGTCTATCAGAGTATGTGATGGAATGTTCTTCAATCACTTCTTTCACTAGTTTAATGTTATGGTCGTGGTTAATGATACTATTTGTTACAAACCATGGTGTATTTACAATCATTCTTAAGGTTTTTGATTGAAATCTTCTAGTATCTGGATATTTGAATTGTACGCTGAACCCTATAGCTAACTCCCATAGCTCCATACTGGTTTCAGAACAGAGTTATATAGTAGAAGCTTGTTTTCCAATGAGAGTTTTGATTTTGGACCGAATAGCCAATACATTTTCCTTAGTAAGATTAAGTTGCTTTCTTTTTGTCCATATGTGCTTTTGCCATGTGAGTTTTTGATCTATGTGCATACCTAGATATATCACTGAGCCTGATTGAGGTATCTGCCCGCCATTCAATTTTACTAGTGGATAGGTTTCCTTTCTGATGGAAAAGGTGACGTGGACCGATTTAACTCATTTTCTTGGATTTTCCACCTTTTTAGCCAGTTTTCTAGTGCATTAAGATGCAGTTGGATTCGTTTTGCTGCCACGACTGGATCTGAATAGGATGCCATTATCGCTGTGTCATCTGCATATGTTGCTGTTAGAGTGTGGGCTGTGGTGGGCAGATCTGCGGTGTGTAGAAGGTAGAGTACTGGGCCTATTTCACTTCCCTGTGGTACACCGGCTTGAACTAATTTTAGATCGCCTACCTCGTCCTTGTATTTGCCTGCAAAATATCGATCACTTAAGTATGATTTAAGTATTTCATACAAGTGATGTGGAAGTTGCTGTCTGATCTCGTATAACAGTCCAGTATGCCACACCTTGTCAAACGCTTGTGCAATATCTAGAAATGATGCTGAGCAGTATCTCTTCGCTTCAAAGTCCTCACTAATATTTCTAACGATTCTATGGATTTGCTCTACCATTCCATGTTGTAGCCTGAATCCGAATTGATGTTGTGGGATTAGATTTTTGTCCAGTAGAATTGGAGTTAGTCGTTTTAGTAAAAGTTTCTCGAATATTTTTAGAAAGTGTGCAACAGACGAATTGATTTTCGAATTTGACTATCAAGACAAGTATTCTAAGATTGTTTAAATATCACTGTCACGACAGGGTTTTAGTTTTGGTATCAATAGTCTTGTCCAATGTCCAATTTTGGACACGCTCCATGACTTTTGCTAGTCCTCAAGCATTTGGTTGTTTGCTATTTTTTGCTATATGCCCTATTTGCCCAGTTCCTTGTCTTGTATAACTGCACTCTCTCGTGGCTTTTACACTCTATCGGGACATTGCCAGCAATAACCTACTCTGATGGCCATTTTTATCTGTAATGAGGTGAGCATCTGTTTCATGTACGCCTTCTATGGCTTTAGTCCAGTCTGAAGCTCCTTAGAGAATGATCCAGTGAATCACAGAGCAAAGCAGCCTTCTTTTGCTGCTTTTCGGACCGCCGATGTAATTTTTAGGGCTTTTTCTCCGGTTTTCTTTAGGTGTGCATTGAAAGATTCTGGTCAATAGTCATGCCTAGGTGCTTGACTTCTTGTTTCGGTGTGATATCCATATTTTTTAATTAAAAATTTTTCTGTTGCCAGTAAGAAGTATAGCTTCCGTTTTTTCAGGGGTAGGCTTTAGGTTTTTTCGCTCTAGCCATTCATCGACCTGTTTTATGGCGATGTTTGCCTTTCTCATTAGTTCTTCTTCAGTTTTCCCTGTTGCAACAATAACTAGGTCATCGGCGAATCCTACTATTTCCACCCCAGCGGGGAAACTAGCCTTAACACGCCGTCGTATAGTATGTTCTACAGAGTAGGGCCCATAACCGAACCCTGTGGAACACCACTATTTACTTCGCATTCGACGAGTTCATCGCCCGGTTTCCATCTGAATTATCCTATTTGAAAGTTAGCTGCGTACAAGCCGCAATAGGTATGGGGTAAAGTTTCTGTCAGTTAGCTCTTCCATAATCTTTCTCCAGGCTGCAGAATTAAAAGCATGTTTTATGTCTAGGGATATCAGCGCTGTCATCTTACGTGTCCTCCTGCCACTTCGATTTCCCTTAGAGCGGCATCGACTGTGGACCTTCCCTCTCTGAACCCATATTGCCTGTCAGACCTCTACCATTGCAAATTTCGCTTTAATTCCGGCGAAGAAGAAGAATCACTTGTTCAAGTAGTTTCCCGAGAATATCCAGTAGGCATATTGGTCTGTAAGAGGAGGTTTCGTTTATGGGCTTTTTACCTGATTGATCAACGGACCAACCTTGCTAACTTCCACCTATCCGAGAATCGGCATTATATTGCTATTATATTGTTCATAACTTCTAGAACAAATTTTGGTTGTGTATTTACGGCAATCTTTACAGCTTTCGGAGGGAGGTTGTCGTGTCCTTGTGCTTTGCCATTTCGAAGGCACTGGCTGGCCCTGTTTAGCTCCTCAATTGAAAATTCAGGAGTTTCATTTACTTCCGGTAAAGCCCACTGTAGCTTATGATGCTAGGAGAAAAGAACCTCCACCACTTCTCGCACCTTTCCATGGGCATTTTCAGGTTTGGAGATCTTACTTTGAGTTCTCGGGTGGCAATGGAATATGCGCCACCCCACACGTCTTCATCTACTTTATTACAGAGTTGACGCCAGTGGTCCTTTTTAGATCATTTGATTTTTGTGCGTAAGTTCTTTTTTGCTGTGGCGTAAGAATTTCTATGCGTAGCTTTTATGTCTGGGTTTGGATTTCTCTTCCCTTTCCGTTGGTAGGCACATATTTTAGCAAAACAGATCTTTCTCAGCAATTTTCGCGCTCTACCAGTATGTTATACCTGTATTTTTTTCGAAGGGTTTCTTGTAACATTGAAATCATTGCAATTTTTTTGTAGTACCGGGTAGAGAGCATTCGGTGAGCGACCATTTGTGTTGTGAATTTCCTCGTCCAGATTATTTGCGAATTTGTCCTTTGTTTATATTTTTTGCATGCCATCCCCTGCGGGTACATTTTTTGCGGATGATTTTACTATACCTACCTTCAGGGGTGCTCTGCCAAATTTTGAACAACCGGCTCGCTATTATTTCGAAGAAAAAAAACGGTAAATGAGTACATTGTCTTCATTTATTTTAGTACAGTATAAAATATAACTGATAAATTCCAAACCAAAGAACTGATAAATTCCAAATTTAACATACTATGCTATGTATATGCATAATTAATTAATTAATGTAGAGTCCATATGCCTTGCTCATTTCCCAGAAACATCATTATTGTGCCCTTTTCTTACCCTTGTTTCTGTTGCTAACCTGTTCGTCCAAGATGTAACAAAATAAATGGCATTGCATCGAAATTTGCTATTGTTTTCCCCAATAAATACATTGTCATTAGATATACTTTGTTCCACAGCAAGGCTGGTTCTTAATTTTGATGCAATTAAATTCATAAGCTAATAATGAATAAATAATGAACTGCTAATATCAATTGTGCTTGCTATTTTTTTAGCCCTTAAAATTGAATTAGTTAACTAAACATTTTTCAGTTATATGTTTGCGTGTTTCACGAAAAACATTAACATCTACTTGAAACCTTAAATTTCACATAATTTTCTAACCATTTTTAGAGGTAATTTAACAAGCGGCTCGCCGAGTTTCAAAAAATTTAACAACCGGCTCGCGCGAGCCGGACCGAGCCTGCTCCAGCCCACCCGTGCCTTCCTCTAGACCGACAACACTAGACAGTTAAGACTTTTTTTATAGTATGAGCCACCCCGGTATCACATATCGCTTGCCAGGCGGGTATGTTCTCAACTACACTACCGAGGACCACAGTCAGTTAAGACTAGACAGTCATCAAGACTAAACAGAAAAGACTACACAAACAAGACTAGACAGACAAGACTAGACGTATGACAAGACTACAAGTACTGTCTAAGTTTGTTCTTCTAATATGACTATCAAGACAAATATAGTAAGTTTGTTCTTCGTATCTGACTTTCAATACAAGTTTGTTTAAATGTGTTTTGCCACGACTGTTTTTGTAAGGTTGTTCTTAAAATGTCTATATTCAGACAAGTATTTTAAGTTTCCTTTTCTAATCTGACGCTCAAGACAAGTATCGTAAGTTTGTGTCTTTTTATCAAGACAAGTACTTGTAAGTTTGTTTAAATATGTTTGTCAAGACAGTTATTGTATGAATAGGATGGTTGCGACAGTTACTACGTAGTAATTCATACTTACATTGAATTGAAAAATTCACTTTGTTTTTACCACACTTATAAGTGTGGTAAAAACATAGTGAATTTTTCAATTCAATGTAAGTTATTGTAAGTTTGTTCTTCAAATGTGTCTATTCAGACAAGTATTATAAGTTTCGTCTACAAATCTAACTATCAAGATAAATATTGTTAGTTTGTTCTTCGAATCTGATTTAGAAGACAAGTATTCGTAAGTTTGTTTAAATATTTTTGTCAAGACAATTATTGTCAGTTTGTTCTTCAAATGTGTCTATTCAGGCAAGTACTGTAAGTTTCCTCTTCTAGTCAAACTATCAGTACAAGGATTGTTAATTTCTTTTCCAAATTTGATGATCAGGAGAAGTATTGTAAGTTTGTTTTTCTATTTTGGGTCTGTAATGGACTCATAACAGCACTCATATGGGTGCGGTTATGGCTCGCCGAGTGCAATACAATTTTCTCAATGTATATCGACGATTTTTTTATTTAGAAATGGAATAAAAGGGCGCCAAATAAAAAAAAAATACTATAAAAAACTCGTTCGTAAGGCGTTTTTCAGCACTTGTCCATTAGAAATCTCCTCCCTACGCTCGTCGTTTTCCAAACATGGACGCGTGCTGTAAAATCGGGATTACTGAACTCGTCCTTTAATATACTAGTTTTCAATCTATTAAGACAAGTAATGTAATTGGGTTTTCTAATCTAACTATCAAGGTCATTATGTATTAACTAATCACGTTGTCTCATACCTACCTAGTTCACTTGTTTGTGAAATAGTTAAAATATTAGCCCCATTGACTAGAGAAGGATTTACGTTTCTCGGGGCCCATTTGGGGTCATATTGAAATTCAATAGTGATCCACTTTTTGTTAGATTAAGTATTTTTGATTGAAATAAAAACAATAAATGATTTATATTATTATATTATAATAACTATTTTTACTAAACGATAAGTGCTCATTGTTAACGAAAAAGTATTTTTGTGTGCCCTTGATATCTGAGGGCCCAGGGCCCCACCTTTATTTTTGATTGTATATTTTTCTAGGAAAATGTGTGTGTATCTTATCACTAATTATAGATAGTAATAGGACTAAGTAGTAAACATAATAATCAATTTTGCTAAGTAGTATATAAAGTACATACAATTAGTATAATTAATGTTCGTACTTATCAGTGGGGCATTTTCGATTTATCCATTTTGATAAACGGTAATGGTGTATTTTTCATCACGGAGGAAAAACCACTAATTAATTAAGTGTTAATTAACGTCGGTGACATACGCGTCCCGTCTAGGAAATTTACGACAGAACGAAAAGTTTATTAATTTTTTGCGACAATATTTTTGTCGGTTCCTAATTAGTCAACAAATGGAAATTAAATTAATTCTTGCCGCCAATATAAAAGTAGACAGTTATGTATTACAAAAAAATTAATGAATTAATTAATTGTCTAAGAACGCATTTTGCAAAATTTTATATAGAAGGAGGAAATTAAGACGTGTTGTTTGATAATTAGAAAATATTTAATACGAAACGAAAAAAATACTTCAAAGAGACTTAAATGATACTTAAAAGAGAGTAATTTAAGATGCATTTGTCTAAATCAGAGTCTAACGCATGCGATTCAAGATAAGTTTCAATGTGGCCCAAAACAAAATTCTTTAATTTTCACAATTCTTTAATTTTTTAAAATAGTTATTTTATTAATGACCAATAAAAGATTATGCAATATTTAAATATTGTGGGAATGAAATATTTTTATATATTAAAATATTGAAATAAATGAAATATTTTTATATTTAAGGGTGACACATTCAGAGTGTCCTGATTTTAATCTGCAGTTATCTGAAAACGAAATAAGGTGAAAAACCATTTTTTTTATTAAACGGGGTAGAGTAAAATATAAAATTTAATAACAAGTGAAATGCTTAATCCAAAATTAACAATTAATGCTTATAAATTAAATCGATTAAATGTCTTCCGTTTGCTTCGATGCATGACTGAGATCGATGCAATAATGCACAACGCTGGCACATTTCTGACGATATCTGACCAGTAGCTTGTCGAATGTTTCGTATTAATTCTTCCAGGGTTTCAGGTCGGTTCTGATAAACTGTAAATTTAACATGACCCCATAAGAAATAATCCAAAGCCGACAAATCCTGAGTGAATTCGAAAGAGGTCGTATTATGAGTTTAGATGAAGGTGTTTTTTTATTCAGGGAAATTGATAATCGTCTTAAGCGTAACCAATCCTCTGTAGTACGGTGTTTTCAAGCATGGTCTACAGAATGTCAAGAACATCGTTGAAGAGGAAATGGACGGCCAAGACGGAAAAATGTGGCCCAGGACCGCCATCTCCGATTAATGGCATTAAGAGACCGGTTCTCGAGTACAAGATCAATATCCGATCAATGGTTGGAAACGAAGGTCCTGTAACCCTTCGTACAGTTTACCGACGAATTAGAGCTTTTGGCTTGCAGTCAGTGCCGGGTTTCTGCCTAGGCCTAAAAGGCCCGGGCCTAGGGGCCCTGCCAGCCTAGGAGCCCTGGTGGCGGATTCTGTACATAAGCTCGAAAGCCTGGCTCTTGTCCAAAATGGTGTGAAACAGAATATTGATGCCGACTTTTCTTCTTCAAGGCGTCAGTACGCAGATAAAACTAGGTATCTATCGCTGTCACTTTTTAGGCGAACATTAAGAATTTGGTGAAACACGACCTCGAACTTGGCTCATATTTTCGAAGGGCAAGGGTGAAGTGTTTTGCGCCCCTTGTAAAATGTTTGGCAAATTGGGGCCGCTAGCTAATGCAGGGTACAACGACTGGATAAACGCAGTTCAAAAAATAAAGGAACATGATAATTCGGACGAACACAGGTCAGCACTTGCGACACTATTAGCTAGGAAGAATACTGGCGTTAGAGTTGACAAGAGTCTTGTTCTTCAAACGGAAGAAGAAACAAAATACTGGCATGAGGTTTTGAGGCGCATTGGGGCTGTTGTGAAGTCACTTTCTGCACGCGGATTGCCGTTTAGAGGTTCCCATTAGAGATTTGGATAAAAAAATAGTGGGAACTATAGACTAAGGGACTAAGTGTAGAATAATGTTATGACCCTAGAACTTTTGGCTGAGTTCGATCATTTTTTGGACATACACTTAAAACGTCACTGTAATAAAGGAAGTGGAACAACATCATATCTTTTCTCAAAAATATGCGACGAAATTATCAATATCATGGCAGAAAAGGTAATAAATACAATTGTGACTGAGATATAGCATGCCAAATTTCTAGATTAACTTTCTTTCATGAAAGTGAGATATGTGTCTGAAGGCGGATGTCCTGTCGAACGATTTTTGAAATTCATTCCAAATTGTGGCTATAAAGCGGAAGACCTGGCTAAAGTGGTCCTAGAGACATTGAAAAATCACGACTTGGATATCGCCAATTGCCGGGGGTAGTCTTACGACAATGCTAGCAATATGTCGGGTGTATATTCTGGTCTTCAAGCGAGAATAAAACAAGTGAACCCTCTGATAGATTTCGTTCGTTCCCTGTTCGGTTCACTCACTGAATCTTTTTGGATCCTGTGCGGCTGAGTCTTCTCAAGCTGCTGTATTTTTCTTCGGTATTTTTCCGTCATTGTAAAATTTGTTGTCAGCATCAACGCACAGATGGGAAATTTTTCTGTCGAAACTGAAGTCAAATTCAACAGTCGTGAAGAGTCTTTCTCAGACAAGATGGTCTGCTCGAGCTGACGCCTGCCGAAATCTATGTTGCTCCTGGGATGAGATCATGGCAGTTCTCCAGATAATTTCCAATGATGCAAATAAATAACCATCTACGCGCTCTGAGGCTTCAGGTCTCCTGAATTCATTAGACTCGATGGAAATTTGCTTTTTGTCACTTCTCTGGACTTACATCTTGGAAAGGTTCAACAAAGCAAGCAAATCTCTCCAATCTGTTAACATCGACCTAGGTACGATCGTTGAACTGTATCAGTCTTTGGTAACACACCTAGAACACTTAAGGAAACCCAGCACCTGTACCTTTGATCATTCCAAGTAGAAAGTTATTGAAAAATTCGGTTAAAATAGCTTTGCATATGACATACAGATGAAGCGTAAGCGTAAAGTCCAGTTCGACGAAGTAAAAGGAAACGAGACCAAACTCTCTGGCAGGGCTAGATTCAGAATTACCATTTTTAACGTCATTATGGATAGACTAATTTCAGAACTAAGTAGACGCGGATCTGCTTATGAGGAGTTTAGTAAAAAGTTTAACTTTCTTACGAAACTACATCGTTTGGAATCTGAAGACATCCGTGACGGAATCAGAAACCTTATAACTTTTTATCCCGGGGATTTGGATAGGACTTTGGAAAACGAGTGTCTGCAAATATAAAAAGTGCCTATGGGCCCTGGGTTTCTGTCCGGGCCTGCTTGCAGTCCTCTCGGCCACATCTTGTGCTTCCGCTGACGGCTCGTCATCGACAACAACGTTTGTAGTGGTGCACCTTTCGACTGGATTGGGACGCGGAATGGCGTAGAGTGGTCTTCAGTGACATATTTCGATTCTACTTGGGAATGTATGATTGTCGCATGAGGGTCAGACGTAGGACGATCAGACAGTTTTCTGTTGAGCGGCATTTGCACCACACAGTGGGCGTTATGGAATGGGGTGCTATTTTTATGAAATCAGGTTTCAGTTGGTATTCATCCGAGGCAATATGAATGCCCACCGATATATTGATGAAGTGGTTGAACCACATATCCTTCCATTCTTCCAGGTGCTGGAGTTCCCGATTTTCCGATCAGAATAATGTCCCATAAATAAATGCCCGTCCCCACATTGCAAGGCATTATATGGTGCGCTTCGAAGAGGCTAACGTCAATATTTTACCGTGGTCACCCAGATGTCGTGACTTTTCGCCCATCGAACATCGACAACCTGGTGGAATTCATACCCAGAAGGGTGCGGGAGTGTGAATCTAATAGGCGTGGTCCAACACATTATTAATAAAAATCTAACCGTTGTTTAGAAAAACATTTTTGTCAATTTTGGTCCAAACATCCAAACTATTCCAAACCCTTTCTTGGTGTTGCATTTTTAAGTCAAAGAATTTATTAAATTAGAACTTACTGTCTGATTAGACAATTAAAAAATTATTGAAATAGAAAGTTAATGAGAGATCTGAAATTATGACTAGTTCTAAAATGGAAATTTGAGACAGAATTAAAACTAATTGTCTAAATAAAAATAGCAAATTAAAACGTGAATATTTATAAAACAGTTGAATATAGGGGTTAAACTAAACTAATTATAGATACAAACTTATTAAAGCGGTACATAGCTTTAATATATAAATATATTCAACGTTTCAATAACAGACAAATATCTATTGTATTTCAACATGAGATTTGTTTTGTTGTCTCGGAAAGACTAAATAATATTATAGAGATTCGAAAAGGTTGAATATATTTATATATTCAGGCCATGTTCCGCTTTAATAAGTTGGTCTAAGACAGTTGTTTTAAATTACTTGTTTGAGTGGACAGATTTAGCACAGAAATTATAGAGTTAAGATTAAATTAAAGACTAATAGAACAAATAAAACAAAAGACGACAAACATGACTAACTGTCCAAATAGAAATGATGCGAAAACCGAACAAGGCCAGAAAATTAATACTAATTGCATAAACAAACAGCATTCAAAAACAGAAAAGAGATTACGAAAACGATTAAATAGACAAAAGTCATTTAAACGAAGACTATTTAAGGAAGTTCTAATTCTTAGTCTAACTGCTAGCTTATGATGGTTAGGTTAGTTTAGATTTGGTTAGATTAGTTTAGATTTAGTTACATTTCTTTAGATTTGGTTAGATTAGTTTATATGAGATAAAGTTATTATATAGACTAGAAATGTTTATATATTTTATTAACAAATGAACTTAACGTCCTTAACATAGTTTAACTATGTAGATTGGGAAATTAAAGTAAGATTATCAATTCAATAGATAATAGATAATCAATAAAATAGGAATATCAATTAACTAAATATACGAAAGAAGATATTAATATTTAGATATTAGACTAGATTATATAGACCAGTCTTTACAAATAAGTAGTAGTGAGACAATTTAAAAAATAACCAGGGATTTTTAAGATAGATATTTAGTTAGATTTGACTGAAATTAAATGAACTTAATTATTAGCAGAGAAAATAATCTAAAATTGTTGTCACAAAGTTAATTAAATGTACAGTTAATGGAAATTAGCATTAGTTTGAATAATAATGTAGTTATGTATTATAACTGAATTTTAAATCTAATTTTAAAAAAGTCTATAAATAGTGAGTAAACTTGAAAAGTTCACAGAATAAGCTTAAAGGTTGCCAACGTGGATTTGCTGCTTTGTATTTTTAGATTTATTTTGCAGTCAGAAAAATTCATACAAGGATTTAGTTGAATTTACTCGTTTGGGATTTAGGCACAAGTTTACTAATTGTAGACAAAACTTCTTGTTCATATAGTATGCATTAATAGAAGGATGCATTTAAATTTAGTCGCTTTGGATTTAAACACAAGTTTATTAATCCCTGACTAAACTTATTGTTTATATGACTGGGTTTATATGATGCATTTAGAAAAAGATTTAATTAAATTCAGTCGTTTGTGATTTAGACACAAGTTTACTAATTCTATACAAAACTTATTGTTTATATAGCATGCATTTATAGAAGGATTAAATAAAATTTAGTCGTTTCTGATTTAAGTTCACTAATTCTAGTCAAAACTTATTGATGATATTATGACTTTATTTGTGCATAAGAAGAAATGCTTCTCCTTTATAATGAATGAGAACACGCACACACTTACCGGTGTGAAACTGGAAATAACTTTCAGCAATAAAAATCTTGCGTAAAATTTTTAATTCAAAAGGCTATAACTTTCTTATTGATAGGGATTTTTCAAAATTTTCTTCACTGAACTGTTGCACAGTACGTCACCTCATAAAATATTCTAACAAAGTTTAATTTTCTTTTTACACATAGGCATAATAATCATCTTAAAGATCAGCAAATATTCACATTTACTCACTTCTTAAAAGCGGAACGTCAAAGTATATTATTTTCCAAAATTTTCCAACATAATTTCCACCATCTATTAGGCCACAGTATTACCTTCATTTCTCAAGAAGGAATTTTGGAAAAATTCCTTCTTGAGATTGATGAGAGATGCCATTTAATAGAAAAATCCAAAGAGGTAGTAATTTTCAACATTTCTCAATTTTTCTTTCAAATATCACTAGAGAATGAATGTACCTAACAACGAAATAAAACATTTTTCGAAATATAAAAAAAAACAATTGAATAACGAACAAACTTAAAATGCAGCTGCTCCGCGTAGCACCGTTTCATAGCCAGAACGTCAAATTGCAGTAAATTTTAACTTTTCTCAAATTTTCTTTCATCCATCACTAGTGAATAAATGTACCTAGACATGTGTAACAGCTTTTGCAAAAATTTGCAAAAGTAAATGTATTCCACCCCACTTTCGTTCGCCGGGCACTGTTTTATTGCAATAGTGGTAAATAGAAGTAAATTTTACGTTTTCTCACATTATCTTTCAATTCCCACTAGGGGATAAATTTATCTACTTATCTATCGAAGCATTAGGGGATGAATATATCTACTTAATTGTATAAGCATTTAAAAAAAATTGCAAAAATAATTGCATTTGAAGATGACTTAAAATGCACTCACTCGACGCAGCACTGTTTTATTGCTCGACCGTCAAATTGCTCTAAATTTTAACTTTTCTAACATTTTCTTTCATTTCCTACTAGGGGATGAATATATCTACTTAACTGTCTAAGCATTTAAAAAAAATCGCAAGAATAATTGCATTTGACGATGACTTAAAATGTACTCACTCGACTCAACACCGTGTTATTGCTCGACCGTCAGATTGTTCTAAATTTTAACTTTTCTAACATTTTCTTTCATTTCCTACTAGAGGATGAATATATATATATATATACAAACTGTCTAAGCATTTAAAAAAAATCGCAAGAATAATTGCATTTGACGATGATTAAAATTCACTCACTCGACGCAGCACTGTTTTATTGCTCGACCGTCAAATTGCTTTAAATTTTAAGGTCGAGCATTTGACGATGACTTAAAATTTTAAGCAAATCAAATTTTCGTCAAATGCAATTATTCTTGCGATTTTTTTTAAATGCTTAGACAGTTAAGTAGATATATTCATCCCCTAGTAGGAAATGAAATAAAATGTTAGAAAAGTTAAAATTTAGAGCAATTTGACGGTTCAGCAATAAAACAGTGCTGCGTCGAGTTGGTGTATTTTAAGTCTTGGTGAATTTTTATTATTTCTACGATTTTTTTTAATGCTTCGATAGATAAATAGATAAATTTATCCCCTAGTGGGAATTGAAAGAAAATGTGAGAAATTGTAAAATTTACTTCTATTTACCCCTATTGCAATAAAACAGTGCCCGGCGAACGAAAGTGGGGTGGAATACATTTACTTTTGCAAATTTTTGCAAATTTTTGCAAATTCTTTTAGACACGTCTAGGTACATTTATTCACTAGTGATGTGTGAAAGAAAATTTGAGAAAAGTTAAAATTTACTGCAATTTGACGTTCTGGCTATGAAACGGTGCTACGTGGAGCAGCTGCATTTTAAGTTTGGTCGTTATTCAATTGTTTTTTATATTTCGAAAAATGTTTTATTTCGTTGTTAGGTACATTCATTCTCTAGTGATATTTGAAAGAAAAATTGAGAAATGTAGAAAATTACTACCTCTTTGGATTTTTCTATTAACTAGCAACTGCGTAGAATGCACTTTTTTAAATAATCGCTGTGCGCTTATTATTAGGAATTTTGGAAAAATTCCTTCATGAGAAATGAAGGTAATACTGTGGCCTAATAGATGGTGGAAATTATGTTGGAAAATTTTAGAAAATAATACACTTTGACGTTCTGCGTTTAAGAAGTGAGTAAATGTGAATATTTGCTGATCTTTAATATGATTATTATGCCTATGTGTAAAAAGAAAATTCAATTTTGTTGGAATATTTTATGAGGTGACTTACTGTACAACAGTTCTGTGAAGAAAATTTTGAAAAATCCCTATCAATAAGAAAGTTATAGCCTTTTGAAATGAAAATTTTACGCAAAATTTTTATTGCTGAAAGTTATTGCCAGTTTCACACCGGTCACCCACTTTCGTGTTTATTGTGTCCTCAATTTTAAATATATTTTGTATGTTTTGTAAAAATGTATTCCATTCTAAATAATAATATAAATAAATAAATATAGTAAAACTTGTTAAAGACGAAATATAGTTTGAATATATAAATATATTTAACCTGTTAGTAGCTCTATAATATTAAGTCTTATTAGGACTGCGTGTTCATGTTAATTTAAGTGTATTCCAATTTATAATTCAAAAAGCAAAGCTGCACTGATGAGAGATACATCTCGCAACGCGTCTGCAAATGGCTATTTAATTTCAATAGAAAGAAATGATCTTAAAAACTATTTATTAAGTTATTTGTCTGGGACTGTTACTGACACATAAAAATTAATGGGATTAGTAATAACATGCAAATGTCTGTAGTATAATTCAATATCATGTGTGATATTAGCCAGGAAGTAATTGTTTCAACGTTAGATTTGTTCATAGTCTTAATAAGACTTAATATTATAGAGCTACGAACAGGTTGAATATATTTATATGTTCGAGCTATATTTCGTTTTAATAAGTTTGTATGATTCTATATTCAAATAGTATGGTTTCATTTATATTAAATAAATATAGTATGCATAGGATTTAGTTAAATTTACTTGTTTGTAGGAGCGAGCCGCAGCTACCTACTGGGTCACAGATGGTGGATAGTGACACCTCCTCTAGATATAGGATAGCTGGGAATTCTTAATAAGCAGTCCCGGACCAGAGGCGGTAGGGTCACCAGGGAGTGTTGTAGTATTGATACTCCCCTGAAAAGACACAAAAGTCCCGATGACGACCCTATGACATGGCTAACAAACGCCGCCATCAAATAGGTATTGCTCTGGCGGGGCAAGCAGCCTGTCAGTATCTGCGTGGGCGGACCTCGCCTGGAGAAGTACTGCTGCTCAGAAATGAACATGTGGGCGAAGATGGAAACCGCCAAAACCGGCTGCAGTACTGCGATCACCAACCCGTTGCAGCTGTCGTGGTAATTATAGCTAAAATCACCAGTGAGTCACCAGGGAGTGTTAGAGTATTCGGTGGAGCGGGTACTTCCCTGAAAAGACACAGAAGTCCCGACGACGACCCTATGACATAGCTAACAAACGCCGCCATTAAATAGGTGTCGCCCTGGCAGGGGAAGCAGCCTGTTATTATCTGCGTGAGCAGACCTCGCATGGAGAAGTACGGCTGCTCAGAAATGAACCTGTGGGCGAAGATGGAAACCATCACAACCAGCTGCAGTACTGCGATCACCAACCCATCGCAGCTGGCGTGGAGATTATTGCTAAAACCCTTCCTAAACCAAATCCAACCACTGCACCAACTAAAAATCGACCCCGAGTTCCCAGAGCTTCGTCAGTCCCTGGTTTAAGCAGAAACCAGGTTACTCGGGACAGGGGTGCGACAAGTATTTTCTGGGAGTTGACTTAAGAAACTGATAATAATTACATATAACATCAAACCGTTATCGTCCGACGATATACTGCTCCAACTCGAAACAGAACTTGAAAAGTTAAACTGGGATATCCTTGGACTTTGCGAAATACGATATAACGGCGAGGAACTGATATCATTGAACTCGGAACACCTTTTCTAATACCGCGAAGGCCAATAACCTGGTGACGGAGATATCGCTTTCTCATAAATAAAGATATAAAAAAAACCTTGTGATAGAAGTCAACAGCATTTCAGACAGACTTGTTGTTCTGACACTAAGACTAACCAAGATGCAATGCAAACTACAATCTACAACCAAGATGCAAAAGCTAAAAGTCATCCAAGCTTATTATATTTTCAAGTTTTAAAAAAATTCTAGACCTTGAGGAGAAGACCTTGGGAGTTTTATGGATTAAACTAAAACCACATACACAGTGATAATGGGGAAGGTCAATGTGCGCATTGGAAAGAAAGAGGCAGAAGAGGAAACAATCATTGGAACATTTGGTATGGGAACTAGAAACCCAAGAGGACAAATGCTTCTAAACTTTCTCCAATCAAAATCACTATATGCAATAAACACTTTTTTTTTCAAAAACAGACGCAGCGAAAATGGACCCCAATGGAATACACAAAAGTGAATATGATTACATAATTACGGACAGTAAACCTACTGTGAGGGATGTTTCTGTACTCAACAGATTCTGCACCGGCAGTGATCATATATCTGTAAGAGCCGATGTCCTGTTCACCGTGCATTCGCATAGAATAAAGTTAGTCATCAGAAAGCAAAACTAAAGTGAGTGAGGTGATCGGCACCATAGCAAAGAGGAAGTGGGCATGGGCAGGGCACATCGCCAGAATGTACGCGACACATTGGACCAGGAGAGTTTTAGAGTGGAGACCCAGAGCTGACACACGAAGACGAGACCGACCACCAAACCGTTGGGTATACGAGGTCACACAATATGGAGGACGTGACTGGATGAGACGGGCACACTACGGCCTGAAATGGAGCAAAATGGAGAAAAAATATCCAAGAAAATGGAGCACGAAGAGGCCGTCATGATGATGATGATTCGTTTGGGATTTAGATACAATTTTACTAATTTTAGACAAAACTAATTCTCTTATAGTATGCATTTATAGAAGGATTCAGTTAAATTTACTCGTTTGGAATTTAGGCACAATTAACTAATAATAGACAAAACTGATTGTTCGTGTAGTATGCATTTATAGAAGGATTTATTGAAATGTAGTCGTATGGGATTTAGACACAGGTTTATAAATTTTAGACAAAACGTATTGTTCATATAATTATGCATTTATAGAAAAATTTTGTTAAATTAAGTCTTTTGGATTTTAGACGCAAGTTTATTAATTATAGACAAAACTTATTGTTCATATAGATGAATTTCATTATTCATTTAAAACAAACCGCTTGATAATTAGAAAATAAAAATATATAAACGGTCTAGTTAAAGTCTAATACACAATTTAGATAACGTTTCGTAACTTCAAACTTCTGTGTGAGTAAGTTCTTGACTTCGTCTTCCCATTTATCACCTTCTTTGATCCCAGTAATTACGACATTATTTTTTCTTTCCCTTTTATCCTTGTCCTCTTCGGCTTTGTCGTTTTTCTCCATGGTTTCTGCAATTCTACACCTTTTATCTCCCATGCGGTTTTATCCCCCTTAGCTTGGTTTTTAATGTATACCAGCTCCTCTTCCATTTTATTCATCCGCTCTTGAGTTTTCTCATTCTCCATTTTCATTTCATCTAGTTTTTCCATCACTTCCTTTTTCAATTTATTATTTTCTATCTTCTCCTCATTTAGGTTCTCGCTTACAGCTCCTAGTTGAAGAAAACTCGTTGCCTACACTTGCCGGTCCCAATCCTCCATCATTGAACGTTGAGACAGACTTTTATTTGGGTTATTCGTTATGGATCTCGGCGAATGGACTACCTGTTTTTTGGCTCATAAATTGGGTTGCGCTCTCAGTTTTCACTATCACCTTTATACTCTCCGTGCTGATTAGCAGCGCACCCATTCTAAGAAATCAACGTTTGTTCTCCTCACACAATTTCAGTTTGCCTAATACTTTATTTAAACTACCGACTTGCAGTACGGGGGCCTAAATATCTCTCGCAAATTATGGAGCCTCTAGGGCTTCGCCAGAAAAACAATACTAGCGACTTGTTAGTGATCGTTTGTTAAACTATATTTAACACACACTGGAACTCCTTATTTATGATACAAGTGTGTGAAGAAGGGCTTTTGTGCACGAGTTGCGAAGTTTAAAGAGCGAGCTGAAGGCGAGTAATCGCAATGAGTGCACTAAAGCCATTCACACACGAGTGTCATAAATTATTTTATCTACGAAGCATGTTAAAATACTGTATATTTTGAAATATTATATTTTGTAACTAGGGCGGTAAGTTGTCAATTTGATATTGAATTTGATATGTAGAAATACGAGGAGAAGTGGCATTTCTTATATTAAAAAACGTGCGTCAAGAAGTACTTTTCGCGCATATTTTTCGAGTAATAAAAAATATATCATAGACCTATTCATAGTTGAATTTTTTTTGCGCATGCGTCAATTTCCGCCATGTTTTCGGGCACCGTAACCGTAAAAAGGTTAATTGACGTTAGTAGTTGTCATAGTAATAAGAAACAGAAATTGTTTAATAATAAAACTCCATTTAATTTACATTGGACTTTTTGGCACGATTTGGATACTTTTATACACGGTTATAACAATGGGCTCCTTCAAAAACAATCGATTTACTTATTAATGTGTTCGTTTTGATGTACTAGCAGATAAACAGTACTATGACTAGCTGATCAAATTCACGTTTATTTCTCGATATATGTTAATTAATATAATAATTAATTGATACTAAAATAAATAACTTAATCGCTCTCGCTTTCTTTCTCTCTCTAAGGGCGCTACAGTCCTAAGTAGGACCTGGACCTCCTCCCATTGCTTGTTGTTGTGCTTGGTGTCTTAACCTTAGTCACAAGTGTAGGGAGCCCTTACAGTTTTTAACAACCTTATATATATATATATATATATATATATATATATATATATATATATATATATATATATATATATTAGTAACTTAATACAACGATTAATACGGCTAAGATAACAATAATTTTCAAAAAACTCAATAATACTATAGAAACATTTATCTATCAAGCTACGTACACCCGGTATAGAAAACTAGCGTATAATCCTGCTATAGTTTGACTCTAGCTAACCGTCTCGTATAGTCAAAAACTATTCATATAGTTGAGCTATTGGCTATGTGCACGACAGTAGCGCCACCTACCTTGCGCAACTATTCGGGATTGTGTCACATAATATCATACAAATGTTTTGTTGTTTTGTTAGAAACAATATATAGAAAGTAGATGTTATTATAAAAACTGGTTTTGAAAGTGTAAAACACAATATGTACAAATTGTTGCTCGTACAGTGGCTCTATCCGGCCAAAAGACTAAATTAACAGTTGCAGAAGCTAGATTTTGAAAGATTGAATGAAACGCACCCAATTTTGAAAATGTTAAGTTTTCATTTTCGTTAAAAAAATTAGAAGACGGCCTTTAATGGAAGCTGTATATTTTTTCGTAGTTAATCTTGTTAATAAAAACAAATTAACTAAATGACGCACCAGCAAGATCTAGAAGTTCTTGTTCAATTTTTATTGATGAAATACCAACAAATTCTTGCCCTTTAATCTCGGTTACATGCATTTCGGTAGAATGGTCCTCACGGGATTTTTCGTAAGTGCAACAATTTTTTCCTTTTTTTCTTGAATTATTTGTCATTACAATTCTTGTCCTTGTTCTTATATCCACTTGGATTTCACAATCACATTGATCATTTCAATGAATCTATTAAAAATTAAGGTTGTTTCCTTTAAATTTGATTCAGAAAACACATTGACTTCACATCCTTGATCTACCACAATGATCTAGTTTGATTTAATTCATATCCTTCCTCAATTCTTACTTGATTTAATGTGGTATCTGAAACATTTGTGGTTCTTTGTTTTATCAGCACTTGTGAATCACTAACCTCTATAACTAGTCGCCCTATAGGTAAGTATAAGTATATTCTTTCGATATATTTAAGAGAATATCGTGGGAACATAACTCGGACTTCCTTGGGCATCTGATTTTTTACCTCCAATAAATTGTTCACTGGGGTTTTGGAGACCTCGGCGACTCATCAACACTCAAATAATAAAGTACATAATTCACACGCGCTATTATGTTTGCAGTTCACAACACAAAACAAATTGGCCCATTTCAAAATATAAACAAATTGACTAACCAAAATCATTTCAGATTTCTGCCACGGCATGCGCTGTACTATATATCGCTTTACTAAACCCCACCATGCACTTCGCACAGAGCGAATACGAAGAGGTCAAATAGCTACAGTCCAGCTATAGTCGGACTATACGCTAGTTTTCTATACCGTGTGCATCTGCACAAAATACCTCTAGAACATGAATACAAATATATGTTGTAAATTTTCTTATTATGCATTTTTCTATACAATCCAGTAATCCGAACATTCCAATAATCCAGCGCGCCCTAGTTTTTAATAAGGGGTCGTCCACTAATCACGTAATGTTTTTTAGCAACTTTTTAATCTACATAATCTAATAAAATCTACATAATGTAGGGCTTAACCTAATACCTCACCACGTATTATCAGGGAAAGGGGGCTTAAAAAGTTGCTAAAAAACATTACGTGATTAATGGACGACCCCTTATTAAAAACTAGGGCGTGCTGATTAATTACAAACTAATTAACAACTAATTAATTAGTCTTAAAATTGAGGTTTGTTTTTTTGGTACTTCTAGTCCTTGTTTAGAAACTTTTTTTCGCATGTTCCGAAGAATTAATTAATATCTTTAGCGCAGGTCCCAGGTACGCCGTTTTCTTCAGCCCATGTTATGCAGGTATTTAAACAATTAAATGCTGTACTTTTCACCAATGCTTTCTTCTTCTTGCACCGCTTCACATATGACATCTGTCATAATTTTCTCTGTTACTTCCGTTCCTTCAAACCAAGAATTTAAATCTTCTTCGCTTGTCTAGAATCCTCCTCCTGATAAACTTTGCAACCAATCGGCAATAGGTATATTATCTTCAGTATCCAATTTTTCTGTTTCTTGTGATAAAGCATTTACTGTAGGCCATAGCTCATTCCACGATGATTGGAGTAAGTCAAGTGAAACAGAGCTTCTCCAGAGTTTCAAGTTCAATTTGTTTGAGACACTGCTTTCTGTCCTCACTCTGAGAAATAATATGATGGAGGCGCAGGCGGAGGGTGCCGGACTAGTTCAGTGCCGGATTAGTGAGACTCTACTGTACTCCTTTTTGTTTTTAACCCCCGACACAAGAAGAGGGGTGTTATATAAGTTTGAAGTGTCTGTCTGTCAGTCTGTCCTAGGGCTTCACATGAGAGTCTCGTTTCTAATCTCTTCAATTTCTTCATAATTTTGAACTGCTCGTTCTGGACTCGGGCAAGTTCGAGTTGCTCGGGTTCAAATTTATGAAGAAAATGTTAGGCTGCCCGGAACGAGATCAGAAACGAGACTCTCGTGTGAAGCCCTAGTCTGTCCGTATATGTGGCTGTTTGTGGAATCGGCAAGTGGCTCCTAAAAGAATGGACCGATTTTGATGCGTTTTCTATTATTTGAAAGCTGACGTGATCGAGGAGGTTTATAGCTATAATTTATGAAGATCTGTTCATACGTTTGATGACCATCAGCTCATTTCCTACTTGACAAAATTAATCCGCAACCAATTTGATACAAACTTCTGTTTGAAAGCTGACGTGATCGAGAAGGTTCTTAGCTATAGTTTGTGAAGATCTGTTCGAGCGTTTGATGATCACCAGCTCTTTTCTCATTTTCCCACTTGACAAAACTTTATCCATATCGAAACTCTGTACGTAGCTTTAGATATAATTTGAAGCTTGTTCTGTAGGCGGTATAGTTACGTTGATCATTAATTTCCTTAGGTATGTGATTATCCGTATAAATATTCGGTTGGGTGCTCCAAGTTTAGTTTATTTGAATTAGTCTACTTGAACATTTGTATTAAGTTTAAAACTAAGAGTCTATTTTTTCTTCTCCAGGATGGGTCACTTAGGACCACGCGGAATCAACGTATCTTGAGCCTTCCTTCTTGCCCAATAGCTCTTCATATGCATGGATTGTTGTAGTTTCTGTTCCTCCGACCATGCACGTCGTGTTGATTTCTTCTGATCCTCCTAAAATCTCCTTGTGTAAACAATATTCCTGATCACATTTCTATTCATCAGGTTTGGCCATCCCATCTCCACTAGGTTTTCTAGTCCCTCCACTTCCTAGTCCTCTCCACTTATGTGTACCACTTTGGTTTTGTACGTTTGTTCTGTAGAAATTTGTGAATTCGGTAAGTAAGTCTTGTATGATTCATTTTTTCCAAATGACCCAAAAATTGAATTCGTCTCATTCTCATGGGTTTGGGATAGCGTATGCCATTTTTAATTCTGGGCCCTAAGATCTTTCTCATAATTTTCCTTTCCTTAATCTTTAATTGTTCCTTTAATGTTTTTCCTTTTAATTTGTAAATTAAGCATTTCTGAAGCATAAAGAGCTTCCGGTTTAATCACTATTAAGTAAAGGCGAATTTTACTATTCCATGACAGGCATTGCTTGTTATAAACATTTTTGGTGTATTGAAAAGCAACAAAATCCATTTTCTGGATTCTCGATGTTACAGATTTATTTACTGTAACCCATTCGCCCAAGTATTTATATAAGTGTCTATTTATTGTAGTTTGAGATTAATTATTTAATTTTTAGAATCTAAATAAATTTCTATTTTTAACAGTAAGAGAAAATCAAATTATTGATAGTTTTGTAGCTGATGTGTTAAATTTCATTCTTTGTTTCTATTCTAAGTTTATTCAAAGGTTGATATTAAAATAAATGTACAAGGTGAGATTTTTGCATGATCACACAATTTATCTTGTCAACAATATCTTGTCTGGAAAAATCTTTTTATATTTTTTATTTGTTTTAATATTTTTCTTATTTGTTTATTGATGAAATGGTTTATTCGCGACGCATCATTATATATGAAAGGTATAAAAATACTAAGTTTTATTAACAACATTATTCATAAATTTGCAATAAAATAGTTTGGTATTGAGATTAGAATGTTTCTAGTTTGTATTTATTTAATCTAATTTAAATCTTTGCTGTCTAAACCTCCTTGTCTAGTCTTGTACTCTTGTCTGTTTAGTTTCGTTAAATTAAATAATTAGTCTCAAACAATAATAAATAGACTCTTAGTTTTAAACTTAATACAAATGTTTAGTTTCGTCTGTCTAGTCTCTAGAGTAGTTGACAAAATACCCGCCAGGCAATGCGGGAGACCCAGGTTCGATTCCTGGTCGGGGAGGCGACAACTAGGGCGGTTTTCACTAACCGTCCACGCTGCCCACCCTGAATGTATGCGATACCGGGGTGGCGCATACTAAAATCCAAAGTGGAATAGGGGGTTTAGTCTTGTCTTATCTGCCAGCGATGTTTCCTTGAATCTTGTCTTTGCTAGTCTAATTTGATCTTTTTTGGAACTATTTAATACCCTATCTTGCTTAGGTTTGTCTAATCTTGTCCTCTCTATAATGAAGCCTCATGGACACCCATAATCCTTAGTCTTTTATAATACCTGTTTTGATACCTGAGTTCTATATTTAAAAATTTAGTTAGATTTTAAATATTAATGTAAGACTAGAGAGATTAGGCTTACAATTATTTGAGATATGAAAATTGCGAGTTTTAGACAAGATAGTAGGTATAAAATTGAGCAGAGAAATTTTAGAAGATTTCATAGAATATAAATATTTGTCTCTGTTTAGGATATTTTGGACACCTCCGTTCCACAATAAGGGAGCTATTTCAATTTTTATTGAAATTTATTGAACTGTAATAACTTTTTTTTTTAATTTCACAACAACTGCCAATTGAATGTTTAATAGCTCACTCATTTTCAATTTTTGAAATAAGTTTAATAGCTCACTTATTGTTGAACGAAGGTAGTATTATCTAGTCTTATCTTGCTAATTTAGGTTTTTTAAAACCAAAATATAAATACTAACTATATTTTAGACTAAATGCAGAAACATATAGAACTACATTAGTAGTTTAATAACGAATTCAAACTAGCGCAACGAATTTTAGACAAGATGGTAAAAAATTGAGACAAGAAATTTAAAAATATTTCATTTTTATCTTGCACAGAACTTATTAAGTTAAGATCTAATCAAATAGTCTAGATTGCAATATAATATAGTTTCATAGTAATTTGTGACTTTTAAACATCAGCCTCTTGTCAGAAATAAATTTCAAGTTGTCAGAAATGCATTTGCTGTTGTCAGAAATCCATACAAGTTCAAATATTGGAAAAAAGCAGTTTTCAAAATATATAAGTTACAGCCAAGCAATGAAAAGAAAATTCAGGCTTACGTGAAAAACAAAACGGACAGAAAGTTTGCCTTCTCCCTGGGATTCGCACTTTTCGAATGATTTTTTTCGTAACCGACTCGGCCGCTGCTTTCCGTGTTCATTTTAGTTCCGCGCCTGCTTAGAAAAACTAAACTCCCAGCCAAATCCACATCGTTATATAAGTTTCAGGATTAATTATCATAATTAGAACCATTATTTCCAACGTGTGCCGTGAATAAATAACGAAGAAACAAATAATTTAATCTGCCATTTCCAATGAATGATCGAAAACACAAATTACGAAATTCAACAAATTTCCGAAATCAATACTGCAAATAAGTTTGCAAATATTTGCGAAAATAAGTAGTTTAGCCTAATTGAGGCAATAATACCATTAGCAGCATTTTCGAAACTATACATAAAATTATAAACAAAAAATAGTAGACAGCCAAAATTAGATAGATTAGACTAGGCAGACAAGCTTACACAAATTGGACTATTCAGACAAGATACTACAAATAATGTAAGTCAAACAAGACTAGATAGACAAAAGCAGAAAATCAAAGTTAGACAAACAAGACTGAGACAATCTAAAAAAGACATACAGACATACAGAGAAACATAAGACATACAGATAAATAAATATACAGACAAATCTTGTCTGTCTAGAGTCTGTTTATCTATTTGTCTGTCTAGTCTTATCTTTCTAATCTTGTCCGTCTAGTCTAGTCCTCTCTGTCTGTCTAGTCCTGTCTGTCTATTCTTTTCTATCTAGTCTTGTCTTTTTTTTTTCGAAGGGGGAAAATACTTTACGTACAACCCCTAGGACAGAATATCCTAGGGAGTGTGCGACTCACCGGGCTTGGTGTTAGCACTTTTATAGCATTTTTCTTTTGTTCATTGCTTCTAGCATTTGACGAAATATTGTCACGGAACCGCTTTCGCATTAAATGGAGACATTCCGAGGCTTATTGTTACTTGTTTTTCTCTATCCGTTTATCAAGGCAAATCCCTTTTTCTATGACGATTTTCCTTATAAACGAAGTTATTACTTTCCATTTTCCATCCAGCATCTCGGCTATTATATTGTCTGTTGTAATTTGCCTTTCAATTTCCTGTTCCAATGCTTGCCTCTCTATGGTCCATCGCTGGCACTCCAACACTGCATGCTTCGGCGTGCCCTCCTTCTCCCAACAGTGCTGGCATATGTTGGTTCTACTTTTCCCAATCCTTGCGAGATATGTTTCGAAGTTACCATGCCCCGTTAGGAACTGGGTTATCCAGTAGTCTAGGGCACCTTCTTTCCTTAGGGCCCAGGAGACAGGGTCTCGGATAATCTTCTGTGTCCAACAGTCACAGTTTTCCCAACGTTCCTTCCATGTTTTTAATGTGTTTTCTTGAGCTTCTTGCTTTTCACTCCTAGTTTTTCTTTCCGTTCGCTCAATAGTCAATAGGTCTATTGGTATTATTCCAGCTATCACGTTCAGGCCTTCCGTTCTGCTAGTTCTATACGCTCTTGCGATTCGTATCCCCATCTTCCGCTGGATTTTCACTAACTTCTCCCTATATTTTTTGCATCTTATTGCCTTTCCCCATACGGGTGCATATAGTAGGATCGATTCGACGACCATGTTGAGCGTTTTTCGTTTAATTTCCGACGCACCTCCCACTCTCGGCACCAGCCTGGTGAACGCTTTGACCGCGTTTTCGGCTTTGGTTACAGCATAATCCACGTGCAGCCCGAAGCTGATTCTTTCATCGAATATTATGCCTAAATATTTTAGGCTCCTTTGGAGATGAATTTCTTTCCGCAGCATTTCAAAGACCACAGGCCCATATCTCTTCATTCCCACAAGCATAACCGCTTCCGTTTTCGCCATAGCTATTTCCAGTCCCTTGGTTTGCATATAGGTGGCTATTCGGTTAAGAGCCTCGTTGGTTATGAACACTAGTTCACCATACTGTTTCTCCGTAGCCACTACCGCAATGTCGTCCGCATAAGCAATTATCGTTACCCCTGGGGGCATTTTTAATTTAATAGTTTCATCGTAAAATATATTCCATAGTAGGGGTCCCAAGACAGATCCCTGTGGGACGACTGCTGTTACCTTAATTGTGACCTCAGGGTCTATTTCGATACTCCTGTTCTAGAGGTAGCTTTGTACTAATCGTATTAAGCTGGGTGTTACTCGTCTTCTCTCGAGCGCATCTAGTATAGCCGTCCATGGCACGGTGTTGATTGCATTTTTACATCTATAGTCACCAATGCGCATAGCTTTCTTGTTGTTCGTGTCTTTGGTTTCTCCTTCTGCAATTTCGAGCACCCTTCTGGCTGCATCGATGGTGGACCGCTACTCCCGGAATCCATACTGAGTATCTGCTAAATCCCCTTTCGCTTTTATCTCTTGTGCAATTCTTTTAACTATTACTTACTCCAGGAGCTTTGCTGCCGTATCGATCATGCATAGCGGCCTATACGATGACGGTTCTTAGCTTTTTTCCATAGTTCCGGGATCGTTCCAATTTTCAGTATGTTGTTCATAACATGTGTAACCCACATCTGTATATTCACTTGCCATGATTTTGATAATTTCTGGCGGGATTCCGTCTACTCCGGGTGCTTTCCGAATCTTCATTTCTTGAGCTGCGCTAAGAATTTCCTCGTTCGTGAAGGGCATATATTCTTCTACATCTAGCTTCACCCACTTCTTTTCTTCATGCTGCGGGAACAGTCCTCTGACAATTCTCATTTTGTTTTCTGCGCTAATTGTTATCGGGGGAAGTTTTAGTCTTTTCATGACAATGTGGTACCCTAGACCCCACGGATCGTTCTCCACCTCCTCACATAGGGCCTTTCAGCTGCTTTCTTTAGATTCTCTAATCATGTTACGGAGCTTTTTTTTCTCGTCTTTGTACTGGTTCTGCTCTTGCATTGTCTCATTTGGGAGTTTCTTCTTATTAGTTCTAGTTAAGTCCCTCCTAGTTTTCAAGCATTTCTGTCTTTGTTCTTTGATTTTATCTGTCCACCAATATACTCCTACGCGTCTTGTGTTGTTATCATTATTCATTTTGGGCATTGCCATATCACACGCTGCCGATATAAGTTTTATTAGGTCTTCAGCTGTATCTACTTTTCATTTCTTCAAGCCCTGGTTAACGTCAGCAAGGAATTTTTGTTTATCAAGTTTGGCCAGTCTCAATCCAGCCCCCAAGGGTTCGCTCTATTTTGTACTCGTTTTCCACCGAGCGCGTAATAGATGTAACGATGGTCATTGAGTGTTTCGTGCGGCAGTACTTTACACTCTTTAACTTGACTGTTTTGGTCTCCGGTGGCAAATGTGACATCTATTAGGGAGCTTTTATTTCCACTTCTATAAGTGGGTTCTTCGCCTTCATTGGCTATCTCGAGATTATTTGCCACGGCCCATTCAGCGAGTAGGCGCCCTCTTTTATCATCTACTTTGGAACCCCACGCTTTTGCCTTTGCGTTGAAATCTCCAGACACTAATTTCTCCTTGTTCGTTTGGCTTATGCTCTGCTGCAGTTCCCGTAGGTATTCTTCGAACTCTTCGTATGTACAATTTGGGCTTATGTAGCTGCTGTATACTCTGCCCCATTCCAGGTCTACCCATGCGAACCCTTTGCCTTTGCCCTTGCATTGGACTTCCAGTTGTCGGTTGACCGTTATTGCCACATTGCCGTTTTGATCAGCATCTCCAACGACGGTGGCCCTCTTCCTTGCACGTTGTACAGGGCTGCCTGCTTGCAATCTTTTGCTTTATGGCCACTTTTGGCGCAATTGGCCGCGGCATTCCTGCGTGTTGTGCCCAAATTCCAAACATTTAAAGCATCTTTGTACTTTCTTCTTGCATTTGATGCTACAATTGTTCCATCCAATTTTCAGCTGCCCTACTTTTAGTAGATCTTCTGCTGTTCCAGGGTCTAGAGTCACTTTGGCTGTATGCCGTTCCCCATAGGTTGACCATATATGCTCCACTGATAGTCTTTGGCCAGGTCTTTTTTTGGCTACTGCTTTCATGGCTTCAATGATTTCGTCTCTCGTTGTTACGCCATCAATCCCTGTGATGAGTAGTGTAGCGTCGTCTTTGCTCTTAACCACTCTTGCTTTCCTTTATGCCATGTTGTCCGATGTCTATGTTTTGCTTCACAGTTCTCACCAGGTCAGCGTACGACAGCCCATCCGCTTGTACCACGAGAGCTTATGTTCTTGCCCTGGCTGCGCTATCGGTTTTGTCCCTTCTCCTTGGGCTTGGATGCATATGGATATTTCTACATCGGGAATGTCTGAGTATTCGATCTCAATTATCCTACGTAATAATTCCAAATCTATGTCTGCAGGGCACTGCAGAGCTATACGTTTTATTTGCATTTTGGTCGTCAGACCTCCTGGGTCCTCCCAGAGTTTTTCAATCAGGGATTGTGTTTTTTCTGGTATCATTCCTGTTATTTCCTTCGGGCTTCTAATGAGTTTGTAAATATATCTGTCAGTGTACACTTTATTGGACGTAATCATGAAGGTTAATTTTTCTGTGGTGCTTTCGGCTTGGTGTACGCCCATAATCTAGTCTTGTCTATCTACACTTGTCTGTCTAGGCTTGTCTATCTAGTCCAGGTGTCGCGGGTCCAGGGGTCGGGAACCTTTTGTACCGGAAGAGTCAACGGAAGTTGGAATTTTATAAATTGTAACGGAAGTTGCAATTTATAAAATTTCCCAATTTTGAAAGAGCCCCTAAAAGTACAATATCATAGTATTTGCTTACTTAACTCCGCCATTGCCCGGTCCCAAGTTCGGGATGAGAAAGGAGGAGGGTTCGATGGCAGGCTCAGCAACAAGCCGGTCGGTAAAACAATGCCTGTTGTATCTCAATGCACTAACCAGAAGAAGAAGAAGAAAAAATGGAAGAAAAAGTGCAGAAAAGCATACCCTGCAATAATAATAAAATCTAACAGAATCTAGAGAATATGATAGTGTTTGTTTACTTATTGAATAGTATGAATAATAAATATTTGCTTACTTATTGAATACAACAATGGGAGCATTGCATTTGCCATTTTGAAAGTTAGGTTAAATCTGGCTCATAACTTGTTGTTGTTTCAAGTACGACTCTAGATTTTTATTTGTTAGTTGACTTCTTACTTTACTTATTATTATATTCATGGAAGAGAATGCTTGTTCGCACGAATCTGTCGACATAAAGATCTTCAGCACTCCAAATGCCAACTTTTTCACCTGACTGTAGCATTCTGGAAGTCTATTCCATGTACCGAATATGAGTGCCTTGACTCATGTTATTTCTTTTAGAGCTTCTTGTGCTGCGCGACGTGCATGCATTTGCGGACCTCCAACTCCTCCAACTTGCTCTTGAGTTTTGTGAACTTGCCACTCCACAAGTCCACTTCCACAAGCTATTCAGATCTAGAAATTGCATTGGAAGAGATCCAGCACCAATTCAATATGGTTCAATGTTGATTTCATTTGTACTTGCGTTGAGAGGATTAACTTCCTGACTTTCCTTGGCTTAACAAATCTATCCCTTATTTTTTTATAGTTAGGCTGAAGTAAGCTGCATTGGTTTCATCGCGATATTGCTTCAGACTTTTAAAATGAAGCAATTTACCGCTCTATATATCTTCAACAAGAAAAAGTGATTTTTTCGAAACAAACTTCAAATCGTCAATCAAGGCTAAGGCTGGGTTTCCTTTTCCTTGCAGTTTTAGATTTAGATCATTTAGTTTCATTGTACTATCTGCAAGTTGAATTTCCAGCCTTTTGTCTTCTTCCAATTAGGGATGGTCAATGCCTTTTTCATCGAGGAATGTTTTTATTTCAATGTTTAAGGCAAAACGTTTCAATACGTTACCATAGATAGACCTTTTCGTAGTTGAATTTTTTTTGTGCGTATGTGTCAATTTCGGCCATGTTATACGTCAAAAACTGCCCGAACTTTTTAACGTATAATTAATATGTGCCCGAAACTTTCATATTCCCGCCTTTCAAACTTGGCAGATGCGCATGCGCTTAACTAACCGTAAAAAGGTCTATTTTAAGGCCATCGCTTTATTGTGCTGAAGTAGGTTATTAGTCAGATGTGAAACCTATAATGGCATTAAGTTTAAAGTAAACCGCGCATTGGAGACACTTCGTGTATGGCCCAATCTCACGAAATTAGAATTTAGTGCTCAAAAAACGGAGGTTCTCTTCTTCGGTAAGAAGACAAATGAAGTTAAACCAGTTTATAAACTTAACGGAAACTCGATACACTGCTCTGCGTACATTAAATATCTGGGAATCTGGGGTCTGGGCAAGTCTGCTATGTCGGATACTTACAGAGGGGCTGTCGACCCTTGTCTGTTATATGGGGCGCCGGTGTGGCACAGTGCCTGTGGATTTAGAGAACGGAAAATGCTTCTTAGCGTACAACGCGTGTGCACACTGCGAAAACAAATAAAACTGTCTCAAATGAAACAGCCTGCGCTATATCTGGCCTATTACCTGTGGATATGAAATTGACAGAGGCCTCGGCCAAATACCTTCTTCGCAGTATGAACGAATTTCAGGAATTGATACGGTTACCTGCCACTCCTCAAATGATGAAAACTAGATTGTGCATCCAGGGTAGGATACACCCTGAGGAACTTGGTTTCATAAATCATTATATTGGATCAATTGAAGCCTGCTCATGAATCAACATAATGGATCAATCTGAAGGACTCAACACGAAAGTGTATACGGGCGGTTCAAAATTTGACCAGGGAGTAGGAGCTGCAGTTGTAGTTTTTCTGGACGACAACTGGATGAAACCTACTTCGCATGGGCGTAGCTAGGGGGGGTCAGGGTGGTCAATGCCCACCCTAGAAACTTCTTTGCCCACCCTAGAAAAATCGACAGTATAGAAGAATTCCTTACTGTTTAAACGCTTTTTTATTTAAGATTCAATACCAATCCTCGTATAATTAATTTATCCAAAATCGTCTCTCGTTTCGCGTCTCTGTCTCAGTTTGTAAGTAGGTATGCTAGACTTACCACCAGTTTTGGCAATCTGAAAGGTGGATTTTTGGCAACCTGAAAGGTTGGATTTGGACGCAGATCGCGTGTGAAATTATCGTACATTTCCAAATACATAATTAAAAAGAAAAGATGTTTCAACAATACAACAATCACACAATAAAATTTATTAAATTTCTTCTGTTAGTGTTTACTCTCATTGTCATATATACTCATATATAATACACCACATATATATATATATATATATATATATATATATATGTTGTATTTGAGGCTTTCGCGGATAGATACCTGTGTTGTATTGTTTTCTCGGGGATTTCGCGTTGATGCTGAGGGTTGGCTCTGAAAAGAACCGGATTCTCGACGTTTCGGCGAACTAACATTCGCCATTCTCAAGAGATATATGCGTCCGTGCGGGTCAACCGTTAGACGCATACAGTGGCGAATGTTAGTTCGCCGAAACGTCGAGAATCCGGTTCTTTTCAGAGCCAACCCTCAGCATCAACGCGGAATCCCCTAGAAAACAATACAACATATATATATATATATATATATATATATATATATATATATATATATATATATATATATATGTACTATAGTCATATGTACTCACATAGACATATATTATTTATTACGTATTATACACGGTGCGAAATGCCCATATTTTTTAAAAAGAAAAAAATGTAAAAGTTGAAGTAAATGTGCAGAAATTGGCAAAGACTGCCCTCAGTCGATGACCACAGGCAAATCAGCAGATTTACTAGCAAAACCAGAAGTAGTTAAGCTTGAGGTTTCAAAGTCTGTTAGTAGTGAAAACCGGAGCAAACTGGGCACCTTGCAAGCCGGAGCATCACAGCCCCATATAATTTTCCAAAAACAAAAATTGGTAAGAACTTAAGATCTTTTGTATCTAAATATTATCAACAATACAGCTGGTTGGAGTATAACACTGAAGAAGATGTTCTCTTGAAGGTGGGTTCCTAGCATCTTTTCCTTTCATTAGCTGTGTATTCTATTGGGGGGATTCCAGCAATTATCAAGGCCGCTTCCTTTGATACAGTCATATATGTACTGCATATTCTTATAGCCGCTTTACTTTGGACGCTTGCAAGAACTTGTTTTGTTTTTTGTCAGGAGCAGTGCGTTTGCCCACACAGGAGCTCTGTATATCATAGCTGAGTGTTCTACCGAGCTGAGCAGTTTTCTTTTGCTGCCCTTTGCTCATCCGACGTTAAGCATGTTTTTTTCCAGTGCTGCTACTGTTGTTAATCCTTTTTCCGCAGCTCTCGCAATATGTGCCTCAAAATTTGTTTGCCCATCGATTATTATGCCTAGGTACTTAACCTAATCATTGGTTTTGATTACAATATTTTGGATTTTGAAGCACATTGGTAGCACTTTTCTTCTTCCAGTCAAGAGAACGGCTTCCGATTTTTCCGGTGCCAGTTGCAGGTCCTTGCTGGCCATCCAGATGTTTATGCGATTTATGGCTGCGTTCGCTTTTTCCATTTTCCAGTGCCTGTTCAGATTTCGTTGTAACGACAAGCGCCAGATCATCCGCGAAACCTATAGTTGTTACACCTTTCGCTTGAGCCAGTTTAAGCACCCCGTCATAGACGATGTTCCAGAGTGTGGGTCCTAGTACAGATCCTTGTAAGGTCTAATTAGATGTCTAATTGTGTTGTATTTGAGGTTTTCGCGGATAGATACCTGTGTTGTATTGTTTTCTCGGGGATTTCGCGTTGATGCTGAGGGTTGGCTCTGAAAAGAACCGGATTCTCGACGTTTCGGCGAACTAACATTCGCCATTCTCAAGAGATATATGCGTCCGTGCGGGTCAACCGTTAGACGCATACAGTGGCGAATGTTAGTTCGCCGAAACGTCGAGAATCCGGTTCTTTTCAGAGCCAACCCTCAGCATCAACGCGGAATCCCCTAGAAAACAATACAACATATATATATATATATATATATATATATATATATATATATATATATATATCTATATATATATATATATATATATATATATATATATATATATATATATATGTACTATAGTCATATGTACTCACATAGACATATATTATTTATTACGTATTATACACGGTGCGAAATGCCCATATTTTTTAAAAAGAAAAAAATGTAAAAGTTGAAGTAAATGTGCAGAAATTGGCAAAGACTGCCCTCAGTCGATGACCACAGGCAAATCAGCAGATTTACTAGCAAAACCAGAAGTAGTTAAGCTTGAGGTTTCAAAGTCTGTTAGTAGTGAAAACCGGAGCAAACTGGGCACCTTGCAAGCCGGAGCATCACAGCCCCATATAATTTTCCAAAAACAAAAATTGGTAAGAACTTAAGATCTTTTGTATCTAAATATTATCAACAATACAGCTGGTTGGAGTATAACACTGAAAAAGATGTTCTCTTGAAGGTGGGTTCCTAGCATCTTTTCCTTTCATTAGCTGTGTATTCTATTGGGGGGATTCCAGCAATTATCAAAGCCGCTTCCTTTGATACAGTCATATATGTACTGCATATTCTTATAGCCGCTTTACTTTGGACGCTTGCAAGAACTTGTTTTGTTTTTTGTCAGGAGCAGTGCGTTTGCCCACACAGGAGCTCTGTATATCATAGCTGAGTGTTCTACCGAGCTGAGCAGTTTTCTTTTGCTGCCCTTTGCTCATCCGACGTTAAGCATGTTTTTTTCCAGTGCTGCTACTGTTGTTAATCCTTTTTCCGCAGCTCTCGCAATATGTGCCTCAAAATTTGTTTGCCCATCGATTATTATGCCTAGGTACTTAACCTAATCATTGGTTTTGATTACAATATTTTGGATTTTGAAGCACATTGGTAGCACTTTTCTTCTTCCAGTCAAGAGAACGGCTTCCGATTTTTCCGGTGCCAGTTGCAGGTCCTTGCTGGCCATCCAGATGTTGCGATTGTATGCGATTTATGGCTGCGTTCGCTTTTTCCATTTTCCAGTGCCTGTTCAGATTTCGTTGTAACGACAAGCGCCAGATCATCCGCGAAACCTATAGTTGTTACACCTTTCGCTTGAGCCAGTTTAAGCACCCCGTCATAGACGATGTTCCAGAGTGTGGGTCCTAGTACAGATCCTTGTAAGGTCTAATTAGATGTCTAATTAGAAAGTAGACCTATTAAGGTATTAAGGAATTCGTGATCAAATCGAAAAAATTGTAAAAAACGATTACAACAATTGGAAGAAACTTGGCGATGGGTCAAAAAACATGCAGAGTCTATGCTTCATGTTGGAAGTGCACAAAAATATGTATCCTACAAACAATCTCTACAAACTGGAGATGTCCATCAACAAGTTTTAAAGCAACCAGAGCAAAATGTTATATAAAATAGAGAATACTTATTGAAACTAATTGATACAATATCCTTGTAATAGATCCTTGTCCGTCAAGGTTTACCTTTAAGAGGACATCAAGAGGACCCATCATCTAAAAATGGAGGCAATTTTTTTTAAATAGCTCAACTTTTCTCAAAATATAACAAAAACTTTTCCGCATACTTTGAAAAACATTTTTCAAGTAACACTCATACCAGGGACATTATATACAGTGCTACTACTACTGTTGCTATGAAATTGCAAATGTGGGGCGCTAGAAGAACATCCGAGTAAGTTGATATTTGCTTGCTCAGACCCAAGCATTTTAGATATTTCAATCTTCTTTTTTAGCGAAGCGTCAACATACCCCTTCACAACAGAAATAGACTTCCATGCACCATGATTTCTTACTGTCAACAAATCACCACCATGGTTGGCCAAATGTGTCTCACTACTTCTTCGGAAACAATATCCAGTGTAAAGATCAGAGTTTGGTATTTTGAGAAATGTCACAATGTCTTTCGATATTCTCCCCATATTAATACCAATTGGATTATTAATGCAGTGACCATTACGAAAAGTTAAGAAAAATATCTTATGCATAACATTATTTAGAACATTATAAGTTAGCATATTTTTAAATTAAGTCAATCCAATGAGGATCTGTAATTGCAAATATTCTTGGAATGTAATTTTTTGTTTTAGATACAGACACAATGATGGAATCGGATCTATGTATTCTATGTATTCTATGTCATTGACAGACATATCCGTTAATTCCTGACGCCTAAGCACACCATTATAACCCATTATCAAGACAATCTAAAATGAATACCGTTACATACAAAGCTGTGATATACATACAAATTTATCAACTTTTATAGCCAGATAAGACTTATCATCCGCGTCCCTTATAAATTCATGAATATCTTCTTCTAAAATCTTCGACTTTTTAGGTGCATAGCCCTGAGATATCCGTTTCAATAAGGTCTGCAATTTACAATATTTGGATATATCAACATCCTTATGTATAGATAAACAGAACCTCAACATAGAATATATCGTCCATAAACTTGATGGTATATACTTCTTACGTTGTAATTCGAAGTAAGCAAGTAAAACATTTTCCGAAACAACTGTAACTTTATTTAGATTACACCACACCCACTTAAATTTGCAGTATTCTTTTACATATCTTGCTCGTAATTTATCTGGCAACAATTTATTTACTGTATTTGCAGTTATTTTTTTCAATTCTAGTGGAGTGCAAGATATTTTTTCACCCATTTTAATTAAAACATAAACATAACCTTTAAATTAATTTCAAGTGTCAATTATCAGTGTAACCAACCACCATAAAATTTTATGAACATGTATGGGCGATTTTTTTATTTAGAAATGGCATAAAATTGCATAAAAGGGCGCAAAATAGAAAAAATACTATAAAAAACCCCTGCGTAAGGTTTTTTCATCACTTGTCCATTAGAAAACTCCTCGCGACGCTCGTCGTTTTCCAAACTTGGACGCGTGCCGTAAAATCACGCTTACTGAACTCGTCCTTTAAGGACGTTCCCAAGAAAATTAGTTTTCTTTAAATTCTTCTGTAATTTTGAATACATATAGTTAAAAGTACCCTTTACCCGTAGAAATTTGTTTAAATAGTCCTTGCGGTGGAAAATTTGTAAATATTGACGGTTAAAATTTGCATGTTTAACATGTAAACCATACCCGGATTGATGTTCTCACACACGTTTTATTAAATATCAATAGTAATTTTCTTGATATTCTTTTGATAAACTGAGAATCAGTAAATAAAGATATAACAAATATCTTTCTGTAAAAATAACACTATCAAGCGGTATTGATTTTGTTATAATATTGTTAAAAGCCAAGCACTTTTGATGGTTTTCATGTTTACTTAAATAACTTGAAGAGTGGGAGATGGCGAGTTGGCAACGTTACACTGCGCGGGAGTTTAAGAAACAAGTCTCCAATCATTGAACTGTATAGTCAATTTCTCCAAAAAATGCGAGTAATTTACGGATATAGGTTAACTGTAGGTTTTTGAAAATAAAAAATGTGAAATATGATTTTCATAAACACTTTTATTAACATCAAATGAATATATAATCCTAACAATATATTATTTTTTCTTTGCAACTAGTAATTTCTTATTACTTATTTTGGCTTTGAGCTCTTGAGCTTTGGCTGATTTAGATTTTTCAAAAAGTCTTATACGTTTGTAATAATATTTTTGTTTTTTGTTATTCGCGCCTTGTTATCATCTAATTTTTCGAAAATAATTTAACAATAGCATTTTCACATTTTTCATAATATATCTTTTTTAAATTATCACATGAAATATCATTTAGAGCTGGTTTTTTGCACATGTTGATAAAAATAATAACTTATAATTCAGCCAACATTCGTAAATTTACTCTAATTTTATCTGACATAGATAATTCTTGTAAATAATAATCACTTCGTTTGTACGAATTTAATAAATTACTTTGTAATTTTAATTTGTTTATCAAATTTTGTATCTTGGGCTTAGTATTTACGTAGATGTTAAAAATTTTACAATCACAGATAGCTGCAATTTGTAAAATATGCGCATTTGCAGCAAATCCCGTGGTTTCTATGTCAAAATACACAACTTTTGTATTATCTTGTAGTGTAATACTATTATTGTAATTATCGCAGTCATTTGCTATGGAATTAATTAATTTGTTCATTCCACAATTACTTTGATATGTAATACCTTCATGTCTTTCGGTATTTTTCCTCAACAGCTCCCTTTTTTTTCTTAATTCAATCCGTCTCAGTTTTTTGGCTTTAAGGATCTCACAGATCGGCGCGAAAGTTTCGCTACCGTGACCGCTGCGATATCGCGGCGGACCTATTGATAAGGCGGCTTATGTACATTTTAGACTGACTTACTAATGCTCGTTTTTTACACTTCAAATCACTACGATGAACATAATCGACTGTGCGGGTTCCAATAATTTTTTTTTTTTTTTAATATTTAAAATACTTGCATCACCGTCATTTTTAGTACAAACACCTTCAGCTACTCTAATATCACAAGCACTACTTGTACTTAGACACTTATTTTTGTGGGCTTTATTTGCCACAATATTATTAAAACTTTCGTTACTTTGACTTGAAACTGCAATGAAAAATGTATGAGAATTTGATGCGTATTTCTGAAATAAGCTTACTAATTCTTCATACAAAGCTTCATCACATAAGTTCAGTGTGTGTTTTTAGTTTGGATTTCACCAATTACCACAATTTTCATGTCTACTAAAAATGTGATCAGGTATTTGAATTAAATTTATCGCTAAATTTCGAGAATTTCCCTTATTTTGTGACACAGCGTAGGAGAAGCATTTTTTTATATGAGGAATAACATCTGTTTTACCTAATTCTTTAAATCTATCCCTCATTTTATATAATTCACCAGCAAAGTTCTTCGATAAGTGATTTTTATCAGCTAATTTATGAAATCTTACTGTAGGATTATCCGGATAAAAAACCTATAATTGTGCTATAGCCTTTCAAGCTATCGTAGCTGCGTCCATTGCTTCGTTTTGACCAACCCATATCAAATGAAACCATGATATTAATTATTTCACCTAATGCATTATCGAATAAACAATCATTATTATTCGAAGAAAGAGTAAGGATGTCTAGCTGAGGGAAAATATCTTTGGTAATTTCCGCAGGTCTGAAATGAAAATTATAAAAATTATACAAGACTTTTCAATTATCTTTTCTAATTTCAATTATCTTTTGTACTACAAAACTTTTCAATTTTAGTTTTGAATAAATTAGGACTTACAACGTATCACGTAATTTCTTGATATTTTCTATCACCAATTGTTTTTCTTTAGAAGCAGCTCGCTTGCAATTTTCCCTTGCTTCTGATTCAATTGCTTTACCAAGTATATCCTCATACTTTTTATAAACGTAATCACTTATTCGAGGTAAATTAGCACAAGCAAGAATTTTATTCAATTTAGTATTTCCTACTCCAGCATGTATAGCTCCTGGAGCATGAAAATAATAACTATTATTACAATTTCGATACGTTAGAGCAGGGGTCGGCAACTTTTTTCTGACGGAGGGTCATTTTCAGCGGGCACAGTCAGATGTTTTGTAATGTAATATGTCGCTTAAATAGTTTTTTTTTAATCGAATAGGTATAAATATTATTATTATAATCAATATAAAAGAAGGAAGAAAAAATAGCAACAATTTTACTGACATGCTATTATAACATCGAGACACTTCTTATAAAAGAAAATTAAACTCCAAATATACAAAAAACTACTTATTTTATTTAATACAAATAACATTAAAATCGGCAAAAGTCGGCAATGCGTGACCCGCGGGCCGCGCATTCCGACCCTTGCATTAGTGTATACCTACATATATTTAAATATAATACCAAACTCGCAATAACAAAAACTTTATCAATAATTATATTTATTATTTGATTTCATTATTCAAAAATGTAAGTCCAATAATACAAACTTACCTAGAATTACGGATAAGTTAATATCAGAAACTTTATTAGTGGTTAGTCCAGTATTAACTAAATTACATTTTGCACAAGTTTCACATGTTATTTTGAAATCAATAAGAAGTCCTATTCTTCTGAAATCTCTTAATTTTTCTATGTCTAAGAGACTTTTGCAGCTTGTACATTTGAGGTACTTAGCTAATTCCTTCATTGAAACAATACAATTCTCATCGGGGATTTCACCCTTTCACCCATTGAGCTGTTTCATTCAGTATGGATTGAAATTTTCGTTTTTTAGCCTCAGACATGCCCGCGAGAGATTTAGCTATTGCATCACTTGTCTTTTTTTAACAAATCTACCATTCTTCAATCGAGAGATCATCATTAATATATTATTTGCAATATCCAATTTTTTTTTTCAAAATATCGGAACGCTACGCATGTCAACAACATAAAAATATAGAGTTAGAATGCCATGTTGTCGGATCGGAGAAACGACGCAACGAAAGTATTTTAGAACTTCTACGCAGATAAGCGGCACCCAAAGGAACACTGCACCTCAACTATATTTTATAAAGCGGCACGACTGCTGCTTGGGAACGTCCTTAATACCAAAAAAAATTACCATTAATTATTGCAGTCCAGATATTCAGAAAGAAATTGTTGAAATAATGGCATGCCTAGCTAGAGAGGCAATTGTAAAAGAAGTGAAAGCATGTGTTTTTTTTCCTCGAGTGTCGATGAAGTAAGGTGCTGTAAAGAGTAGTAGTCTATAATCATTCGATACGTAAACCAATTAACAGTGAAAGAAAGATTTATCGATTTCATCGATTGCTCAATGTCCAGGGACGCTCAAGGATTGGCGATGTTTAGTTTTGAAGCACTGAACAAAAACAAACTTTGCAATGTTCCAATTCTTACGCAATCTTATGAGAATGCTAATACAGATTTAGCTATTAGACTTTCAATTTTACTGTGGAGACGCCACGTGGTAAAAATGAGAGCGAATGAACTGCATTATTATTTATTGAAAGGCGTCATTTATGATCTCCCATTAAATGACTGGTTGGTTCAGCTGGACGGCTGCCCCCCAAGACAAAATCCCTAGCTACGGCCATGCTACTTGGAAAAAATTCGATTGGCGCAGTATTGCACAATATTTGAGACTAATTTACTCTGAATTTATAAAGGTTTAACGAATATTAAGTAGCATATTCAGAACTTATCGGGTTGCTCAGTACTATCGGATAGTAACAACAAATACCAACTTTTACAACTACTTGTTGAGGGGAAAATAGAAGGGAAGAGATGACTAGGTAGAAGAGAGAGAGAAGAGAGATGACCAGGAAGTGCTCGTGGCTCAAGATTCACATTCGGGACAGGAATGAACAGAAATTCACTAATAAGAAAAGCCAAGAACAGAAACGATTTTGCTCAAATTGTTTCCAACCTTCAATAATGAAGACGGCTCCGTTCAGAAGAGATCGGATAGTAAATCAGTTTTAGAAGCACTAATAGTATATTGTGCAACTAGGGCGGTAAGTTGTCAATTGTCCACGAGAGCGAAATTGTCACTCGCCCGAGAGGCCATATGGCAATGCTCGACTGCCTAAGGACCCAGGAATGGAGACAACATACCGAAATAAAATGATTAAGTCTGGGTGCACCTGGCCACGCCAGAAGAAGATCTTGAAGTATTGGAGAAAGATCAGCTATGGTTGAAAACTGTCGATGCTTGCGCAAAACGATTACAGCGATTAACCCATTACCGAAAAGAATAAGTCGTATGACCAAGGGAATCAGAGATGTCAATCTGCCAGAGGTTTCCAATTACACAGCCCTTTTTTAATTTTTCTAATTCTTTTAAATTCCAAATTGGTACGTTAATTTTAAATTTGACCTTCAAAGAAATAAAAAATCAAAGAAAATTTGACGCGATCGAACATTTAAGCACAAAGAAAGCACCGGGAACGGACCTAATATCACCCAAAATGCTTAAGGAGTTGCCAAGAAAAGGCATTGTGCTGCTCACATACATCTTCAATACAATCCTCAGACTCCAGTACTGGCCTAATCACTTCAAGCTGGCGGAGATAATACTAATACCTCCGCTCCGCGACATCCTTCCGGCCAATCATCTTGCTGCCAGTTATTTCTAAACTACTGGAGAGATTGATACTGACAAGAAGAGACCCAGAATCAGTTTGGTTTTCGTCGACACCATTCAACTGTTCATTAATGCCACAGAATCGCCCATCAAATAAATACCGCATTTGAAGTGTTGAGTCCCGGTGGTTGTTTGTCTTTGGACAAACGTTCGCGTGATCAAACCTAAGGCGGTTAATTCAGGGTTGCCAATAGATTCGGTCGGCTCTGGAATTTATATGTTTGGGCAAAATTAAACTTGTACGCCTCGATAAACATGTATTTAATATATAATTCTATTTTAAGCACTTGTGACAACGTGCACTGTCGGAGTTTGTAATCTTCTTGGTACGATTGTGGCAAGAGGGTTACAATTAAACTGAGTGTGATTAGATATTGTTACAAACAGGAAAACTCAATCCCACCTCCCATTTGCCTGGCCCCACTGAACCAAGAAGAATTCCAACCCGAAGTGCACGTAGTGATTTCTATGGCTAATCTTTAAACTACCAAAAATTTAAATACTTATTCTAAGGAACCTTAAACATAAACATTGCATTGTATTTTCAATTGTTTACTCCCACCAAGCATCCAAAAACCATTAGCGACCGTAAACATCCGCCGAAGCGTATTTACCAAGGATTGGTGATTACAAATGGTCTGTCAGATGCGTAGCGGCCATAAACAGCTCCAAACACATTCACCAAATACCCACTATCCTACAGACCAGATGTTGAGAATCTACTGGTCGATTTAAGATAATATTGATGTAATTATTATTTAAATACTTTTTGAAATACACTAAACAAGAAAATAGTTTTAAGACGAAAATAAAAACAAAAATAACATTGTTGGGTGTAACATGAAGAAAAAGAATACTGCACTTCACTATTCCTACATGTAAAACCTGCAAAGAACTTCCAGGGTTAAGGTAGTCCAAATTGATGCTGGGATCTCTTAACCAGAAAAGAACAAAAGCTTGCCTGAAACTAAACAGGAACAAGCTTAGAATTCTGGTGGAAGTCCTCACGGGACACTGCAGACTTAGAAAACACCTCAAGGCCCTAGGTCTGAAGGAGGGTGACGGATGCAGACTCTGTGGTTCGGCAGAGGAGACCCCCATACATCTGCTCAAAGACTGCGGAGCACTGCTGAGAGACGGATGTACCTTGGGGCTCACTGCTTGAACGCAGAGGAGTTGCAGTCCTTGAATTCCACCCAGATCCTGAAATTCCTAAAGGAATCAGGACTAGAGGACGAGATCTTAATGGGTAAGTACACCAACACTTAGAGCAAGAGGGTGGGGTACAATAGATCTATAAAGGTCGCAGTACAAGTTGTCACCCCCATATCTCCAAATCTTCAATTCCTAGTTGTAAGACTGGCATTCGACAGGATCTGGCACGAGTGACTATCATATAAAATAAAATTGGTAATTCCATCTTTCTCGAACCTACTCAGATTATTCCTACACAACGTCAGTTCCGAAAAAGATTCAACAATGAAGTATCTGCAGCATTTCCGACCAATGCTAGGGACCCACAATGTTGTACACCTCAGATATCCCCGAAACACCAAACACAACCATAGGATCATTTGCAGACGACACAGCTGTACTAACTAATCACTCAGATCCTAACATCGCTACAAAACATCTCCAAAGCTACATACATCTACTGGAAAAGTGGTTAAAAAAGTGGAAAGTTCAAGCCATCAGACCAAGTCCTGCCATGCAACATTCATATTACGAAAAGGTCTCTGTCCTCTAGTTTATTTAAATAATATAAAAATCCCTCAATACTCGACAGTAAAATACATCCAGGACTACATCTAGAGCAAAACTCAATTGGAAGAAACGCATTATCAAAAAAAGAAAACCAATTGATCTCAGATAAACAGAACACTGCTGGTTCATCGGCTAAAACTCAAGTTTAAAGCCAAGCAACAAAATGCTTTTATATAAAACTATCATCAACCCTATCTGGACTTATGGCATTGAACACTGGGGATGTGCCAGCAAATCGAATATTGCGAGCATAGAAAGATGCCAACCTAAAATATTAAGATTAATTGCCAACACTCCATGGTACGTCACAAACCACATGATCCGAGAAGACCTGCAAATTAAGTGAAGAAAGAAATTCAGGAAAGAGAAAAAAAGCATCAAGAAAAAATAGAATCACATACAAAACCACTAATAAATACGCTTACCCAACACCAAGCCCTGAGAAGACTCCAGAGACGCTGGCTAACTGACCTTTAGCGGTACCCAGAGGTCCCATCGTTGGATGGATACCTCATCACGCTTATAGAATAAAAAAATATATTAATTTTGATTGTTGAAAAAATTTAAAAAAAAATACCTTAAATAATATTCCTACTTTATATTTAGATTTTTAGAATTAACTTTGCATAGTTTATAGAACATTAGAACGATAGATTTATATAGTACTAACTTAGTTTTAAATCATGTAGACACTGGGACAGAGCCTAACGGCGGTATCTCGGTCTAAAATTGTAATATATTATTATCAATAAACCAATTAAAGGGTCTTGTTTGTCTAATCTTATATGTCTAGTTTTGTCTGTCTCGTCTAATCTGTCTAATCTTATCGGCCCAGTCTTCCCTGTCTAACCTTGTATGTCTATAATTGACTTGTCTAGTATTGTCTTGTCTTATATTTTCTGTCTAGTCTTATCTGTGTCTAGTCCTATCGGTTTTATATTATCTATATAGCCTTTGATTTTGATTTGCACCGTAAATATTATAAAGTTTTCCGACCCCTGCTCCAAACTATTTTAATTTACTACTAATACGAACATTACGATGAATTGTAGATAAGGCAATTTGCAATTCATTGAAAATCGAGATTAATTGCACTTTGCAAATATTTTTTAATACACGAGGAGTAAAAATTCATTCACTGAATAATTCAAATTGTTGCGATTTATCAACGATTTGTTGCTAGCGGCGGTTTATTGTCTCCGGTTTGCGTGTTATTGTTTGCAATAATTAATAAAGGGTAATATAAGCAAAATACCAAGAAATGTGTTTGTGTTTTACATGTGGCTAGGATCCTATAAATCGCATATAGTAATTAGTTATTAACGTAATTGCGAAGGGAATATTTTGTTGTTGAATTTGTTATTATTTGTTGTAGTAAATTGTATTTTTTTCCTTGCGCTTTTTTTTTCTGGTGTACCTAACTGTTTTCATATGCAACACATAAATTAATATCACCAGTGGCACGTTTAATAGATAGGGAAAATTTATGGATGAAAATGAAATGATCACCTGCAGCAAGATTTGCTTAATTATTTTATTTGATTGTGGAACACGTGTTGCAAATCAAATTGTGACAGAAGAATGGAACTACTCAGAAAAATGGCACCGAAAACTCTTGATTGATTTTAAATTGTGATCGAAATAAATCAACATTTAGATTCGACATGATTGTGTAATGGATATAAACAGTACATCCAACACTCATTCGAAGACCAACAACAAGACGATTACGTAACGGAGCAAGCGCACCTCCCTTCCTATGGTGATACAGTCCTAGTGCACTTGCACCTCCTCCTCTGCCTACACTTATGCTTGGTATCTAGATCTTAGACACAAGTGGAGGGAGCCCTTACAGTTTTTAACGTGGGTGGCGAGCCACTATTTATGGGAGGTTTCTTGGCAGGTTTCTGTGATGGCCTTGTCGGAGCCATGCACAGGAGGACGTTGGCTTATTTCCATATTCGTGCCCCCAAGATTTGAACCTGGAATTTATGGCTTAGTAATCCGGCACCTTGACTACTAGGCCACCACCGCCTTGGTGCAAGCACACAATGGGCTGGAAATCAGTAAAGGTGGAATCAGACAGTTCAGTTTTCATTTTCGTGTTTCATGGGTCACTTTTCACTCGAAATGAAACGTTTGAACACAAAATTAAACAAGAGTGCGGAATTAATTCATTCATGTACCGATCCAACGATATTAGATATTGGTATTGGGCATCTTTCACTCCACTCCGAATGAACAAAAAAAACCGGCCAAGTGCGAGTTGTGACTCGCGCACCGAGGGTTCCGTACAAACTTCTAAGTAAGGTATCTTTTTTTGTGGAGGACGTTACAAGCACATTCAGTTAACTTGACAAGTGGCTCTCATAAAATCACGACCATCTTAGTACCGCTGCAAGCATAACCTCAACATGTCGTTGTCGTACGATGGAATTCTACCCTCTATTTTATTACCATACATCCTCCATTCACTATGAGTGTTTAGGGGTTCTGGAACTTCACTATTTGTTTTTACTGCTCAATTTTGCTTGTATACCTATATACCCTGTATAAAGGTATACAGGGTATTTTTTTTAAATAACGCGAATATTTTTAAACTTATAAAAAGAAAACTTTATTTTAGTATTAGACTTATACACTAACTTATATTAAGATCTAACTATTTCTAGATCTAATATAAACTAATATATTAACTATTTCTAGATCTATTTCGATACTATTAACATTCAATTGACTGCTTTTTGGGCAATTGACTACCAAAAAATATAGGGCGAACGTGATTTAAGTATAATATACTTAAATCATATTATCTACAACATGTTATGTAGATTATGTAGATTATAGTATAATATTATTATTTAGATTATCAACATAGTATGTAGATTATAAAAAAAAATTAGACGAAATATAATATATACAGGATGTTACGGGACTTGAGTATGTCGCATGTCGGTTATAAACAAGCAAAATTTAGACATAATATACACCCTGTATATATTATGTATATAGAGCAGAGATGTTATGGATATGAAATTTCGGATCTGGATGCGGATACGGATATAGGAATAATGTTATACCGGTGTCGGATACGGTTACGGATAAGAATTTTTTTCGGATAATCCGTTAGTTTCGGATAGTTTCGGTTACGGATATCAGATTTCTAAGGAATGGTAAAAGTAGAATGCTAATTTGTAAAAAAAATGATTTTATTTCTATGTTATTATTTGTACTACCTACAATCATATGTCATACAACTAAGTACAACAATATAAGTAGGTACTACAATTATATGTCATATAAGATATATAAGTTATTAATATTTATCTACGTAAAAATGCAAAATCATAATTATAATAAACAAAAACAACATTATTCCTTTTTGTCTATTATATATTTTCTATTAGATATTGAAATATATTTATAGGAATTATTACAACATATCAGTAAAAATTATCCGAAATTATTCGAAACTTTTATATCGGATTCGGTTACGGTTACGGATCTCCATAACATCCCTGATATAGAGCGTACGTGATGAAATGCATAACGAATATAAACAAAGAAATTTCAGTATTAACAGCTTGGTGCCAACACATACTTTTTAACCTTAGAACCTAACTGTATGCAACCCATATGCTTCTGGAGCCTGACAATACCACTACGACAACATTAGTGTATTGTCATAAGTTTCTAATAGTAAATTCGCATTTTTCTTGTAATTAAACTACATATTTACGGTTTTCAGATTTTTCCCTTTACATGTGCTGTAAGGCACCGCTTCTTGCCAAATTTCATGATTCTAGGTCAACGGGAAGTACCCTATAGGTTTTGATTCCCTTGTGAAATCGCAAAATATGCGACATAAACGGTCATATCTTTTGATCGCGTTGACTTACAAGTTTGATTTTTTCGCAGCCGAAAGAGACCGTAGACCCGAGTATTTGTTGAAAATTTCAACTTGTTACCTCTACGCGTTCCTGAGAAAATGGTCTTGACAGACAGACAGACGGACAGACAGACAGACAGACAGACAGACAGACAGACAGACAGACAGACAGACAGACAGACAGACAGACAGACAGACAGACGGACAACAAAGTGATCCTATAAGGGTTCCGTTTTCGGTACGGAACCCTAAAAATGGACAGTCTTAACACAGAGAGCACGTTCACTAGGATTGGGCTATTTTCTCTCGAGTCCTGTAGCAGAAGGACGCCAGATCGAACGTCGTGGAAAAATGGTGTTCATGTGGAACGATAAAAAACTGTTGCTGTTTTTTGGAGAACTTTAAAAATCATTTTGGATGCTTTGGACTTTGATCAATGACTTTGGAACCATAAACCTGATGATGAATCAAAAGACAGAACTGTACGGGCAAACGCTATTAAATCTTTAATTAGTGATTTATACTTAGAGATTACGAAATAAGACCTTACACATAAAATAAAGACGTTCAAAATAACCAAAATATAGCAATCTATTAAAAGCATTTGTTCTTCTGGCGATGTCTATGTAGTAACTCTGTAGTCAAGTACTAACTCTGTGTAAGCTGCATTTTCAGGATCTTCATCGGCTAGTTCATTCAGCAATGTATCTGAAGCTCTTTTTTCTCATTGCGAGAAGAAATTCTCCATGGTCTCACCTACCACCGTCGACGATTTCTTTGAATCTTTTTTTCTTTATTAAATGATCATAAATGAAACTAATTCCAAGACGCACGACTTGATTGGACGACATATTGAAGAAGAAGAGCAGACGAATAATCTTTTCTACGTCATTCCAGCTAAGCCGTGTGAACATGGAATTAAAGAAAAATGAAAAAAAAATCGGCCAATTGCGAGTTGTGACTCGCGCACCGACGGTCCGTACAAACTTGTAAGTAAGGTATCTTTTTTTTGTGGATAACGTAGCGAGCACATTCAGTTAATTCAAACTTGTTAAGGCGTTACTAGTAAACAAACAAAAATCGTTCCAATTATCATATATATATATATATATATATATATATATATATATATATATATATATATATATATAGTTAACTATTGTAGCTCTCAAAAGCTGTGTTTGTCCAAAATTGGCTGAATTATAAATTGAAAAAGCTATAGCATGAAACAAGCAACTGCCATCGCCGGGCATAAATATTACATCGTGTACGATAATGTTGTCGTTAACGGTTAAATGAACTGTAGCCATTGAGTAAGTAACGATATGCAGGAGTACGAAGTTATTGAATGCAAAACAAAATTTCGTATTTCTGCCGCTCACTACAAAAGGGCCGACCTGGGCCGACCTCCCGCCCTTGTACTTGCCCCGTGTCGCCCTGCTCGTGCGCGTCTCGTTTTATCCTAAATACAAGAGGTCACTGAGTAGTTAGTTAGGTACTTAAGCACGAAATCTTACTTACTTATATGATATGAAATTCTTGACGAGAGACCTATTTCAAATTCCAAGCCAAAACTAAAATATTTTAAAAGTTTCCAAAAGAAAGCGAATGACGATTATAATAAATCGATTATGATAAATCTTTATTTTGCTATTACCCTTATTCAGTAACTTACATTAAGAATTTACTGAATTAAGCGATTATTTTTAAACTTATACAAAGAAAACGAACAGACGATTATGATAAAACTATAATTTAGTATTACACTTATTCACTAACTTATATTAAGATCTAACTATTTCTTTTTTTTAAATAACGCGAATATTTTTAAACTTATAAAAAAAAAAAATTTGTTTTAGTATTACACTTATTTACTAACTTATATTAAGATCTAACTATTTCTAGATCTAATATAAAGTAATATATTAACTATTTCTAGATCTATTTCGATACTCTTAACATTCAGTTGTTCAATTGACTGCTTTTGGGCAATTGACTACCAAAAAATATAGGAGGAGGAGGACCTAACTGTATGCAACCCATATGCTTCTGCTGCCTGACAATGCCACGCAACACATTAGTGTTGCTTATATGAAAATACTTCATAAGTTTCCAATAGTAAATTCGCATTTTTCTTGTAATTAAACTACATATTTACGGTTTTCAGATTTTTTCCTTTACATGTGCTGTAAAAAACCCTTTCTTGCCAAATTTCATAACTCTAGGTCAACGGGAAGTACCCTATAGGTTTTGATTCCCTTGTGAAATCGCAAAATATGCGAAATAAACGGTCATATCTTTTGATCGCGTTGACCTACAAGTTTGACCTTTTTTCACAGCTGAAAGAGACCACAGACCCGAGTATTTGATACAAATTTCAACTTGTTACCTCTACGCGTTCCTGAGAAAAATGGTCTTGACAGACAGACAGACGGACGGACAGACGGACAACAAAGTGATCCTATAAGGGTTCCGTTTTCGGTACGGAACCCTAAAAATGTAAAAACGTATTCATTCCAGTGAACTTTGACTCGAATGAGGCGTCTGATTCCATATTAATGATGAAATAAGATCCGCTATAAAGAAAGAGAAACAGAGAACAGGTCGAGTCACAGCACCGGAAGAAGTACTTAGCGAACTGCTTAAATTAATCAGTGACGACAATATTGAAGCATTAACAGATCTACTTAACAGCATATATTACACAGGGAATATACCAACAGAATGGTTAACTTCAATATTGGTTGGTCCCTAAGGAACTCATTACTAAAAATGTGAGGATCATAGGACCATTAGCTTCCTGAGGCCTCTACTGCTCAGAACAATCCATTCCAGAATCTAAGAGACATTAGATCGCTATATAGGGGAGAAAAAAATCTGGTTCTGGATCTGGATGCATTATTAGATTCATCACACAACGATGTCTTGACTTAAATAAAGATGTGTTTTAACGACTGCGAGAAGGCATTCGATAAAGTAAGACATTGCGCACTGATGCAAATGCTGAAACCAAAAGGCATTGATGATAAGCGTAATAGAAAATATGTATTTCCATCAAACAACTGCCATGACTGTAGATAGAGAACTCTCTGAGAAAATGGCAATTAGAAGAGAAGTACGACAGGTGTGTGTGTTTTGTCGGACCGGAACGACTCGGCACTTCCAACTCGGTCCGGTGCCGAGTCGGCCATGCCATTTTCTCAGAGAGTTCTCCGTCTATAGTTATGGTGGTTGTTTGATGGAAATACATATTTTGTATTACGCTCATCATCAATGCCTTTTTGTTTCAGCATTTTCATCAGTGCCTTCTCGCAGTCGATAAAACGCATCTTTGTTGAAGGCAAGACATCGTTGTGTGATGAATCTAATAATGCATCTCTTGTGCCAACCGCATTTCTGAACCCGAATTCCTACCTCCTTTACTGTTCCATATCTAATCAGATTCAATCATGAAAAAATCCCTAAATGCGGAAGAAGCCGGAATTATAATCAACGGAAAACCAATTAATAACATAAGTTACGCAGACGACACAGTCCTCATGGCAGAAAACCTCTCAGATCTTCAAAGCGTGAAGGAAAAAGTGACTCAGGCCAGTAAGCAATACGGACTAAATTTGAACCCAAAGAAAACAAAGTTTGTGCTAATATCAAAATCACAAACCGCAATACCGCTACTAATACAGGATGTCTAAAAATATGTACTAACACTTTGAGTCGCTAAAATGCTGTCTTTTGTTTTTTGGTGTAATTAATGTAACAGCATGGCAGGAAATCATCTTAGCTTGGAAGAGAGGAAGTTTGTCCTGAGATATTATTGGAAGGCCGAAAACGCCACGGAAGTTCAAAGACGGTTCAGAAAGGAATTCAAGAAAATGCCACCAACGCAGCGAACCATTGCTCGCATCAGAGATAAATTTAAGTAGAACGAACCGTTCACAACGTCAACGAGAAACGTTCTGGACCACCAAGGACATCCACAAGCTCTAAAAAATTGAACAGGTCCAGGAAATATTCCTTCGATCCTCACAGAAATCTCTTTGACAAAATTCTTGGGAAAACATACACCTAAAAAGATAGCGTTCATTTTATCATGAGGCGTCTGCACTGGAAATGCTACATTCCAACACTAATCCATGCAAAGATGACGATCCTGACCGGACAATTCAATTCTGTGAATGGTACCTGGCAAAATGTGCAGAAGGTTAAGTGTTTCCACACAAAATTGTGTGGAGCGATGAAACCTCAGTAGGGAAAGATGTCATGTTCTGGAACTACCTCCCCCTTGACCTTGAACACTTCCGGTGATCTAGACCACTTCTGGTGACCTTGACCACTTCTGGTCCCCTACCCCCGCCACCACTTCCTTCGGGTCCATCTAACATAAAGTTAAACTAGTGCAACTAACCTAAAATTAAAAGTCGACGTGTCTTTAGCGTGGGATTACATCGACCTCACACTTTCTTTAGCGTGGGGCTACATAGACCTCACACCCTCTTTAGCGTAGAGTTAGAGACCTCACAGCCTCTTTAGCGTGGGGCTACATAGACCTCACACTCTTTTGGTGTATTAAAGCTCATTAAAAGCGAATTACAGATTAAAAGCTGTTTGAAAGCTGATTAAAGCTGAGTGCAGCTGACTAAAGCTGAAAACAACTGAATCAAGCTGAATACAGCTGATTAAAGCTGAATACAGCTGATTAAAGCTGAACACAGCTGATTAAAGCTGGTTAAAAGCTGATTAATATGGAAGACTTGTGCACAGGTTAGCCCTCACCTTAATGAGTTAACGGTACCCTGCTTAAATATTCCTATTGGGAAAGGTTAAATCTTATACGCTTTTTCAAAATTTGAATAGGAAACATCATATTTGAATAGGAAAAGTTAAGAAATTTCTGGCAACCGGATAATGCCTAATAGGATTATACAAATCTGAATAGGAAATAAAATGATGAGCGTTAACCTATAGGATTTAGAGCTTTCCTATTGACACAACTGAATAGGATTATGATTATTTTAAAAGGAAGTTAGCGATTCTATAGGAAATGAAGAGTTTTTATAGGAAATGAAAGTAAAGATCTAAATAGGAAACCAAGTGAATCAATAGGATAATGCGACATAGAAAATTTATCTTTATTTCTAAATTTCGCAATGGGATTCTGCATTATTCAATAGGTTTGGCTTCACCAATGTCCAATAGGAGATGAATAGTTGTCAATAGGGAAATACGACTTAGAAATTATTTTTATTTTATAATGATCCTCAATAGGATTTAGCATTATTCAATAGGATTGACTCTTCCAACATCCAACAGGAAATGAATAGTTGTCAATAGGGAAATACGACTTTGAAATTATTTTTATTTTATAATGATTCTTAATAGGATTTAGCATTATTGAATAGGTTTAGTATTATTGAATAGGTTTAGATTATTTTTATTTTTAAATAAACCTCAATAGGATTCTTTGATATTCAATAGGTTTGGTTTTACCAACATCCAATAGGAGATGAAAAGATGTCAATAGGGAAATACGACTTACAAATTATTTTTATTTTTAAATAAACCTCAATAGGATTTTGCATTATTCAATAGGTTTGTCTCCTCCAACGTCCAATAGGAGATGTATAGATGTCAATAAGGAAATACGACTGATTAATAAATTATTTCAATTGCCAAATAAACCTCAATAGGATTCTACATTATTCAATAGGTTTGACTTCTCCAACGTCCAATAGGAGATGAATAGATGTCAATAGGACTTAAAATTTTTTTTTATTTTGTAATGATTCTGAATAGGGTTTAGTATTATTGAATAGGTTTAGTTTAGATTATTTTTAAATAAACCTCAATAGGATTCTTTGATATTCAATAGGTTTGGTTTTACCAACATCCAATAGGAGATGAAAAGATGTCAATAGGGAACCGACTTAGAAATTATTTTAATTGTCAAATAAACCTCAATTGGATTTTGCATTATTCAATAGATTTGACTCCTCCAACGTCCAATAGGAGATGGATAGATGTCAATAGGAAAATACTACTTAGAAATTAGTTTAATTTTATAATGATCCTTAATATGATTTACCATTATTTAATAGGTTTAGTATCACCAACATCCAATAGGAGATGAATAGATGTCAATAGTGAAATAGGACTTAGACTTTGTTATGTTTTTTTTATTCTTATTGTTAAATGTACAAATTTTTACTGTTATTCTATGTTATTAGGTTGTAGACATGCATACATTTTACACGCAATTTCGTCCCCTACATTTTCATTCGCTGCGATTGTTATGAGTATTAATTTATTGTTTATATCTTGCATTGTAACATATTCCGAATTCTTTTTCCATTTTGTTATCAAGCAAATGTAAAAAACCTAAATTTTCAAACTTTTCTAGTTCCGCTATTTTTACATAATTTTCCCATCGAATGACATAATTTCCCCATCGAAGCTAAATCGTTTGATTCTTGCAACACATCCAATTTTCAGATGTATGCATGTATTATCTGTTCTCTTAGGTTTAATGTATTCCATGCTGTGATATACAATTCCTTTATAAATACATCGATTATAGTTTCCGGCACAATTGTTGAGTAATGGAACCTGATTTTCACTTATCAATATTGTGTCATTTTTATCACGAACAAAATGGCTATTGTCCGTCCTTTATTAATTATATTTTTACAAAAGTTCCACGAATTTTTCTCTTTTGATATGAATAAATAGCTGAGGAACCCATTCCGACGTAATGTAAGTGTAGCCATTTGGTTCATGATGTTTTTTGGTCCTGTAACGTCTTGTTTTAGCTTGTAAATATTACTTTCAAATGGGTACGTTGACGTGGCCCACAACGGCCCATTTTTCCGCACACTTTGTACTATATGAAGCAAACAATGAACATTAAAAGTCATAAATTCTGGCCTGTACAATTCCAGACAATTAACAATAAAATCTAAAATATTCATTTCATATTCGCACAGTTGACTTTCTGTTATTTCCTCCAAAAGAAGGGTATGCATACTTTTCACGAACAATCTGTATGCTTTTAGAACATTTTTATCTAACACCACTTAAACAAGGAATGGTGTAAAAAAGTAGACAAAAACGCCATTCTGTCGCCTTCAATGCTTTTTTCTTTTTTAAAACACGTGGCACGATGAATTTCATTTGGTGACATAATTTGATGCAAGCGCGCATTTATAATTTTAATCTCGGCTCGGCTCGGTTTCCAGATTGGCCACTCGTAGCGCTAAGGCTTGGCTGCGCAAACCAGGGTTCCCAACTTAGGGGGTTTCCCCCCAAATTTAGGGGGTAAATAAGTGGGATGGGATTTTTTTAGGGGTTTTATATTTTTAGGGGTATTTTTAGGGATTTATTTATTTTTATTAATTTTTTATAGAAAAATAGGGGTTTAAAAATATATGCCCTAGGACAGGGGTCGGCAACCCGCGGCTCGCGAGCCGCATGCGGCTATTTTCTTAAGTTATGTGGCTCTATCAACTCACTCGTCTATAACATATATTTTAAGTTTATTGGAACAAATCAAACTTCCATTTATTAAAATAAAGATTGAGAGATATTTAGAAAAATTACATTCGATTGTTTAAATTATATAAGAAAAGTATGTTTTAAGACTTTTCACCTTTAATTGCATTATACATCAAGAGGTGCTGCTGGGTACGCAAACATTTCATGTCAAGATTAAAATATTAGTTTATGATACAAGTGCGTGAAGAATGGCTTATGTACTTGAATAATACAAAATAATACATGTTATGTTGCGAAGTGTAAATGCTATAATCGCAATGAGTCTCCGTGGCAAAAATTGTTAACTAGTAAAACCGCAAAGTGACGGGAACACTATTTGGTCTTTGTCGACTTAATCTAGGTAAGCCTAACCTAACTCTTAGATTTAATCTAGATTAGGTTATGGTTATGTTAAGTTATATTAGAGCTAGATAAATCCAGACTGCTGGGCGAAACTTTTTGGATCAAGATCAAAATAATTCTATTCTATTATACGTCAGAAAACGGTTGTTTAGTGACTCGAGTTGTTCCCATAGTAACAACAAATATGAATCGTTTAATAATGAAACTACATTTGATTTACATTGGACTTTTACGCACGATTTCGATACTTTTACACACATATAGGACTGCATATAGGACATACAAAAATTTACTTATTAATGTATTCATTTTAGTGTGTGAGTAGATAAAATAATGGACTTTGTACTAAAAATAGTCAATCAAAACGTTGCAAAAACATTAAATCATTGCGAAAATGTTCTTCAAAATTTGCAAAAAGTAACATATTGACACATTTTCATTGTCTTTAAATGCTTGGAAGCTTCGCCAAAGACTTTGAATGCTTGGTGTTTCATCATTGTTCATCATTTAACTTAGAGTATTCGCCTTTGACTAGCATCACGACTGGTTACAGAAAATATATTTAGCTACTGAAATCAGATTTCAAATATAGTCAGAGCCAATACTTCAAATTCACTTTTAAAAATTATACTTTTTTGAAATCTTTCTTGAAAGATGAAATCACAGTTTGACCAGTTTGAAAGTGTCAATTAATTTAAACCGGTGGCAATTGAAATCTTTTCAATTTCCTGGTCTATATTTTATTGTGAGCAGATTTTTAACAACATGAATATCCTGAATATAAAATGGGGGCCCAGCAGCTCTGCGACGTTAGACTTGAAAGTTGTTTAAATCAATCAAGACCTCAAATCACGAACCTAATATAAAACAAATATCTGCATCAATTTAGTAGTAAAAATCTCACTGATTTTTTTATACCATTATCCCTGCGGCTCTTGTATAGGATTTGTTAAATTTTTTTAAGGAAAATGGCTCTTTACTTAAAACTGGTTGCCGACCCCTGCCCTAGGATAACTCAAGCTAGCCAATCATAGTTATATAATTGTTGACCTGGCGACTTACCGACATCTAGTACAGTTTCTCGTTACTAAGATTTCGGAATTAAATGAAAAACATAATGATTGTGACGCAGATGGCTGTAAACGTTTTGAAAATTTCTCAAAATTCAGACATTTGCATTTTTCACGGTGCCAATTTCAAACGCAAATGTCGAACGCGCATTCTCCATCTACAATATTGTGAAAATTAAGTTGCGGAATAGACTATCTATTGAAATGTTACAAAGTATGATGATAGTCCGATTCAAATTGCAACGAAATGGTGGATCTTGCACAACATTTAATCCATCCCCTAACATGTTAAGTTTATTTAATATCAATATGTATGATTTCAAAAAGTCAGAACCAGATGAAAACGAAATTATATTTGAAGTATTAAGTGATTTATAAATAAAGAATATTAAAAAATATTACAGAATATTAATTATTATTTTTTCGAAATATTATTTTTTTAGGGGGATTTTCAAGTAATTGTGGCAATTTTAGGGGTTTTTGACTTCGGTTTTAGGGGTAAATATTTTTGGGGGTTGGTAACACTGGCGCAAACCACCAATATCGCAATATCTCATAATGCAAACAATGAAGTAAAAATTATTTACTTTGCACGTGGATAATAGTGATAAGCATCATACGAGAATACATTTTTTTTATTAAAGAGTGTAACTTTAGGATTCTTGCAATAATGACTAGTCGTAAGTATTTGAAGCAACATTATTTAATTATTGTTTTTGTTAATATGGCTTGTAATAAATGTATATATTTTATATGAATATATACTGAAATTTGGTTTTTATAACATATAATTAGCGTTTGTAATTTTCATGTGTATAATTTATTTTTAAGAAGGCCAAAATAACAAGCATTATGAATGGGCATACGTGAAATGCAACAATACCCAGACAGCAGTTCTAACCAAAGAAATTAGGAATTTTGACCAGACCAATTTTGTCAAGTAAACGGGGATATAACTACGGCAAGCAATGATAATGAAGAAAAGATACTTACGTATTAACGCCACCACCCCTATATATTGGATCGAGCGTTCGCGCTGTCGCGCGTATGTTGTCTTGATATATCTGTCCGCTTCGTGGCGGGCAACCTAATCTAACCGGGGTTAAAAAATAAAGTATTTTGTGTTTTAAAAATGTTTTAATTTTAAATAAAATGTTTCATTTTATGATTTATCATAAACATTTTAGGTGTACCTTGGCGGCATTAAAAATGTAGCGGTGGTGGCGTTAATACGTAAGTACCGAAGAAAATCATAATATACACACTAGAAATGATGATGACAGAGTTAATAACAACATAGAAAAGAAAAGGAGTGATAATGAAGAGCACGACCGTTTGTTTAGATCGTGATGAAGTAGATGCGGAAAAAAATTATAATAGTGATAGTGACAAAGTGAAAAATTGTTATTAACTTATTATTTACAGTTATATAAATTTCTACACATATCACGACTCTACGAGTTTCGACGTTTGACGGTCATCTTCAAGTGACTTAACAAATTGCTGAGGTTGAATATATACCCTTATAGTTTTGGTGGGGGAGGGGGGCGGTGTCTGTCCGTAGATGAGGACTTATCTGTTTGAGATTGGGTGAGATTAAAAAGTTGGGAAAAGATTAGGTCAGTTTGATAGTTTAGGAGATTAACTGAGGGATTACGGGTTTTTTGGCGCGAAACTAAATATCCTAGTCATTAGAAATTTTCAAAAAAACCTGTAATCCTTCAGTTAATCTCCTAAACGACCAAACTGACCTAATCTTTTCCCAACTTTTTAATCTCACCCAATCTCAAACAGATGAGTCCTCATCTACGGACAGACACCCCCCCTCCCCACCTAAACTATAAGGGTATATATTCAACCTTGGCAATTTGTTAAGACCCTTGAAAATGACCGTCAAACGTCGAAACTCGAGTCATGATATGTGTAGAAATTTATATAACTGTGCATAATAAGTTATATAACTTTTTTACATAATATAAGTGTAGTAAAAATCAAAGTGAATTTTTCAATTCAATGTATGTGAAAGAAGATTAAAAATCATTGCAGAAAGTGAAAGCGAAGCCACTTACGGACAGGAATAAAAGTTCGAATTAAGAGAAAAATTGATATTAAATAGTTGAGTAGACTGAAGCAAATGTTACTAGGAAAAAATAAAAAAAAAATCAACTTAAGGGTTTATGTTCATTAAAAATTCCCTAAATTAATACATACAGCTTGGACCTTATTCAATGGGAAAATTATAATCTGAGACGTCTTATTCAATTTATTAAAATCCTACTGAAGAATCGAATAGGATTCTGGATTATTCTATAGGAAATTCTGAGACTGCAATATTCCCATTGAATAGTATCAAATCCTATTGGAGCATCTAAAAGGAATTGCTTCTTTTCAATAGGGGAATTATAATCTGAGAAGTCCTATTCAATTTACTAAAATCCTATTGAAGAATCGAATAGGATTCTGGATTATTCAATAGGAATTTCTGAGACTGCAATATTCCCATTGAATAGTATCCAATCCTATTGGAGCTTCTAAAGGGAATTGCCTCTTTTCAATAGGAGAATTATAATCTGAGAAGTCCTATTCAATTTATTAAAATCCTATTGAAAAATCGAATAGGATTCTGGATTATTCTATAGGAAATTCTGAGACTGCAATATTCCCATTGAATAGTATCAATTCCTATTGGAGCATCTAAAAGGAATTGCCTCTTTTCAATAGGGGAATTATAATCTGAGAAGTCCTATTCAATTTACTAAAATCGTATTGAAGAATCGAATAGGATTCTGGATTATGCTATAGAAAATTCTCAGACCACAATATTCCTATTGAATAGTATTAAATCCTATTTGGAAATCGAATAGGATTTAGCGTTTCTCAATAGGACAACTGAATAGGATTCAGGAGATTTCTATAGGAAAATAAACCTTCAATAGGATTCAATAGGAAATTTCCGATGCAATTTTCCCATTTTCCGCTCCCAATAGGATTGTTTAAGCAGGGTAGTTAGCCCATCAATATTTACCGAAACGGAGACAAACTTCATGGTAGTGTCGTGTGAATATATGGGGCTGTTAGATTAAAGTGACCACATTTTCATTGTGACATAGCGGGACAAATGGGATGAAATGCGAATTATAATTTAGTTATGAAAGCAGACCAATAATTAAAAAAAATATATTTTATCTACTCACTCACCAAAATGAATACATTCATAAATACATTATTGTATGTGAAGGATGCCATTATTATAATCGTGTGTAAAAGTATCCAAATCGTGCGTAAAAATCCAATGTAAATCAAATGGAGTTTCATTATTAAACGATTTCTGTTTGTTGTTACTATGGCAACAACTTGCGTCACTAAACAAAAATCTTCCACGTAGTGAAAATAAATTTTCTCACATATAATAGAATTGATTTAATTTTTCTAATTTTGAATCTAGAAGTGTCGGCCTCTTAGTCTGGAATTATCTGGCTCTAGGATTCCAGTCTAAGTATTCGTGGGTGCTGGACGTGTGTGAGAGTGCTCGGTAAAATAATTGCTATTGCGGGTGTTTTAAGCGTGAGGGAAGTGAAAGGCTGCGGGTAGTTGGTCTATTTTGTTCAGGCAGTTATTGTCGTCGGGAAAACCTTCGTTGCAAGTAAGTCGTTATCGCAGCAAGCGTGTTAAAAACTTTACGCACGTGGTGATAAGTTGTGTTTGCGTGGTTGCGGCGCGACAGGGCTCTAATATAACTTAACCTACCCTGCTTAAACATTCCTATTGGGAAAGGTTAAATTCTAGAGGCTTTTGCAGAATTTGAATAGGAAACATCATATTCGAATAGGAAAGTTAAGAAGTTTGTGGCAACTGGAAAATACCTAATAGGATTATACAAATCTGTATAGGGAATAAAATGATGATCGTTAACCTATAGGATTTAGAGCTTTCTTATTTCTGAACTGGAGAGGATTATGATGATTCTAAAAGGAAGTTAGCGATTCTATAGGAAATGAAGAGTTTTTATAGGAAATGAAAGTAGAGATTTAAATAGGAAACCAAGTGATTCAATAGGATAATGAGACAAATTTATCTTTATTTCTAAATTTCGCAATGGGATTCTGCATTATTCAATAGGTTTGGCTTCACCAATGTCCAATAGGAGATGAATAGTTGTCAATATGGAAATACGACTTAGAAAGTATTTTTATTTTTAAATAAACCTCAATAGGATTCTTTGATATTCAATAGGTTTGGTTTTACCAGCATCAAATAGGAGAAGAAAAGATGTCAATAGGGAAATACGACTTACAAATTATTTTTATTTTTAAAAATTATGATTACTTGTGGACAAATCTGGAACAGAACCGAGAAATACAAAAAATAACAATCGAAATTGGAATGAAAAGTTGAAAAAATAGAAAAAGAGACAGATCAAAAAAAAAACTTAAATGATACTAATGAAACTGATGAAAGGGTAATGAAGAAAATGAGAAACATGTTAATGGAACAAATTATGACATAAACAATCAAAGGAGTGATAATGAAGAAAATAACGAAGTAGAAAATGACAAAAGTGATGATGAAGAGCACGACGATTTAGAAACTAACAACAATGATGATGAAGTAAACAAGGATATAACTACTGGAAGCAATGATAATGAAGAATATCATAATATACACACAAGAAATGATGATGACAGAGTTAATGACAACGTAGAAAACGAAAGGAGTGATGAAGAGAACGATCGTTCAGATCGTGAAGAAAATGATGATGAAGTAGATGAGGAAAAAAATAATGAAGTAAACGATGATAGTGATAGTGACAGTGACAAACAAAGTGAAAAAAGATTAAAAATCATTACAGAAAGTGAAAGCGAAGCCACTGACGGACAGGAATAAAAGTTCGACTTAAGCGAAAAATTGATACTAAATAGTTGAGTAGACTTAAGCAAATGTTACTAGGAAAAACGAGTAGTTTGTGGTCATTAAAAATTTCCTAAATGAATACATACAGCTTGACCTTATTCAATGGGAAAATTATAATCTGAGAAGTCCTATTCAATTTATTAAAATCCTACTGAAGAATCGAATATGATTCTGGATTATTTTAGGAAATTATGTGCTTGCAATATTCCCATTGAATAGTATCAAATCCTATTGGAGCATCTAAAAGGAATTGCCTCTTTTCAATAGGGGAATTATAATCTGAGAAGTTCTATTCAATTTACTAAAATGCTATTGAAGAATTGAATAGGATTCTGGATTATGCTATAAGGAATTCACAGAACACAATATTCCCATTGAATAGTATTAAATCCTATTGGGAAATCCATTAGGTTTTAGCGTATCTCAATAGGACAACTGAATAGGATTCAGGAGATTTCTATAGGAAAATATACCTTCAATAGGATTCAATAGGAAATTTCCGATGCACTTTCCCCATTGAACTTACCTCTCCCAATAGGATTGTTTAAGCAGGGTAACCATAACCTAATCTAGATTAAATCTACTCATTGCGACTTAAACTCATGGCAACTCATGCACAAAAGCCATTCTTCACACACTTCTATCATAAGTTACTATTATTGTATACGTCCATATACTTGCCTACAAATATACAAAAATGTATTTTCATACATTTAAATTAAGAAATGCAGATATTTTCTAAAAGGCGGGACATTTTAAAAAATCGGCAGGACGCGGGACTGTCCTCCAAAAAGCGGGACTGTCCTGCCAAAGACGTGTGGTCACTTTATGTTAGATCCATCGATCATCGAGAATTATAGCTGGGGCCATTTTCCGAGAATGCAGATTGTCGTATTAAGGCTGTGGGGCTTCCACATAGCTCCGGATGGGCATATCATAATCACCATCGAGTAGGTATGATAATTTTCTAGTCTGTCTTATAAAAAATTCTAGTTTTTATAATTGAAAAACTGTTTTTTTTCAGGTAGCCCTCTGGTCGACTCTGGGAATCTTTTCCATTCACATCTATTTTTTATTAAATATATATTTGAAATTTATGGTAGATAGAGAAGACTAGATGGATAATTCTAGAATGGTAAAACTAGACAGACAGGATTAGAGAGACAGATTTCATGACGACGAAATTCGAGCTCAGACTTATATAATACCCCACGTGTCGGATGTATAAAGATAAAAGGGCACCGCAAGTGCTCAAGGTCAAGGTCAGAGAGGAGGTGGTTCCAGAACATGACGTATTTCCCTACGAGCCTCCTTTAAATTAAATGGTTCCATTAATCGCCATAATTGCACGTACTGGGATCCTGTAAATCCTCATGAAACAGTTTGTATGTAATTCCATTTAAACATGCCAGGAGTAACAGTGTGGTGTGGGATATCCGCATTGGGCATTATTTTTTTAACGGAACTGTCAATGGTGAGAATTACCTCACCTTTTGAATCTGTGCGCCGCTAATCAACACAGAGAGTAGGGGGTATAAAGATAAAGTCATGTCGTCTGATAGTGAAAGTCGGGAGCGCAACCCATTTATGGGCAAAAAACATGTAGCTCATTCGCCGCGATCAAAAATAAAAAAGGAGGACAGCCCAATTAACAGTCTGTCTCAACGTTCAACGATGGAGGATATTTTTCAGGAATTGAACGCGGTGAGAAAACAACTAGAAGCTGTAAACGAGAGCCTAAAGGAGGAGAGGACGGAAAATAACAAATGGAAAAAGGAAGTTATGGAAAAACTAAATGAAATGAAAATGGAAAATGAGAAAACTAAAGAGCGGATGAATAAAATCGAAGAGGAGCTGGTATACATTAAAAACCAAGCTAAGGAGGATAAAGCCGCATGGGAGATAAAAGGTGTAGAGTTGCAGAAAACCATGGAGAAAATCGACAAAGCCGAAGAAGACAAGGATAAAAGGGAAAGAAAAAACAATATAGTAATTAAGGGAATCAAAGAAGGTGATAAATGGGAAGATGAAGTCAAAAGCTTAATTACCGAGAAGCTTAATGTAGTCCCAACATATAGGGAAATGTTTAGAATGGGGAAGGAGATAGGTGGAAGGGATAGAGCAATCATTGTCAAGTTCGAAAAATGGGAAGAAAAGAAACAATTAATGAAAATGAAACATAAACTGCAGGGACTACTATATATATCGATGATGATCTAACAAAAAAGGAAAGAGAAATGCAAACAATCTTAAGACAAAAAGCAGTTGATCTTAGGAAAGCAGGCAAGGTAGTAAAAGTCGCCTACAATAAGATCCTCATAGAAAAGGAGAGGAGTGCAAATCTATTAAGCAATACTTACAGAAATTCCACGTGATAGGGCTAACGGAAACATGGGTTGAAGAAAAGGACTGGAACGAAGTAAGAAACCTACTGCCAGCGGAATACAGATGGAAATGTCAATCTGCAAAGAGGATCTCCAACAGGGGAAGAGCAAAGGGAGGGATAATTACCGGTATAAAGCTTGTAGCGGAGAAAGAATACAATATGGATATGGAGAACATCGAAGGGGTACAAGAGAGAGCAGTACGAGTAGGCGAAGATAAGTGGAGAGTAATTACTGTCTATAACAACAACAATCTAGAGAGCATTATGAAATACATTGAGAAAAGCCTGGGAAGGGATTCAGGAGAGAAAGTACTGATCATCGGAGACTGGAATGTGAGGATCGGTGAACTCCAAGCTGGAAGTCTCGATGCAGAAGGGGTGGAAATAGCTAGACTTTCGAAAGACAAAACAGTTAACAAGGAGGGGAAAAAATGGTTAGACTGGGTTGAGAACCATAACCGGTATGTGCTAAATGGGTGCACAAATGGCGATTGGAAAGGGGAGTTAACGTATATTGGTGGAGGCGGTACCTCGGTCATTGACTTCGGGATCGCCAACGAAGACGCCATAAGATGTATCGATGTTTTAAAAATAGGAGATAGGCTGGAATCGGACCATCTACCACTAGATATTACCCTGTATGGTGAGATAGACAGCTGGGGGGAAAGCAAGGGTGTGGTTAAACAAACGGTGATGTGGAATGAGTCGGGTATTGCGCGATACCAGGAAAACTTAGACAGAATGGATGGAGTGGAATATGCGGAACAACCGAAACTCACTGCTATGATAAAGAAAGCACTAATTGTTAAAATATCACACCCAAAGAAAAATTGCGGAAATGCTTGGATAGACGAGGAACTAATAGGTATAAAGAAAAGAACTAGAGCCGAATTTAGAGCCTGGAGAGAAGGAAGAACAACACTCGAAAAGCTCAAAAGACAGAATAAAGAAATGAAAGAAGCAGAGACGAGAAAGAAACGAGAGTGGGAGGAATGCCAAATAAAGAAAATCAGCCAGCTGAGCAGAGAGTCGGATATTTGGAAACTGATTGCTGCAAGGAAACCAAAAAGAGAGATCTCATCAGTAATTAGCACAGAAAGGTGGAAAAATCACTTCTGTGAGTTGCTGGCCGGAGAGACAGAAATTAGGGAGCAAAGATGGAGAGATTTTAGACCAGTGGAATCGCAATCACAAGAGATTACAGAGGAAGAGGTTGAAACGGTTATGTCAGTACTCAAAAGAAAGAAAGCTCCAGGCCCAGACTCGGTGCCAAGTGAGGCGTGGTGTCTAGCCACACCAATTGTGAAGCAGAGACTTCGTGGTGAACTTAACAGCTTTTTCAAAGGTAGCAAACAAATTACGGACAGTTGGAGGGAAGGAATTATTGTACCAGTTTTTAAGCAAGGTAACAAGGAGGAACTAGGAAGCTATAGGGGGATAACTCTAATGGACACGTCATATAAGATCTATGCAAAGATACTGGAAAAAAAGTTACAAGAAGAAGCAGAATAAAGGAATCTAATCCCAGAGGTGCAAGCTGGCTTCAGAAAAGGACGCGGAACAACTGAACAGATATACATATTGAATTATATCAGACAAAGAGAAATAGCTAAACCTAAGGGGAAATTGTACGCGGTATTTGTTGACCTCAAAGCTGCATATGACTCAGTAGTGAGAGAGAAAATGTGGGAATATATGAGGGAGAAAGGTATATCGCAACAGATCAGGGAGAGCATTGAGCATCTATATGAGAGAACATGGTGTAGAGTGAAGATAGGTGAAAGGCTATCTGAAAGATTTGAGGTTAGGAAAGGGTTAAAACAAGGGTGCCCGTTAAGTCCAATACTATTTAATCTATATACTGCGGACCTCGAGAGAACGCTAAGCTTGGATCAAGCGGGAGGGGTAGTAATAGGGACGAAAAAGATTTGAAGTCTAGCTTATGCGGACGACGTCGTTGTCTTAGCAAGTTCGAAAGTGGAAATGAAAGAGGTGTTGGTACGAATGGAAAAGTTTTTAAAAAAAACGAATGTTAAAGGTAAATGTGCTGAAAACAAAGTGGATGCTGTTTCGGAAGAGAAAGGGATCAAGGAAAGAGAGTTTTGAATGGGAAGCGAGTGAGATAGAACAAGTTAGCAGTTTTAAATACCTAGGCTTTATGTTCCAACAAAATGGGTCGTGCGCTGCACATATCAAGAATATAGTAAAAAAAGCATGGGTGGCTTCTAACAGGCTCTGGGATACATGGAGAGTATACTTGAGGGAAAATTTTAGGGCGAAAATGATTGTATGGAAGGCGTGCGTACGTAGTATTATGATGTATGGGGCAGAAATTTGGGGTGTGAAAGAGGAAAACGACATAGAGAGAGTGCAGTTACAGTTCATAAAGAGGGCCCTGCAGCTAGAAAAGTCCACCCCCTGGTACATCGTTCAACAAGAAGCAAATTCTAACAAGGTGGCAAACACCGCGGTTATGAGAGTGGCTAAATTTGAAAGCAAAGTGAATAGTGCGGGAGAAGAAAGAATAGTGAAAGACGTTTTGAAAGCGGTAAGAAAGGAGGGTAAAGGGAGTAATAAGGAAACAAAATGGGGATGTCTGCGCAAGCGTATGTATGAAAGAGGGGGATGGAACCAAGAAGAGATCGAGAGAATGATGAATGAGGGAATGTTAGTGGAAAGGATTCTGGCAGATAGACTACTGGAGATAGAGCTGAAAGAGAGACAAAGACACATAGGTGAGAGTACCTATAATAGAGACTACAGCAAAATCCAAGTTTTTGGCAGATGTCCAGAGTATCTAGTTAATCCTAAAGCCCCACAGGTAGCGATTGCCCGGTTTAGGTGCGGTAGTGAGGAAAGGGGTAGAAGATATTGGATGGCTGCAACAGATAGGACTTGTCGAGTATGTGGAGAAGGGGAGGAGCTCTGGAAACATTGGGTGTTAAGCTGTAAGAAATGTGAATGGAGCGAAGAGGAAAAGTCAGTGGCGAAAAACTGGAAGAAGGTTATGGGTGAGAGTGGCTCCGGTTTTGTGTACATGAAAAAAATATTGAAGTGCAAAGGACAGGGTTAAAGGCTTCCTTTTTTTTTGTTTTTTTTTGATCTAAGAACTTTTGAACTGTTAATTTTTTGCTGTATTAATTTGGATATTTTTTATTTTCCGTTTCATTCTGGTGTCTTTTTTTTTGTTTTTTTTTTGTTTTCTTTGTTTTTATTTTTGGTTTTTTACTTGTCACAACACTAATGTACGAACGGTCGTGTATTTACATTTATGCCAATAAAGGATTATTATATATTATATTTAATTACCTCACCTTGCTGAAGGAGTTTGTCGGTCCACACACTACTGAGATGTTTGGTGATGACGACGAGATTTAGTTTCAGCAGGATGGAGCACCTCCCCGCTACCATCGCGATGTACGAACTCACCTCGATGCAGCTTTTCGAGACACATTAATTGGATGAAGGGGTAGCAGTGAATACCCTGCGCGTTATCCCACAGACCTCACGCCCATGGATATCTTTTTGTGGAGATACCTCAAGGACAGAGTTTATGGCATCAAACCAAGAACTATTGATGCATTGAAATTGGAAATTGAAAGACAATGTCGCGATTTTCCAAATGACCTTTCGTGGCGTTTGCGAATCCCTTGGTGCGCATTATCAGAGTTGTCTGGACTATAATGGTCATCGTTTTAAACATTTTCGAACATGATTCTTCAATTACATTTCCCTTCTGTACATGAAGCCTTTCAACTTCTCTCTATGTTCATAAAGTATTAGTTTAAGGCAGTGTTGGGCATAATTCAATTAATTTTTTAATTGTAGAATCAAACAATTACAATTTTAATTGCAACTAAATCAATTGCAATTAATTTAATTCAATTAAGTGTTTAATTGTGAGATGCAATTGAAATCAATTGCAATTAAATCCATTAATTGTGGTTTACAATTAATTTAATTGCAATTAAAATTTTAATTGTTAGTTACAATTAACTTAATCATCAATTGTTTATTATAACAATTAAAACTATTTGATGAATGTAAAAACTTAAACAGTAGGGAAAGATGGTCGTTCTGAACCCTCCACCTCCTCTTCCGGCCCACCACGCCCCCACTTTCGGTTTCCACCCCACTTCCGGTTAATTTTTGCCCAACTATGGTTTAAGGTTCCTTGAAAACACGAATGCTACTGTCCAATATACACTATCCTACTAGTAGTAATAATCTTTATTGGTATAATTAAAATACTTTACACTACCATACAAAATATACACAAGCAAAAAAAAAGATGAGATGTTGAGATGTCAGATAAAGGAAGAGGGGAGTGCAGTTCAGGTCAGAGTGATCATTTAGAGAGAATATTGCAGGAATTAATAGAAATTAAAAAGGAGTTCACGACGGTAGACAGGAAGTTGGAGGAAATGAGACGGGAAAACAGAAGATTGGAGGAAAAATTGGAAAGGGTGGTGTAGAGACAAATGGAGGAGGAAGAAGTAGAAAAGGACTGGAGAAAGGAATTGTTAGCAGAGTTGAGGTCAATAAGGGATGAGAATATGGAAATAAAGAATAAGTTATCGAAACTAGAGCAGGAAGCGGATGCAGTCAAGGAGGAGAAGAGAAGAACCGAGAGTTAGTGGGAGGAGAAGCGGATCTGGCTAAACTAAAAGATACGGAAGAGACGAGATTAAGGAGGGAATTAAAAACATTGTAATAAACATTGTAATTTTTAACATTGTAAAATAACATTGTAATTTTTGGAATTGAAGGAGAAGATTGGCGGAAAAAGGCAAAGAACATATTTCGGGAAAAGCTAGGTTTAAACGAAGGTTTCGGGAATGCATACAGGCTTGGCTCGAATAGTATCCCTAGAGAATAGAGAAAGTAACGACTCGATTAAGTTAAAATTAGAAAGTTGGGAGGTAAAAAATGGCATAATGAGAAACATACGCAAGCTTAGAGGTACAAACGTATTCATTCAAGATGATTTCACCCCTAAGGAACAAGGAATCCAGAAAGAACTGCTAAGGAAGGCAAAGGTACTCAAGGAAAGGGGCCACCAGATTAAAGTAGGATACCAAAGAAAGGAAATAGATGGGAGTTGGGTACCATGAAACAAGGTAGCAAAAAACAAGTGATCAAAAAACTTGAAGGATGGGACAGTTACACTATCCTACTATACGGGATAGTAGTAAGTACACTCATAAAATACCACATACGAAAATTGGAAGCCTTTCAGATGTGGTTTTGCCGCAGAAGTTTGAGTATATCATAGAAAGACAAGATTATCAACCAAAAGTTCTTGAGAAAAATGGGCAAGCAGACGGAAATCGCCAGGACGGTCGAAGCTACAAAATCTTGGCCACATTTTTAGAGGCCACATATAACAATTGTTACAGTTAATTAATGTCGTAGGAATAGAAATGGCTTAGGAACCCGTACGAGTGGTTACCGAAAGCACATACGTTGAATTGTTCCTGCGGTAAAATAGACGAGGATAATCACGACGGTCGCCCACCTCCGTAGGGAGAAGGCACAATAAGCAGAAGAAGAAAGATTTACTAGAGAACTTATTTCACCGGAATAATATTTTAATCCTATTGTCTAGTCTATTGTATTGTTTTGCCTTGGGTCCCGTTTAGTGTTATACTATCGACTCGAGTTTAGCTTTATCCAGCCAAACTTATTTAACCTTGTACTGTCTGTCCAATCTTCTTCAGCCTTGTTTAGTCTTTTTGTCTGATCTTTTGTTTGATATTTTGTGAGTTTTGTCTGGCCTTGTTTGAGCTAGTCTGGCATTGTTTGGCCTTGTTTGGTATTGCCTGATCTTGTGCGGTTTAATCTGACCTTGTCGGGTCTTGTCTGGTTTTTCTGTTTTTGTCTGAACTGATGTTGTTTAACAAAACAACACCAGTTCGGAGAAAAACGGCCTTGTTCGTTTTTGTCGAAACAACAGTTTTGTCATATTTGGTCTCCCTGGTGAAAATGAAATGTGTCGTCGAAGTGCAACGAAGTACAGAAATTACAACATTTCCCCGACTCTTCACAATAAAAAAGTTCTTACAAAAGACACGTCCATAAGACTTTAACGACACTTCTTTGACATATTATCGACGTATTATATGATACTTCCTTCAGACACCTCGACGACATTTCATTTTTACCATTTAAGAAATGGTCTCACCTGTTATTGACTAGTATTATTAGTCTTGCCTAGCGTTCTATAGTATTGTCCGTTTTTGTCTGTTCTTTAAGATTTGTGTTATTTTGTTTCAAATTTTAAATATAGATATTTATTTAAAATATTTTATAGCTATTATTTACAACAATAATTATTAAAAACTAAAAATATCTTACATTCGAAATCACTTATGTAAAAAATAATAATATTGAATCATCCTGCGACAGGATGAAAAATGTTGAACAAAATGTTTCTTTGGGTAAAAATGGCAGCGGCGAGAAAATAGGAGCGCACAGCCTACAATCTCTTCAGTGTGACAAATTAAAATCGTGTGTCAAGCCCAAAATGCAATGAACCACCACGAATTGAAAACCGTAAGTACAAAACTATTTCATTACCCCTATAGTTGTTTTTCTTCTTAATGTAAATGCAAAATCTCTTCTAATAAATATATTAGGAACTTTCTTAAAAAAAATAGTTATTTCTCTTTTCACTTATCAAAAAATATTTCTTATTCCTCTGTTTATAAATACTTTCTGCAGATTTAGGCACTTGAGTGAGTTAAGTACGTATCATTTCGTCCCTTACGAAATCTACTCGGGAACTCCGTGCTTCTCCTGGTAGCACTGTTTGGCAATTCGTTTCATCTGGTCGGACATGTTGCGGCCCGTCGACGAGACCATCTTGCTGAACTTGCTGTCCCGGTTGGCCAGCAGCAGGTGCGGATGGTTGAACTCGACGATCATCCCCGCGTCCATCACGACCACCTTGTCCGAATCCATGATCGTGTTCAATCGGTGCGCTATCGTCAGCACAGTGCAGCTTGCAAATTTGTGCCGAATCGTTTTCTGTATCAACGCATCGGTCCTTTAACAAAAACAACAAAACAAATTTTAATTTTGAAATAAAATAGGCTAGAGAAGATTCAAAAATGAAACAACGCCATTATTACAATTATGCACAAGAGAGGCAATATAACATGTAGAAAACTACAGACCCATTAGTCTCTTATCAAAGTGACTAACAGCTAAGTTCTATTTCTACCAAATTCGCGAACAATTAGGATTCCGATCGGGTTAAGGGACTAATGAGCATCTGCAAACTATTAACCCTTTGTACTCGTATGTCGCACCATATGCGACAATATACATTTTACAGTTGCGCTCGTTGTCGCACCATATGCGACAATATAGATTTTACCTGTGCACTCGCATGTCGCACCGTACGCAACTTTATAACTACCTGTGTATGTGCATCTTTTGTATAATTTATACAATTTAGACAGTAGTGGTGCTCAGTTTATTTATTTTTTACCAGTAGCGGTGTTATATTTGAAAGCAGTGGTAGTGACATTATAGTGAATAAAAGAAGAAATACGATTCCTTTGCAAAGCTCAAGCAGCAGTGAAAGCGAAGAGGTAATTGAAAGGAGGAACAATTATGAACCATGGGAAGATGTTACTTTTAATGATAATATCCCAAACAGAATTGATTTCACTTCAGGAGATAAAACTAAAGGGCCACAAATCCCAGATAATTGTAAAAAACCTATGGATTTTTTCAATTTTTTCTTCACCATTGAACTTGTCGAAAAAATAGTGGAAGAAACCAATTTATACACAAGAAATAAAATTGCTCAAAAAGAGACTATCAAAAAGGTCAAGATGGCACAGCTGGGTCGATGTGACTGTAAATGAATTTAGGGCATTTCTTGGAGTTGTCCTAAATATGGGAACTATAACAGTTAGCAACCTTCAAGAATATTGGTTGCAAAATTTTAATGCGAAAATTCCATACTTTGGAGGGATCTGTAGAAGGGAACTTCATGCAAATAGTTTGAATGCTCCATTTACATGAAACTGATCCCAACGATCAAAGTCTTAGAGCAAGAACACAGAAAGTGAGTCACTATTTAGAATATCTACATAAACAATTCAGAAAATATTTTGTTCCATCGAGGGAAATTTCGGTGGATGATTCAGAAGGTAGGATTCAAAGGAAACATTTGTTTTCTGACCTATAACCCGAATAAACCCACCAGGTGGGGAATTAGAGTATATGTACTGGTGGATGCTAATACAGGCTATGTATATTCAATTGTACCTTATTATGGAAGCTTAACGTCAGAAGATTTGACACGGCCTGATCTTCCCGTAAGTTCCAGGATTGCATTGAAACTAGTCCAAAATTTATTTGATGACAATCCAGGTAGCAAAGGGTACCATATTTACACAGACATATACTACACAAGTCTACCACTTGCAGATGAACTCTTGAAGATGAATATGAAATATTCATATAACAGGAACTATACAAAATAATAGAAAATTTTTACTGGACACAATAAAAAGACCTATATTTTACGAAAATACTACTTTTGCCTGCAGGTCAGACAATTTATTATTATTAGCGTGGAAAGGCAAGAGAGTGGTCAACACTCAGCAGCTGGGACGTTTCTGGAACTGAACCGGTAAATAGAAGAGTGCGTGGAGGTAACATGCAAGTGATAAATGAACTCGGTCTTATTGTTAATTACAATAAATATATGACTACAATTCTGCATCAATTGTTTCCTCAGAAAATCATTGAAATGGTGGCGAAAATTATTTTTGTGGGCTTGAGTTGTGTAGTGTAAATTCATATTTGCTCTACAAAAGCACACGTCACCAAAATGAAAAAGCAATGACACACCTAAAATTTGTTCGTGAGCTAGTAGATAAATTATCAGCAGACCACCGCTAGGGATCCAAAAGTCCAGGTAGATCATCGACGGCAGACAAAGAAAAGCGTCTAAATGGAAAATTGCAAATTTTACATCCAAATGAAGGCAGAAGAAAACACTGTTTAGTATGTTTTAAGCGAAATATGAAAGGTGGAAGATACGAAACGAGATATGTTTGCAGTACATGTACTCGTAAGCCAGGACTGGACGTTGGAGACTGTTTCGAATGCTATCATACACTGCAAAGCTATAACAGTTTAGATAGTGTTAGTGATTGTACATATATTATGACATTTGTGAATCGAGAGTAATGTTGTTTTTGCTAGTATTTTTATGTTGTTATATATTATATTGTTTGTGTAGTTTTATATATTTCTTATATTATTTTGGTGTTTCATAGTTGTATTGCATAATATTCTATGTTTATATTGTCCCACATCATCTTTTTGAAGAGATACAATCAAATGTGTCTAAAGGTGCCTGCGACGGTACTATATTTTCACCCCAAAATCTATATTTTTTATTTAGTGCATTATTATTTTGTTGATTGTTGTTCCTTTAATCATTACTTTTATTAGTATCATTTTTATTATTTACATTTAGAGAAGAAGATATACTTACACCTATATATACCTATATAATAAATTTTAAAATTTCAAGCGAATGAATCAAAAGAAAAAAAATTTATATTTTTAATTTTACTTAGTAAATGATCAACTGATAACTTAATAATATTTTTGAAAAAGAGTTTCATTTTGATTAAATATAAAAAAAAAATTCCGATATGACAGAAGTCTTTGTAAATATAAATACGAGTGCAAAGGGTTAAGACGCTCATCGAAATATGATGTGTTGAATACAATAAGTTACTCATTCTAATATTTTTATTACTCATGCGGGATAAGTACTATTGTGGCGCACGTTTTCTAGTGCAATAAATGGCTGTTTGTCAATTCAATTATTTGCGTGCGACAAGTATAATTGTCGCAAGCAAATTATGCTCGGCGCACGCAAATTTTCAATAGAAATCGAATAGGTAACTAAAAAAAAAACAATCAAAATCAATATTAAAATAGTGGCTATTTTTTCATTAAGAAATTTAAATTAAATAAAAAGTTTTAGAATTAGTGCAATGTACTATGGTGTGTAATGTACTATAATGTACTACATACCACCAGAGATAATTGAAAAAACAAAATCTTCATATGCATTTTCTACATGTATAGAAAACTGAAAAAAGAAAGTAAAAGCAAAAGAAGGTTTTATAGATCCGATTTTAGAAAAAAGGGAGGAATTTGTCGCATTTCATACAGTTGAAAACGATGTTTTTAAAAAAACGACATTTGACAAATTGCTTCAAAAATTATTCCAAAAAACAAAAACAAAATTTTAAACAAGCCCAAGCTACCTAAACAGCTACCGCCCAATACCACGGCTATACCATCTCTTTAAACTCTACGAACGGGTAATCCTCCAAAGAATACAGAAACACATAGACCCTCTGTTAATCCCGAACAGGCAGGCTTCAGACCTGGAAAAGCATGCACTGGCTATGTACTAAATCTCACAGAACGCATAGTGGAGGGTTTCCAAAATAACAGAATAACAGGAGATATGTTCATCGATCTCACAACCGGCTACGATACAATAAACCATAAAACCCTGCTTAACAAAGTCTACAAAACCACAAAAGGCTGCAAACTAACGAAAGCAGTTCAATCAATACTACAAAACAGATGATTTTATGTGCAACTTCAAAATGGTCTCCCACATGGAGAAATGGTGTCCCACAAGGAAGTGTTCTGGCCCCCACTGTATTTAATATATACACCAATGATCAGCCTATAACAGAAAATGCCAAACACTACAACTATGTTGACGACCTAGTTGTCACAGATCAGGGTCAAACATTCGGGGAGATAGAGGTAAAGCTGGAGGACGCAATGGAAACTATGGCCAAATACTATCGAAAAAAAACTCGCGAAAACCGAACCTATTAAAAACCCAAGTAAGTGCTTTCCATTTAAATACCCACAAGGCTCGCAACAAACTAAAAGTGTCCTGGGAGGGCAAATAACTAGAATACGCCGAAACACCAAAGTATATGGGTGTAATCTTGGATAGAACACTAACTTACAAACAGTACTGTCACAAAACCAGACAGAAAGTACTTGCTAGAATAGCCTTGTACAAAAACTAACCGGAAGCAAATAGGGTGCAAAACCTCAAGTCTTGAGAACATCTGCGCAAGCCCTCTGTTTTTCAACTGCTGAATATGCAAAACAGGTCGATATCGCCTTAAACCAAACTTGCTGGATTATTACTGGCTGCATGAAACCAACACCAATCAACTAATTGTACAAAGCACGGGGCTTCGCAGAACCAAGTGAAAGAAAAATGGGTATAGAGCACGTAGAAAAATGTATGCAAACCTTCGACGATCGCCATGTCCTTTATGGCCAAGAACAGCAACGGAAATGGCTCAAATCAAGGAAAAGTTTCCTTCAATGTGCCACCGTGGAATCGCCCGACAACTTTCCTATCAACCAAAGCCCCTGTGCAGGGTCAAATTTTGACTGGAAGACATGGAGAACGCTAAGCAGAATACGAACTAAAGTGGAAAATTGAGGAATGCCAACAATGCCTCTGTGAATGTGGGGAGATACAAAACATGGGCCACCTGCTAGGATGAACATTATGCCCTGCAACGTGCTCCATCGATGAGATGTGGATTGCAAATGAAAATGCCATAGACGTAGCCCGGTACTTGACAGAAAAACTGTGAATAGAATGATTTTGGACTCGAAAAAGTAAAGTAAGCTAATTTAATAATGAACAACTTAATAGATACAGTTTTGAACGAACTGAAAGAGAAGCTAAATTTCACCAAGATCTACGTAGCCAAGATCTACGTAGATGACACGTTTTTTATTCTTGACGAAACATACAAATATGACTAGCATCTCTTTTACCACCTATGACACCAGGATTAAGTTCAAGGGAGAAGAAGAATACAAAGCCTCTATTCCGATTCTGGATATAACATTACACAAAAATATAAACAACGGGGAGATTAAGACATCGTGGCACATGAAGGAAACATATACTGGTAGAATACTGAATTACCACTCCACCCATAGCATGGACCAGAAGACCAACGTTGTGAAAAATCTAGCACGAATCGTAGCGTGTGAAAATTTGTTGAAAAGGTACCCGCAACGTGAAATCACCGTAAAAATACTTAATAATAATATATAAACTAAGTGATTTTGCAATTAGCACATTTCGTTTTCTTTGACTGTGCAATCAATAATTTCAGTTGATACATAATCAGAAAATATAAAAAAATGCGTTTCTTAAAAATCTCATTAATTACATCTTCAATAAAATAAGCTTATCGTTCATATAAATATAATTTGGATGTTTTGGCCTCCAAGTTTTTAGTTAATTATATAAATCGAATTTTTATGTAAATTAAATGAATTAATAAAACTGACACCTCATTATATACCAGAATCTAAATTTAAACAAATCTACATTTCCTGTAAAAATTATTTAACCAATAATTTGATAAGCATTAATTGATTGAAAAATCTGGTTATAGAATTTTCCCTACTTAACCATCGAACTTACACCAGGGTCTACACCGGGGTATGTAGATCTTTTTATAAAATTTCTTATACTAACTTTTATGCGTAAGACACAAAAGACCGTGCAATTTTCTTATTTGTAATTTGTCACGGTATCCGCTATTAATTGCGCAATGTCAACTTGCTTTCCTTCAAATAATCGACATTTCTTCCAAAAATAAATAACAACATTGCTTCAATTTATTTTCAAATAGTCGATTTATATCTTCCTTCGTGAAGAAACAGCATAGTTAAACATAGTTAAACACCTTTTTATTTGAATATCAATTTCATTTGTTACAAAAAGCCGCTCGCTTTTGCATATTTTTGATACATTAATATGACGAAACATAAAATAAAAGCATTTTATCGTAATTTCTACTAAAAAAAATTTCTGAACAAATTTTATAAAGAAATTTTTTTTCTGTTTTCCTGTAAATTATATTATAAGCAAATTTGTAAAAATAAAGTATTATCAAAAAATCCCGTATTAAACCCCTATTATCCCTAATTCCATTAGAAATACATTAGATCCTCTCAATTACCGGTATTCCCAACAAAAAAAAAAAAATTAAAAAAACGCATTTAACCACAGATTATCAATATACGTTAGGCAACCTTTCGCGCATATTATGTGTTTTGTAATGTTAAATTAATAAATAATACTAATTAATAATTTCTAATTATTGACAGATGCGACTTTGTCATTTACTTCCAAACGCTACTTGTTTAAATCGTGATGATTGCGACTTTGTAGTATTACTTTTTTTAATTACTTTATACTTTATACAAATTTGTTAATATTTTTTTTAACGAAAATATTTTTCTTTACAATATTTGTTCTGAAAAATTAGCTTTTTTCAAATATGCAAAAATATAGGTATGGTTCTGGGAAAACAAAATTCGATAACGTCATTACTCTAGTTTACAATTATGGAAAAATATGTAATTTGGCTTAAAATGGTCCTTAATCAATCCCATTAATGAACTTATTTTCAGATTTTTTCTATCGTTTTTCGTTTTCTTATAATAGAGCTGAGACATCGAGTTTTGCTCACACTGTACACACACGGCCGTTTCCAGAAACCGTGTCGTAGAAAAGTGTACACGGTTTTTCGCCGTGAAAATCTAGGTTTAATTCGCCGTATGGCGATTATGGATATATGGTTTTTTATCCAAAACCTTATTTTCCTTTTTCTTTCTTCTTCTCCTTGGAGTTTCCTACACATGCAGTAAGCAGTGATCATTTTTGAAGTGAAAACTTTTTTTGTTTGAAAATTTTTGTTCTATAGCGGCGCTGAATGACATTTTGGTAGGGGGTAAACTCATAGATTTGCGTCATCGTCATCAATAGCTGCGTTCTATAGAAAAAATTTCTATTACTAAAAGATGTGTTCAAAAGAACACATCTATACGCATATGTTTAAAGTTGGCTCTGAACGTCAAAGTTAATAGTCAAAGTTTTTGGCAGTGTTGACAGAACGTAGCGTTTCTAAGGAAATATCAACCCGTAGAATTAGTGTGCAGTACAAGAGTAAGTACTTTTACCGGATGTAATAGTAGATGTACTAGTGCCGGATTATTGGAAAGTTTTTGGCCGTGTTGACAGAACGCAGCGCCTCTAAGGAAATATCAACCCCTCTAATCAGTGAGCAGTATAAGAGTAAGTATTTTTGACGGATGTACTAGTAGATATACTATTGCCGGACTATTGGAATGTTCAGATTACTGGATTGTATCGAAGAATTCATGGTAAATCACGAATCAGACCCATCAAAGTTTTAGGCAATCAAATATACTCGTATGCTCTCCAAAGGAAGGAAACTCCAAAATAAAATTAATAGTCAGCGATATAGAGATAAAAATAAGAAAAAAACTCTTAGCAATAGTTAATTCAAAAATTTCTAAACATCGAACAATAACAGCTGAGAATGAGGAAAAAATTACACGTCGAAAAGAATATTCCAAACAAATAGTATATTTTACAGCAAGAGATAAAAGTGGCGTATTTTTGGTGAGGTGGAAGTTTGCTCACGACCGCCAACGAGTTAGCAACCACACCGAACCAAAAAAAAACACTCATCTCGAGTAGTAAATGCAATTGTTTCTACTGATTTCGACTTTAATAAATCCAATTTGAAGCGAACTGTCAGAACTGTCATTACAAATTTAATTGTTGGTTTGGTTGTTGATTCTCATAGAAGATGATACTTTTCAAGTCAAATGTCCTAATTTTATTTCGTTTTTTTAAATAGTTTCAGGCTCGTTTTTCGTTTGTACATAAAATATTTCATTGAAATTGATGTAATTAATAAGAAAGTCCATTTTTCCAAGAACCAAATTTGGTTAGTTTAGAGTTTTAATCGAGAAAATCATAAATTTAAAATGCTGATTTTCGTCTCTAGATGTGAAATCTTTAGAATGTGTAAATCGATCTCTAGAATGAAAAAATGTCACTTTCATGTAGGGTAAGCCGTGGAAAAAAATGCCATTTTCACATATATCAGTAGAAAAAATTAATTTACATACAGATAAATCTTCAAAGGCAGTTTTAAGGCATATTTCTAAAAGTAAAAATTTCCATAACTCACAAATTGCAGACCCATCAACAAGAAATGTGCCATACATCCTACCAATTCATTTTGCTGACCTATCAACACAAAATCAACCAAACATTCCGGATTCAAATTGATATTATGATGATGTGAGAAGTGAGTTATTTTCCAGAATTACATAAAACAATACTAACAAACTATGTACCAAATTTGATTAATTAACATTCTGATAAATCCCCAAAACCAGTTTAAAAGCTTTTTTTTTCAAAAGTTTTCACTTCAGTCGGCAGTGCCTGACTGTCTATTACTGATAATAGACTGATATTTTTTTCTTATAAGGATTCATGACGCACGTCCTGCAACGGTCAGATACGACTCAGATGTGTTTTATCTGGAGCTTGTCCAGATAAAACTGAACTGAGCTGTACCTGGCCGTTGCCTCAGCCGGTGGTTTTGCCGCGTCATATATAAGCTAGCTCGGTTACAAGCACGTACGTAAAGAGGCTTTAGGCTCCGAAGATACTGACAAGTTCAATACGGAGAAGGAGACTCGATCTCCCCAAAAATTATTTACTACTCTCTTAGAACCCATGGGTAAGAAAGTGAATTGGGGCGAAATGGGCGTTAACATAAACGGCGAGATTCTGAAGTTTGCAGATGACATTGTTCTAATAATAGCGGACCGGCTGGACGAAGCTAGAAAAATAGCTAGAAATAGTGTCGGACTTAAAATCAATAAAGACTAGACCTAATTTATGACCAACCTCATTATGAGCGAGAATATGATAACTAATGGTACCAACATTAAATAGGTAAAGTCATATAATGAACGATCATGAAATACAAATAGGTCGCGACAATCAAAGGACCGAGATTTATCCAAGGATGGCATGAGTTGCTTTTGGCATGTTGATAGATGTTTTTAAATTCGACCTTTCTATATGATGTATATGGGCAAGGGTGGTATTCATACCAAAGTTTGGGAAAAAAGACACCACTCAACCAAAGTCATTTAGTTCCATAAGTTTAACATCTTTTGTCATAAAAATATTGGAGAAGGTAAAACAATTACCTTAGGGGCCTAGGACAACGGTGCTGGTAGGTGCACCACTACACAATTGTCAGCATGCATACAGAACAGGAAAATCCACAGAGACCGCCCTGTAGCAGCTGACAAATGAAATAGAAACAGCACTAGATGCAAAGGAAGTAGCGATATGTGAGTTCTTAGACATTGAAGGGGCCTTTAACAACACCTCACACCAGGGTGTCAAATCGGCTCTTGAAAGAAGGAATATCGACAGCATTACCTCAAAGCGAATGGGAGAAATGCTGAGAACTAGAGCGTCGGAGACACCAGTGGGTAGAGACACCATCAAGATTTCCACAACTCGAGGGTGTCCACGGGGAGGTGTGTTACCATCACTGATGTGGAACCCGGTAGGCTGAACGACCTAGACATTAAATGTCTAGTTTACGCCGATGACTTTGTCATCACAGCCAGAAGGAAGTTTGAGGGAACGCTCTGTGAAATCGTTTAGAGAGGCCTCAAAGCAACTAATAATAGATGGTGTTGAATAGTGAAACTGAACTCTACCCGAGCAAAACCACGGAAATACAATTTACTAGGAAGAGAAGACTAAAGTGCCTAGAGCCCATACTGTAAAATGGGAGGGCAGTAGAATACAAACAGGAGATAAAGTACACCTATCGAACAGGCACGCCGAAGAAGTGGTAGGAAAAGCCAAACTCGTTCTAATGGTGTGTAGAAATCTGGCAGGGAAAAGGTGGGGTTGTAACCCCAAAATCCTGTTGTGGATATACACAATGATAGTGAGACCTGCGATAACTTATGGGGCAGTTGAGTGTGGAAGTAGAACAAAGCTGGTCTCTATGAAGAAGCAGTTTGAGAAGATTCAAAGACTGATGTGTGTCTGCATCACGGGGGCGATGGGTTCGTGCCCGACGGCACCAATGGAACAGCTGCTGGATCTGACTCCGTTGCAGCTTGTCGTGGAGGCGCCCGCCAGATCGGCGATTGTAAGGTTCAGCAAAGAAAGAGTAGGCAGAGATAAAATAATCGGGAGCAGAGACCGGAACAGCTTGGTTGCCAAAAGGAATATTGGCTGGAAGTACCAAAAGATTAAATGGTATGCAAATACCATTTCAAGAGAATCTACACAGCAATGTGTAGTAGTAAAGTAGTATATAACCCCCATACATTTGCTCAAAGACTGCGGAGCACAGCTCCGCGAAAGAAAAATGTACTTTGGGGCCCACTGCTTAAACGCAGAGCAATTGCAGTCCTTGAATCCCACCAAAATCCAGAAATTCCTAGAGGAATCATGAATAGAGGAAGCGCTCTAAATGGGTTAGTATACCAACGATGAAAGTAAGCGGGCGAGGTACAATAGATCCATGAATTCACAGTAGAAGTCACCACCGAAGTCTACAAATAAATATCTACCTATCTTATATGACTCAAGCGTAAGGTATACAACCAATGCGCCCTGCCGGTGATGACTTACGGAGCGAAAACACTCACTCTAACACGGAAATCAGCAAATAAATTACGCGTCTGCCAGAGGGCTATGGAGCGGTTAATGTTAGGCATACCATTGAGAGACAGAGTTTCAAACCACTAAATACGTCGAAGAACAGGATTTACTGACCCACTATAGCAAATAATGGTATGGCAGAACGTATAGCGTTACTGAAGTGGAACTGGGCAGGACATACTGCAAGAAGGGCAGATGGACGAAACGGATCCTTGAATGACGACCAAGGCAGCAGGCTCTAAGAAACAGAGGACGTCCCCCAAAACGATATTAGGAGCCTGTACAAAAATAGGACGCAAGTAACGCAGGGAAAACTGGCACAATCAAAGCTCCTTTGGCAGGGAATTTCCTTCTGGGGCATCTACCTTTGGGTCTGTCTGTATGGTATGTCTAATAGTGGACCCAAACGGATGATTGATGAATTGCATTGGAAATGTGACGATTGATATGCAACAGAATGTGATATTCTTCTTATTTTTTTTTAATCTGTCTAAACTTTTGTCGTTTTGATCTCCCTGGTCCTTTTTTAATCGAATTATTCAAGAGCTCAGACTACAATAATTTATTCTTGCCTAAACTCTTCAACCCAGTCTTATCTAAATTCTTCTGGAATAGACTAGAAGGTCTTTGTCTACATGTTTCTGATCCTATCCAATTCTCTTTTGTTTAAGCTATACTCGGCCCGGCGAGAGAATGCAGCTGTACTGCGCCGAGGTATGAGGGGCAAGGGACGCGTAGATTAGTTTGAGTTAAGAAATATGCGTCAGTTATTCAAATACGGACAACTAAATACCACGCACTCGAAATAAAGTGGGGTATTGGAGGCATTTTCTCGCCGGCTCGAGTATAGGTCCAATTTTGACTATGTCAATTTTATCTAGAATGTTAATTGCTCTTGTTAGTTTTACTTACTGAGGATCTACGTTTGCCGTTGCTTCGTCCAGCATGAGAATTTTATTATTTCTAATTAAAGCCCTGGCTAGGCAAATCAATTGCCTTTGGCCAACACTGTAATTTGATCCTCTGTCCATCACTCTATTCTCCAATCTGTTGTTTATGTTAGCTTGATCTTTCAATTCAACCTGAAACAATTCAAGCAAGTTTTAATTGAGCAATATGAGGCGATTAAGGAAAACTTCTTTAGGCGGTAATATGACCGCCACTTCATATCAAATCATGACCGTCATTTTTTGAAGTAAAACTGAAACTTCTTCATCGACTGAATATAGAATTCCTTGAGTGTTACATACACATATATGCTTGTATCTATTTATATTCTGATTTTATGATGTCCATCACTAATAATTAGTCTTATTCTTATTTATAAATATGTTATTTAACAAATTTATAAAGATTAATCTTTTTGGCAATACATGTCGCAACCGCCAAGGAAGTTTTACTTCAATCGTAAAGGTTACTCATTTTTTAAACATAAAATTGTTGTAGTTTTGTTTGTTGACCAAAATGTTTATTGCTTACGTCTTCTAAGGCTTTCCATAATACGTTGTCTGGATATTCTTCGAAGGGATCCAAGTTGTAACGCAAAGTTCCGGAAAACAGAACTGGGTCCTGTGGGATAATCGCGATTTTTGATCGCAAATATTGTAAAACCAAGGTTTCTGTGTCGATGCCATCAATTTCAATTTCGCCCTCGATGAAACTCAAACGGAACAAAGCCGAGATCAAGGAAGACTTTCCAGCTCCTGTTCTTCCCACAATTCCGACCTAAACAAAAAACAAATTTAAGAAATATTGATAAAATTATTGTTAATATTTACTTTTTCGTTTGGTTGAATCAAAATGTTCAGATCCTTTAAAACCAACGGCATTTCCGGAGAATACCGCAGTCCCATCTTCTTGAACATGATTTTGCCATGCTGAGGCCATTCAGGATTTGGCTGAACCGGCACCAACGGTTGCTTCTCCTCCGGCAACAACTCGTACTCTAAGACTCTTTCAACAGACAGCAGCTGATTAGCAACCTCCGCTGCCTGTCTCATTCCCCACTGCACCAAACCAGTCAACGCTGACGCCTGAGTTATTGCCAAACCAACTTGACCACCCAACAATGCTATAAAAAAGAATAGAGATATTAAGACAAAATCAATAATTGTGTCTGGTTAGTACGGTTTAGCACAAGCTGAGCGAAACTTGATGTCTCAGCTCTAGTATAAGAAAAGGAAAAACGATAGAAAACATCTGAAAAGAAAAGTTCTTAAATAGGATGGAGTAAGATCCATTTTAAGCCGAATTAGTATATTTTGCCATATTTTAACACAGCAATAATGATATTCAAAATTGCGAAAACCCATACAAGTAACTAATAATATACAAAACGATACAAATGATAAAAATAAATAAACACACATCACATGTGATTACACATCACATTGGTATTAATAGTATATTACTCATGCGTTAAAAGTACTATCTTGGCGCACGTTTTTTAGTGCGAGAATAGCATATTTTGCAACTAGGGCGTTAAGTTGTCAATTGGTCACGAGAGCGAAATTGTCAATTATCCTCTCGAGCGGATGTGCGTACTCACTTCATTCGTTCTAGAGGGTAATTGACTATACCGCTTGTGTTGCAATTAATATTTTTTATTACTCATGCGAAGGGACGAATCTTACAAGTTTGGGATTCAGGGACCATAAAAAAAATAGAATCAAAACTGAAGCGATGAAAATGAAATGATTGATTTGCTTTTTCAATTGTCTCCGGTGGTGTGGATTCGTCATAAGAACTCTCATCAGTCACCGGTATCACCATAGAATTTACACTCATTTTAAAACGCTTTCTTTAATTTTTATTTACTTTCACGTCAGTTTTTTAATATTGAGATCTTGATTCTGTTTATTTTATTTATTATATTGTTTTTTTTTTAATGTAATTTAGCGATATTGAATATTTGCGTGCGTTACCCAAGTTGTGTGGTAATACAACCAAAAATCGCAATTCTCGTACTAAAGAACGTGCGGCATGTTAGTACTTTTAAGGCATGAGTAATAAAAAAAATATTTTGAAATGCTTTGTTAGCAGCTTTACACATTACGAAGAAAGGTGCTCTACGTAATACAGAGATGATGATCTGGGAAAGTTGAATGGATAGGGTAGCGGTAAATACTTCCTCACGATCCCGCCGAAAATGAGATCTATTCAGAGACCTAGCGACCCTGCCCACGCGAGCTCGCTCTCCCCACACGCCCATATATAGGGGATGCGCGACCTAATAACCCTTTTCCTACACATACCCAAAATCCCTAGTCCGCATCCAAAACCCATGAAGGAAGGCAAAGGGAAACTAACTTCATTAACATTTCCCAAGAGAACATTATCTAATTGTAAGAATTCAAAGTTAGATATTCCGGAGAAATCAGCTGCCCAATCGAATCTCCGGTGGCAGCGAGCTTGAACAAATCCAACCAAGCTAAAATTAAATTACGAACCATAACTCGCATAGGAACATGGAATATCCACGGACTTCTTTAGACTGAACATCGTCGAAAGAGAAGCTGAATCACATAAACTGGGAATTATAGCTTTTAATGAAATGCATTCGAAAGGAACTGGACCATGTGTACCATCCACCACCACGAGGTATTTATTTATACACCACCGCATATATCTGAGGAAACACAGAGAAAAGCTGTGGATGGCCTATATGCTTAAGAAAACCTCTAACAAATCAGTGGTGGGATATCAATGTATTAGCGACCGAATTATAGTAATAAAGATCAAATATGAACCAATCAACATCAAAATAAGTTTTAGGACGTATTCTACGAAAAATTGGAAAACACTCTAAACGACCTACCGAAACAAGAAATACCGACGCTGCTAGGTGACATGAATACAAAAGAGGGATAAACAGAACCTAAACAAAGAAATACAACTTATCGATGTAATGGAGCGCTAGGGTATTCAAAGAAGAACAACTTATCGATATAATAGAGGCTTAGGTACACAAAACGTGTGCAGAGAGCGATTGATCTAGTTCTGCAAAGAAAACAACTTAACCATTGCAAATACGCTATTTCACTATCACATCAGACGGCTGTACACATGGAAATAACCAGGAGATAGATATAGAAACCAGATCGACTATATAATGGTTAACTTGAGATGGAGATTCTCAATTCTGAACGGCAAAACCTTTCCTGGAGCAGACTGTGGATCTGAGTACCAGCTCCTTGCAATGCAATTTAAAATTAGAGTTAAAAAAATTATTACCATCGAAAAAATAAGCAGAATGTCTGAAACTGCCAGGGAGTAATTCCCACAAGAATTGGAGGACAAACTCATAAACGAAAAGGACGAAATACTGAATACCGCAGATTCTAATCTAGAGTGGGAAAAACTTAAAAAATTCATAGAAGGAACATCAAGGGCAATACAACACCATGGCCGATCAACAAAGCAAGCAAATAAACAGTGGATCTCACACGAAACTATATGCACGATAGAGGAAAGAAAGAACCTGAAACAAAGAGGACTGGTGACCCAGGAAAGTAAGGATAACTTGACTTGCGGGTCGGATCCGGCACACAGGCCGTAGGTTGATGACCCCTGATCTAGAAAAATATTTCGTGAGGCTTTAGTGAGAGAAGTATGGCTCCGCACATTGAAGCCAATGCTGGAGCCAACATAGTGCGTCCAATGTGTGGAGAGACTTTATAGGCCCAACGTTGGCGTCCAGTGTTGACGCGTATCCGAAGCGAGTAGGTTTTCTGACGAAACATCGGCTCCAATATTTGACGTTGCGACCACACATTGGTTGTTTATTCAGATGTTCTGTGGCAGTTGTAGTGAATACGTTATTAAAAAATGGGCGTTGTTAGTAAAAATTAAATTCAATTTAATTGAAAGGGTAATTGACATTTTTTTATTATGTAATAAAAAATGTTAAAATTTGACATTTGTAATATGAATCAAAATATTTCCCTTTCGAGTTATTCGAAAATCCCAAGAAACAAATTCTTTGTTCTTTGGCAAACACCATTAAACAGAAGAAATTCTACACAATTGCCGGTCCCAAGTCAAGGGGCCTCATTTCGCAAGTGATGAGGAGTAACACCTCGTTAAAAAAACTGGGTTCATTTGGCTCCGGTCTCGAAGATGGAAGAGGAAGTTCAGGTTCCCAACGGCAGAGATAGCGGAAGAACTACCTCCAGGACTCACAATCTTGGTTGCATTTTTATGGCCTTAGGACCACTCCCAAAATAACTTTCATCAATCATAGAAGTGTGTGATGTACCTAATAGTTAATTACATTAGAGTGCGGAAAAGTTGATTTTACAACGTGACAGCTCCTTTGGGGAACGAGCCCGAAGGGCGAATTGTGAACCCCTCATTGAAAAATTTAAATCCATCCCAAATAACTTTGAGAAGGATTCTGAACCACCAACAACTAAACAACTAAAGGTTATTTCAGAACTAAAAAACAACAAAACAAAAAAACAAATAGTGGCCGAACTATGGTAGAAAACTGACAAAAATGTAATTACATCCCTTCAATGTGTTTTCAATAAAATCTGGAAAGAAGACGAAATCCCCATAGAATGGAGAACAGCTCTCAGCCACCCTATCCACAAGGAAGGCTTGAAGACAGACCCTAACAATTATAGATGAACATCCCTGCTGGATATAACATCCAGCTGGATATAACATCTCCATGCTGGAGATCCTTTCTAAAGTCCTTTTGATCAGGGCTGAACCACAATTGGACCCACAAATCGGGGAATATAAGAGAGGTTTTAGAAACGATAGATCATGCTCGGAACAAATACTAAACCCCAAAAACGCCATGGCATGAAAAAGGGCAGAAACGTACGTAATCTCCTTCATTGTTTTCAAAAAAGCATATGATTTGATTGATAGGGAATTTCTGTTATCAGTCCTGGAAGAAATGGGTTTCTATAAGAAAACAACTAATATAATAAAAGCGACCCTTACAAATACATTTTCGAAAGTTAAATTCATGGGAATTTAAAAAGCTAAGAAAAGAACAACACAAAGAAATGATTCGTCGAACATGATTCGTCGTATCCCAAGGAGCGTAAAACAAGAGAAAAAAAGATAGGGTATTTATACTTAACATAGCAAACACACCTACGGCAATTTCTACTTCCGATATGTTTGTTGGCGCCTTTCGACATATACTGATGTTGGTACGTATGTATTTCGGTACCGCTTCGCTAATACCAGCACAAACATCAGCCAATGTTGGCGCCAATATTGGCCCTCATGTGTGGAGACTCCACCTTTAATGCTGAGATTGGATAGTGATTGCCTACGCAACTTTGTTTCTTTCTGTTGTCATATTAGTTAACAATGTAATGTGTTTTGTAATGTTAAATTAACAAATAATACTAATTAATAATGTTTAATTATTGACAGATGCGACTAATATATTCCCTTTAGACATATGTGCCTATGTATTTTCCAAATAAGGAAAGATATATAAATTCGGCTTAAAATGGACCTTACTCCTCTGAAGAGTTTTTTCTCAGCCTGTACAATCTATTTAGTTCTGTAATTTGTTAAAAGTTTAAAACTCCCGAAAATAACACCTAGGTTTCTGGGCTTATGAAATGAAAAATGCAGACAAAATACAATAAGCCACTTGGCCGCAGTGATTGAAGGATAGTTAATAACCCATAATCCACATTGAAAATAAAAAAGAATAATGTTAAAAGTTTGAAGTTACTAAATTGTAATGTTTTGATAAAATTTCTACTTACTTTCTCCAAAGGTCAAAAAGCTGAAAGTAACAAGTCCAGTGAAGATAAAGCATAAAACGTCTAAATAAAATCCAAAGGCGGAAGTTGCAGCAATGTACATGAACCAGGCACTGGTGTGGGCGTCTTGATGTTTATCAAACTCCAGCTTTAAAGTGTCTTGAGCTCCATACGCCCGAATTGTGGTCAATCCTTGAATACTAGCATTAAGATGAGTAAAAACTGGACTTCTCACTTAACAAATGAAACCAATAAAAAATTACCACAAATTCGTTTTAAAAATTTGGTTTTGACTTACTCATTCCCTCTAATCTCTTAATATTTTTGGAAGACTTTAAGAAAACGTGTCTAATAAACTGGAAGACAATGGCAATGACAACGACAGGTACCAAAAACAGCGGATTAACAACTGCAACTAGTATTAGCGATCCAAACATCAACAGAATAATCTAAAATCAAATAAAGCGCTTAACTTAATTCTTCAGCATGAAAAAATTAAAAATTTACTTGTCCGGCATCCAAAATAGCCTTCGGCAACAACTCATCAATCGAACCAATATCCTTAGAAAATCTGTTCAAGATTCTTCCACTGGGATTGGTATCAAAGAACCTCATCGTTGTGTAAACGGTGTTTTTAAACATGCCGTCGTGTAATTTCTGAGAACTTATCATAGCTAGTTTGTAGAACAACATTGACCTAGCCAAAGCCATAATGAACAACAAAACGATCAAACCCCCATAGATGTACAGATAAGTGTCCGTTGTGATGTTCCTGAGGAAGTCCAGTTTCGGTGAAGAAGTCGTGTTTTGTACGTTCCTAAACTCCTCAATGCTGGTCCACTCACTCACGAAGTAATCTACGGCGCTGGCCGCAGCTTGGGCCAAAATGTACAAAGCTACTACTACGCCCACAAAGCAACAATTTCCTCCAGCTGATAAATATTTCATAAACAATGAACCTTTAACTTTGCCCTTCGACGAATCTTCTTGCATATCTTTGAATTGTATATCGTTTTCTACTTCCAATTCTTCAAATAAACTATCTACTATGCTTGACTCACTATGCGCACTAGATAAGGATGTAGTCTTACTCTGTAACAAAATAGGGTAAGTAACTCCTTGGAATACAAAGAATTGTATTTGTGGCTAAATTTAGTAAATTTAGAAGATGAAGATGAATATTTGGCAATGATTTCTTCGTTTGGTGCTGGTCAAAATGTTTGTAATAACTGTCCATAATGTAATAATAAATGATATATCATGCCAAATATGTTATAAGGCTGTACATTAGATTATAATCTTATAATCAGACGCCTAGATGTAAAACTACTTACCCTTGATGAGGCTTGCCTGGTAATTCGGACTTTTTCTATGGATTTCGTTTGTTCTAGTTCTGTTTCGCTTTGTTGTTGTTCCGGTTCTTCTGTTAATAATTTGGCATAAATAACATCACTGTTATTAGCTAGAGTACTAAATGTGCCTTCGGTTTCAATAGAACCCTAGAAAATAATGGAAACGATAATGATTTATAATCAGCGGAATACAACAGCGCAAATGGCGAGATGCTAATCGACTTCGCAGCCAGTAAAAATATGGTTATAAGCTACATATTTCCCCCATAAGAACATACACAAAAGAACGTCACCAGACAATCGCACATATAACCAAATCGACCACATTATCATAGACATAGGGAGGATCGAAGGCAGAAGAGGGCCCGGGCGTCGAAGAATATCGTGGCTAAAGAGTTTGCGACAATGGTGTGGTGTGGAACTACGACAAGTCTCTTTAGAAAATCGACCGACACAGCACAGAGAGCGTTAATCTTATCTACGTTCGAAGAGGATAGGGCACTTAAAGAAGAAGATCATAGACAAACGAGCAGCAAACAGTTTAATTGACGTATGGTCATTCCGGGGGGCCTTAGGAGGTACCGGTCATTACCTGATCGAAACGAAATTCAGATGCCGCATACGGACGCAAATACCCGTTAAACCAGAATCGACGACAAAAATGAATCTCAAAAACCTAAAAGAACCAGCAAATCAAAGACACGCACCAAGAAACTGTGACAGACAAAATCCTCAACACCCAGGACACGAACGATACAAATGAGAAATGAGAGAATCTCAAAATTACTATTCTTAAAGCAGCAGAGAACGCCTTAGGATATGTGCCAAAAAGAAATAAACGCAAATGGTACGACGGAGAACTCTGAGGAGGATTGGTGGATTGAGTAGCCGGTCCCAAGCCCGGGTAAAAGAGGAGGGTTGGGTAGTGGGCCAGTAACCCGCCCCTGGAAAAACAAAAACACTACGAAACCCTTAACAACGCCTTGGAAACCAACCATAAAAAACCAACCATAACCTAGAACAACGACATCAGCAAACGGACAAGGAATTTTTGTTTTGGAACCTGGAATGTACGAACGCTCAATAAACCAGAAGGACAAAGAGCGCTCGTAGAAGAAATCAACAAATACGACCTAGAAATTACAGCCGTCCAAGAGGCCAAAAGGATAGGCAAAGGTATCAGAGACTACAAATCATATACGATATGTTATAGTGGAAAAACAGATGGGAACAAAGAACTGGGAGTAACATTCATCATAAACAAAGCTATGAAACCAGCAATCATTGACTTCCAACCTGTCAATGAAAGAATATGTAAACTACGACTCCATACACGTCACACGAATGCAACGATCATCAATGTACATTGCCGCGACATATACAAGGCAACATGGAGCTCCCCAGGTGGCAACACAAAAAATCAAATGGACCATGTGTTAATTAACAGATGATGGGCTACAAATATACTAGACGTAAGAACACAGGGTAGTACGCATTAAATATCGATGCCGAATCAGAACGCAAGCACGCGATAAGTCTGATAATACTGAAAGCTAGCTAAGAGACCAGAGATTCTAAATATCGAGATGTTACGAATAGAAGCAAACAAGCACAAACTAAAAACGAGCATAGATGAAAAAATATCAATAAATATAAATGTAGAGGAAGGAAGAGATATTGAGTCTAGTTGTTTGTTCACGTTTGAACGCGCGGGCGCATTCAAACGAACACCACAAAAATCGGATAAGCTCTGGAGACAAAAGAAACGTAAATTCGAAAACAAACAAATTCCAAATATGGAAAAAGATTTTCGAGCATACAATGCTAGAGATGCGTACAAATACCTGAAGCAGAGAAGAGAAGGTTTCAAACCCCAAACAAGTTTATGCAGAGACGAAACGGGAAAAATTATAAGTGAGCAACGCGAGATAGAGGACACCTGAAAAAGTATTTCGAAAAGTTGCTAAATCCGAGCACTACGCATAGTAGACCGCAAACGAGCTATACTAACACCATATAGTAACACCATTAAAACAAGCAGAGCAACTGAGAAAGAAAGCGAATACACGATGGTACGAACTATAGAAGAAGTTGTAACAGCAATCAACATGCTAAAGACTAATAAAACTCCAGGCATCGACGAAATACAAAGCGAAATGCTACCTACGCCATCTCCTAATGGAAATATTGAAGAAGGAACACATCCCACAAGAATGGAGCGAGAGCATAATATGCCCGATATACAAGGAAGGCGATAGGATGACATGCTCAAACCACAGAGGAGTATCACTGGTGTGCAAGGGATACAAAAAATTCATGACCATAATTAACAACAGTCTTTTGCCTTTTGCATTTTGCCTCAAATATAATGGAAGAGTACCAAGTTAGTTTTAGACCTGGAAGATCGACAGTAGACAAAACACACGTCAAACGTACTCTCAAACTCTCAAACGTAGCAAAACCTGGGAACACAATGTCGACGTATACAATGTGTTCGTCGATTTTAAACAAGCATACGACTCCATAAACAGAGACTAGCTATACGTGCCACTGATAGAACTGGGCATGCCAGAAAAGCTGGTAAGACTTGTCCAACTCACTATGTCAGAATGCACCGCACATGTGTGGGTGCAGGGAAATTTAATGGAAAGCTTGACATGTGGAAAAAGCGACGGGCAGGCACCGACGCTGTTCAACCTCGCCTTGGAGCATGCAATAAAAATGACTGGAATAGGGAGAGTGGACTCGCTAATAAACAAATCTGTACAACTTGCAGCATACGCGGATGATATTGACATAATGGGACACACAAAACAAGGCAAATCAACATCGATAAAACAAAGACGCAAGTGCAAAGTAGAACGGGTACACCAAGAATACATACACAAGAAAAATTGGAAAAAGTGAACGACTTCAACTATCTGGGCGCAAACAGCAATAGCAAAGGCCTGGAAGACGCGGAACTTAGAGCCAGGGTGATGATGGCAAATAAAGCGTATTTCTCATTGGCGAATGTACTCAAGACCAATGTGATACACAGAGACACAAAAGTTAAGGTGTACAAAACAATCATCGGACCAATACTCACGTAAGGCTGCGAAGTGTGGATGCGAAGTGTCGAAGCAAAAATCGACGCGTTCGAGAGGAAAAAAAATAAGAAGGATCTTAGGACCAGTACGGGAAAATGAAGAATATAGGAGACGATACGACAAGGAAGTATCAGGCCCTTAAAGACCAACCATGTGTCGATATACGTGAAACTGCAGCTCAGTGGGTTTGGTGGGCAGGCCACTTTATAAGAATGCCAGATGGAAGAATGCCCAAAAGAATCCTGATCGATCGAATGGAGTGGAAGAGGCCGATAGGAAGACCAAGAAAAAGATGGGAAGATGAAGTAGACCAGGACGCCAGACGAATCCTTAGGAAAGATGGAAGGAAGTGGCCCGGGAAAGAGAGGAATGGAGTAGGAAGCTAGGGGAGGCCAAGGTTCAAATTGGGCTGTAGCGCCAAAAAAGAAGAAGGTACGGCGGAGAATGCAAAGAGGCAGTGGAAAGAAGAAACGAAGCTTACAGAGAAATACAAAGCAGACAAAAAACACGGGTATACATAATGCGCTATAAAGAACCAGGAGGGAAGCCAAGAAGATATTCCGACAGAAGAAACCAGAAAATAACGAGAATAAATACCAGAACGAGATCCTACTTAAGATCAAACCAGACAACTTTGTAAACGTATATTCAGAAGAACTATTTAAAGATACCCTGCACGAAATGGAAGAAGGCATTATTGTAAACGGCGGAACAATAAACAACATCCGTTACGCAGACGACACCTTGCTGATCGCAGACACACCTAAAGGACTGCAGAGTTTACTAAGCAGAATAGCTGATGATAAAGTAGCCTGTATACGTATGAGATCCGTGCTGATCCGTGCTGTGCAGTCACAATTTTAGCCTGATCTTAAAAATACGTATTGTGAAATGCTATGTATTTTCGGTCTTGCTTTACGGTATGGAGGCATGAACCTTAACAGAAGCATCCTCGAAGAAGATCGACGCTTTCGAGATGTGGGTGTATCGAAGAATTCTGCGGATCCGTTGGGTTGATGGAAGAACGAACGAAGAGGTTCTGAGAACAATGGGACAGAAGATCGAAGTCATGCCAAACATCGAGATAAGGAAGCTCTCTTACCTGGGACACATCATGCGAAATAATAAATAAACCACCCACTGCATCTCATAATACAAAGCAAGATCAATGGTAATAGAGGACCGGCGAGAAGACGAACCTCATGGTTTGGGGAACCTTAGACAGTGGTATGGAAAGACATCAGTCGAGTTGTTCTGTGTTGCTGTCAATAAAGTTACTAAAGCGGGGATGATCGCTAAAATTCGCTAGGCGGATATGACATCAAGAAGAAGAAGAAGATGTAAACGACATAAGACCTATTGAAAAACATCAAGAGCGGATATGAACCAAGGACAAACATGTGTAAAGACTCGGAAGGAAACCTACTGACAGACACGGAGGCAAGAAAACCAAGTGGAAAGAATATTTCCAAGAACTGCTAAACACAACGACACACGCAGCGAACGAACTTCGGAGCCCAACCTACCCGAGAGCGAACGACACACCTGTAGAAGTACCAACGGTGTCAGAAGTTAGGAACAACATAAACGAACAAATAAACGGACAAAAAAACAACAAAGCACCTGGAGCGGATGGAATCCCAGCTGAGCTACTAAAGAACGGAGGCCTGGAACTTGTTAAACAGATTCACGAACTGATAAGGCAAATATGTGACGCGAAAAAATGCCAAATGACTGGCAGAAAAGCGTCATATACCCGATATATAAGAAAGGGGACAAACTCAACTGTTGGAACTACAGAGGTATATCGCTTCTGTGCACGTCATATAAAATCTTTACCTCCATATTAAGAGACAAACTGGAAGTATTTGCATCAATCATAATTGGAGCCTACGAGAGGGGTTTTAGACCAGGCAAATCCACCTCCGATCAACTGTTCATAGTTAACAAGTACTCAAAAAATGCTAAAAATTTGATGTCGATGTATACAAAATTTTCATCGACTTCCGCCAAGCATATGATAGCATCGACCGAGATATATTGTACGAGATCATGTCACGGTTTGGCATCCACAATAAGCTGGTTCGGCTCATTAAAGAAACAATGGAAAAAACGACTTCACAAGTCAAAGTCGAAAATAACCTGACGGCAGTGTTGGGCATAATTCAATTATTTTTTTAATTGTAGAATCAAACAATTACAATTTTAATTGCAACTAAATCAATTGCAATTAATTTAATTCAATTAAGTGTTTAATTGTGAGATGCAATTGCAATCAATTGCAATTAAATCCATTAATTGTGGTTTACAATTAATTTAATTACAATTAAAATTTTAATAGTTAGTTACAATTAACTTAATCATCAATTGTTTATTATAACAATTAAAACTATTTGATGAATGTAAAAACTTAAACAGTCGGGAAAGTTGGTCGTTCTGAACCCTCCACCTCCACTTCCGGCCCCCACCACGCCCACACTTCCGGTTTCCACCCCACTTTCCGATACTAGTGGACACAAAGAGCACACTACTAAACAAATCGAAGCATTTAGTAGGATACCCAGACGACTTAAACATAATGGTCAGAGACCTCCGGACGGCCAAAGAAGTGTGGAACATGCAACTAAAGAAGTTGGACTAGACATAAATGAAGACATAACGAAAATCACGGTAATCACGCTGTAATCACGCAGCAATCGAAGGCTTAACCAGAACGTCTCGATAGGAGACCATAACATCGAATCAGTGGGGAAATTCAACTACTTAGGTGCCGCATTAACAAAAACTCTAAATGAGACAGTCGAAGTAAAAGAACGCATAAGGTAAGCTAACCAAGCCTATTTCTCACTTTCAGCATTCTTCAGAGATAAAAACATACGCAGGCGCACAAAGGTAATAAGTAATAACTTACAAAACCCCAATACGCGCAGTACTAGCATTTGGAGCAGAAACCTGTCCTTCAAACCCTTCATTTCTAAAATGTTTACCAAACCCGCTTTTATAGAGAATGTATAAAAGCGGGTTTGGTAAACATTTTAGAAATGAAAATCTGGAAGGAAGGAGGCTGGAGAATGCGTTCTAATGATGAAATATACCAACTCTATGACGACGCCGACATAGCAAAGATAATAGGGAATAAGCATCATTTTTTTTTATTTTACACTTTTTACTTCATCTTTACATAGTAAATAATAAAAAGTACTGTTGGAAGTGTTTCAATTAATTTTTAAAATAATATATAAAATACCGATGAAAATTTGACCTGTTTGAACGGTACCATCTATCGTGCGCTATTGGGGTTCAAATGGGGTAGTGCATGCGCACCACACGATGCTGCTACCTGTTAGCGTCGCATAGCCTCTCCTACCCAATTCCGATTCTCACCTCCAAGCAGCCTTTATATGAAGATAAAGGTGGAAAACCCCGGGTAACCTCAACAACCTCTCTGGAGATCGGGTAACCAACCCCCGGTGGATAGAAAGGTCAGGGCTGACGAGAGCGGGAGAAATGGCCCTCCGAAAAGGGGTTTGGGCGTGAGGCTAACAACCCCATCCCGTAAAACACCAATTGTCACGAAACCTCAAGATATGCCTCGGAAAGCAGGACAGATAACACGAAGACGGACAAGTCAAAGGAAAATGGACATGCACCTCGGAACGTGGAATATTAGAAGTCTATGTCAAATATGAGCGCTAAATGAACGGATGGAAGTATTTGATAGATACAAACTAGACCTAATAGCCCTACAAGAGATAAGATGGCCAGGAACAGGAAAACTAGCTAATAAAAGCGGAGACCTGTACTACTGCGGAGACACAAACAACAGACACGAATTCGGAGTGGGATTCTTAGTTGGAAACCAGATTAAAGAAAACGTCATCGCCTTCAAACCAATTAACAAGAGGATGTGCTACATCCGAATTAAAATGCGTTTTAATAACTTATCCATATTCTCTGTTCACGCCCCAACAGAAGAGAAGGAGGACCATGAAAAGGATGATTTCTACACAACCCTAGAAAGGCACGTCGACACAACACCAGAGAATGACATCAAACTCGTGATCGGGGACTTTAAAGCCAAAATAGGCAAAGAAGACGCTTACCAGCCAACGATAGGAAAATACAGCATACATGAAGAGTCTAACAACAATGGAACTAGAACCATAGATTTCTCAGCGTCAAAAGACTTAGTAGTCAGAAGTACAACGTTTCCACACAAGAACATTCACCTAGCAACTTGGAAATCTCCAGATGGGCGCACACTAAACCAAATAGACCATGTCCTAATAAGCGCCAGATTCTACTCAAGCATAGTGGATATCAGAACCACGAGAGGAGCAACAGTAGGCTCAGACCACTTTATGGTCAAACTAAAATTAAGAACGAGAATAAATAAAGCACGTGCCCAAAAGGGAGGAAAAACAAGAAAATATAATCTAAACCTAAAGAACAAAGATGAACGCAAGAGATATGTGGAAACACTGGAGAAGAAGATTAAAGAAAATATAAACGAAGAAGAAGAAGGGGAAGAGCACGAGGAAACAAATAACACATGGGAAAACCTTAAAAAAAGCATAAGAGAAGCAGCGGAGGAGACCATAGGAATAGAACCCAAAGGACAGCGCAATCGATGGTGGAACGAGACGTGCAGGAGGGCAATAGACGAGAGAAATAAAGCAAGACAACGACTACTGCAAAGGCCAACAAGAACTAAGGAACAAGAATACGCTATCTTGAGAGCGAGAGCAAAGGCAGTAAGCAGAAGAGAAAAAAGAAAAGACCTAAATGAACAACTGGACAAATTAGAAGAACTAACAGAACAGAACGAAACAAGAAAGTTCTTTAAAGCCGTGAACAGCACCAAAAACGAATTCCACCTAAGAATAGAAATGTGCAAGAATAAGGACGGGGAAATAATGACCGAGAGAAATAAAATCCTATTACGATGGAAAGAATATTTCACAGAACTACTAAACAAAGAACAAGGAACCAACTACGAAGGACCAAAAACGAGCTTATGCGCAGTGCAACCACGAGTAATGGACCCAGAATTACAAGAAATTAAAGATGCCATACAACAACTAAAAAATAACAAAGCCCCGGGTATAGACAGAATACCAGCCGAACTACTCACTACTAGAAACTAAAATACATGCGCTAATAAAAACTATCTGGAAAACAGAAAAAATACCTGAGGAGTGGAAGATAGCCATAATCTGCCCAATATACAAGAAAGGCGACCGACAAGACTGCAACAACTATAGAGGCCTCTCACTACTATGTGTCGCATACAAGGTCCTAACATCCATAATACGCCAAAGACTGGAGATATACGCAGAAGGTCTAATAGGGGAGTATTCAGCAGGATTTAGAAGAGGGAGATCCACGACCGACCAAATTTTTACAACACGACAAATTATGGAAAAGGCGTAGGAATTTGACATATCTATCCATCAACTATTCGTAGACTTTCGACAAGCCTACGACAGTATAAGTAGGGAAGCACTATATAACATTCTGAAAGAATTTGAAGTACCACAGAAGCTAATCAAGATGATACAAGTAACCATGGAAGAGACGCTCAATCAGGTCAGTATACAAAACCAGCTCACAGAAAAATTCCCAACAGACAAAGGACTAAGACAAGGAGATGGCCTGGCCCCGATCCTATTTAACCTAGCCCTCGAGAAAGTGATCAGAGGCACAGGAATAAAAACTGACACCACCATTATAAACAAGTCATGCCAGTTATAGGATATGCAGACGATCTGAATATAGTGGGAAGGAATGTACTGGCAGTGAAAGAAACATTTATGCAGCTGATAGAAGAGGCAAGACCGATAGGACTGCTGGTGAATGAAGACAAAACGAAATACATGGCCATAAAATCAAGGACGCGGCTGGGACAGAACATAACCACGGATAATATGAATATTGAAGTGGTACGAGAATTTAAATATCTGGGCTCAACACTGAACGAACAGAACTTAATACCACAAACAATTCAACAGAGACTGATAGCCGGGAATAAAGCGTACTACGCAGTTCAAAGTCTAATGAAATCGCAAATAGTGGGGGTAAAAACCAAAGTGAAAGTGTACAAAATCATTATTAGACCGGTAGTGACCTACGGGTGAAAATCGTGGACAATGACGAATAAACATAAGGGCCTATTATTAAAATTCGAGCGCAAAATATTGAGAAGAATATTTGGACCGACCCAGGAAGAAGACGGCTGGAGGATAAAGTATAATCACGAACTGGTACAACTGTATAAAGAAATAGACCTAGTAACATATATAAAAATACAACGGCTGCAATGGGCAGGACACGTAGAACGCATGGGAGAAGAAAGAATACCACAGAAGATCTACAAAGGAAACATGGAAGGCAACAGGAGACAAGGCAGACCACGACTAAGATGGCATGACAACATACAAAAAGACGCAAGAGAACTAATAGGCATAAGGAACTGGAAAAGAGCAGCAGCGGACAGAAAAGGATGGAAAAGAATGCTAAACGAGGCTAAGAAAGTAGGAGGCTAAGGCCCACAGAGGGCTGTACGGCCACGGATGGATCTATCGTGCGCTTTGGATGATGTCGCATACCACTTGACATTTAGTGTTGCCTAGCCCATTCGCATAGACAGTTAAGGATTTTCAAGCTAAAAAACCATTTTATAGATATTGTATAGTACCGGAATGCAAAGAACTATTATAAGTACACCAGATAAAGTGTATGACAAAGTCCCTATCGAGGTCCCTAGTAGGGTGGGTCAATTTTATTTTTTTTCGTTTTTCAAAAATGCTCAGCGTTAAAAGGGTGCCAACTAGTGCCGTTAATTGATATGTAAAGTTTCATTAAGTTTTATTAAGTTTTATTGCCTCCGGACTATCATAGAACGATTTAACTAAAGTAGTTTTTTGGAGGGGTTGTGTGGGAAGTTGCGGACTTCAAGTACTGAATCGGTGCGTAATACTAAAAATTTGATTATACTTTGCTATCGAAAACATGTGATATATATTTGGAATGCCAGACAGGGCAGGAGCAGTAATTGCATCAGCAGTTCTACATGCAGCGAGTTCTCAAGTAATAGACAAAAGTAAGCTTCGGTGAGAACGAAAAAATAAAGTAGAGAAACTGTAATTACAGAACAAACTGTTTCACAAATACACTTTGATTATGTCTGAAAGAGGTGGAAAAAGTAAAAGGTCGCATACTTGAAGATCATATTTCTTGAGGCACTGCAAAGTGTATAGATCAAAAAATATTTAACTTTTTTTGAAAGCGGATGTGTTAATGGATCATTTGATTGCAATTGTAGGTGATGGCACAAATGTAAATGTTGGCAAATACGGCGGTATTATACGGATGCTAAAAATAAGATTATTTGTTTATTGCACAAGAATGAACTGCCATTTAGATATCTGTTTCAACATATTGATGGCAGTACGTCTGGGCCAAAACCATTTGCAGGGACAAGTGGTTAAGAACTTGAGAACTTGCTAACTCGTGCCAATAGAATTCTCCGTCTGTATGTTTCAGTAGAAACTACAGTTGAAAATCTAATAACTCTTATGTTGTCAAGGTTTTTTCAGCGTATGTGGTCAAGGTTTATGCTCCGATATGATTTTCTATAAAAACTCACTCTAGCTATAAACATGGATAGCGACACTTTTTTAAATTCATCGAGCTAACTAACTTATTGCTTGCAATGTTGACAGATCCCCAGCCGCATGTTTGTGAATTAGCTGTACGTCGAATTTTAAAAGCTAGATCAGAAACTCCAAAAAATGCATCTGTTTCAGTTTCCAAAGATAAACTTTAATGCATCAACATAATACGATATTTTGAATTGGCAAGAAAATTTCGCTGAGCCGTTATTAAAATCGGTAATTAGAGAAAATCTCCGATTGTTTATTCAACCAAAAGGAGAAGGAAAATTGGATTTATTACGCCTTCCGTATGACACACAAGCATTAGAAAGATCAGTTGAATCTATGGCCGAAGCTTCAGCCACTTTATGCAATAAAACAATGACAGAGGGTTTAATCAAGGACTTTGATAGACAGCGAAAAGCAATGCCGAAAATTGGACAGCAAAAAGGATTTGGCCACTAACTAAACCCACTTACTTTGATAATTATTCTTTATTATTTTTGTTGTAAAAATTGTTTCCTCTTTAATAAACCTATCATTACTATTGATTTAAGACTGTTATTTATAAATATTGTTCATTAGCGTAACTTTGTGTGTCTTACTGTTAGGTCTCTTTTAACCATATTTATTGACAATTTCCACATGAGTCTGGAGACAGAAGATTAATTCCGATTGCAATGAAACTTCATAATCTTTTTACACTCATAATTTAGCACCATTTTGTCACTGTTCCCGTATAAAAATGAAACATTTTTTCTTTCTCCATATAAAGGTGACCCACCCAAGTGTATAGTCCACCCTACCTACATCGACGCCGATAAATATCAACGTGCACGTTACATACCATATGGACCAATGGTGATGCGTTCCGCAAATTCGAATTTCGCTCGCATATTTTGGACTTTTAAATTTACGTTTAATGGCAGTAAAAACAAACTAAATGTGAAAATAATGGTATAGGTCCGAGATGGGCAACATACGGCCCGCGGGCCAACTGCGGCCCGAGAAAGTGCTTAATAAAGGCAAATTGGCAAATTCTTAAAAATATTCTAAAAAGTTAAAATGTTTGATATTTAGCATTTGCGGTATTTCAACAACTTTTGAGGATTTGTAAAATTGCTGACTTTCGTAAAGAGTCGAGGCTTGATGCAAACACTAATGCCCTCAAACACGTGAATGCGGACGCTTGCATCGTGGGTGCGTGCAGAAAAAAATAATCTGGCCTGCGTCAGCTAGTACGAACTTTGACTGGTCCATCACCTAAAAAGGTTGCCCACCCCTGGTATAGGTAATATGATAATGTCAAGATCATAAAGTATGGGGGGTAAAAAAAAACAAGTAAATTTAAATCACTTGCATATTCCCTATTAAGTTGAGGAAACTGAAATAGGCGGGACACGTACACAGAGGGCGAGATCCCAAGGAAAGCGCTGAATAACAAAACAGAAAGCAAACGACCAGTTGGGAGGCCGTGGGACAGTTTGGAGGAGTTTTTAGGCCGAGGGACAGGTTGGAGGAGTTGGGAGGCTGAGGGACAGGTTGGACTCTATCTGAAACATCTGCCTAGAGGTGCTAGGATACACGAACTGGAGGCAGAGGTCGAAAGACGGTGACGATTGGAGACGAAGTATATTGGAGGCTAAGGACCTCCTTAAGGTGGTGAAAAGGGGAGCCAAAGTTTTTTACTTGGATCTCTATATCGCATAAACAGAAAATGTTACAGATATGAAATTTGGTATTAAAATTCGTTCTTAAAAATAAAGAGACACGTGTTTCACCACTTTTTGAAAATCCGATTAAAGGGGCTAAAAATGGGGAGTTGAATAATTTTATAACCGATATCTATGAAACCGAATGTGCCTCAATAATAAAAAATTACAGTTAAATCCCTCTTACAAAATAAAGACAAACTGGCTTTACCCCCATCGAAAATCTAGCTAAGGGGGCTACAAATGCGGGATATTAATATCTCAAAAACTGTAGATGTTAGAGATGTGAAAATTGGTATTTAAACTCTTCTTTAAAAACGAAGAAAGAGCTGCATTACCCCTATAACTAGTCATCCTATAATCATCAAATAATCGAATTAAAAGATTATTAGACTAACTCAATATAAGTATGAGAGATTCAACAATTCTAGATTAAAACTACCCAATAGATAAATTCTGTATTTAACTTACTTCTTTCATGATAATAATGTGATCGGCGTTTTTCAAGTGATGAACTTGATGTGTTATCAAAATCCTTGTTTTGTTAGCCAAGAATCCGTTAATGCACTGTTCGTATAAATGTTTGGCGACGTGAATATCCACAGCTGACAGAGGATCGTCCAATAAGTAAATATCAGAGTCTCTGTAAACTGCTCTTGCTAAATTTATTCTGGCCTTCTGGCCTCCGGAAAGTGAAGCCCCGCGATCTCCAACGATTGTTAAATCTCCATTTGTGAATTGTTTGAAGTCTGTTTCCAAGGCGCAAACTCTGACGACCTCTTGGTAACGTTTTCGGTTGTAGTCTAGGCCGAAGGTGATGTTTTGGCGAACTGTTGCTGCGAAGACCCAAGGTTCTTGGGAAGCGTAAGACAGTTTTCCGTTGATGATAATGTCACCTGATGTGACTTCGAGTTCTCCTAAGAGTGTTTGTAAAAGGGAACTTTTGCCACTACCAACTGGACCAATAACACCAATTAGTTTGCCTTTGTTGATGTTAACTTGCATGTCGTTCAAAGCGTTTTCGACTTTGCTTGGGTTCCACTTAGCTGTAACGCTGTTTAACGCGACAGAAATGTCTTCACCAATTTTGTTCTCATTATTATTACTAGTTCTACTATTATCCACAAACTCATCGTTCAACATGAACTCTTGAATTCGTTTAATGGCAACGAATAACTCAGCTATTTCCGAAATCCCTCGAACAAACATAGAAGACATGGTTTGCGACAATATGTTGAAATAACTCATGAAAACGAAAACCTAAACATTAAAAAAGTTTTATTCAAAAATTATCAATCTTGTTATAAATTCTTTAACTTACTGTTGCTGCTGTAATTGGTTTTCCGCTTAAAACCATCGTGAGTAGGGTACAGAAGAGAGCCACTCTAGTGGTGAACAAGTTAAAGGTCATGAAGAGGCCGCGGAGGTACGAGAGCTTTGTGACTTCTTTGAGTTCCTTCACTCGGGAGACTTTTATGAGTTTTTCGAATGGCTTCTCCCAGGCGTACATTTTTATCACTTGGATGCCGGAGATTATTTCGTCCATTAGCCTTACGCGCTCGTCCGTCTTGTACGCCGTTCGTCGTCGATAAATCGCCGATAATTTCCCCGTATAACCTGAACCATAAATCATTAATAAATTATACAAATAGAAACTTTTATTATTAGCGGTTTTAGATAGAGAATCTATTTAACAAGACAATACTCGACAGGTTTTTTTAAGCTAAATGCATAAAACTAAATAGAAAGGATTCGAGAAACACAATTTCGACAGTTTGGCTATTTTCTAGACAAAAGTTTAGTGTCTAGTCTGTCTACTCAGTCTAGTCTGTCTAATCTGTCTAGTCTATCTAGTCCATCTAGTTTGTCTGATCTGGTCTGTCTGGTATGGTCTGTCTAGTCTGCTCTGGACTGACTAGTCTGGTCTGTCTAGTCTGGTCTGTCTAGTCTGGTCTGTCTAGTCTGGTCTGTCTAGTCTGGTCTGTCTAGTCTGGTCTGTCTAGTCTGGTCTGTCTAGTCTGGTCTGTCTAGTCTGGTCTGTCTAGTCTGGTCTGTCTAGTCTGGTCTGTCTAGTCTGGTCTGTCTAGTCTGGTCTGTCTAGTCTGGTCTGTCTAGTCTGGTCTGTCTAGTCTGGTCTGTCTAGTCTGGTCTGTCTAGTCTGGTCCGTCTAGTCTGGTCTGTCTAGTCTGTCTAGTCTGGTCTGTCTAGTCTGGTCTGTCTAGTCTGGTCTGTCTAGTCTGGTCTGTCTAGTCTGGTCTATCTAGTCTGGTCTGTCTAGTCTGGTCTGTCTAGTCTGGTCTGTCTAGTCTGGACTGTCTAGTCTGGTCTGTCTAGTCTGGTCTGTCTAATCTGGTCTGTCTAGTCTGGTCTGTCTAGTCTGGTCTGTCTAGTCTGTCTAGTCTGGTCTGTCTAGTCTGGTCTGTCTAGTCTGGTCTGTCTAGTCTGGTCTGTCTAGTCTGGTCTGTCTAGTCTGGTCTGTCTAGTCTGGTCTGTCTAGTCTGGTCTGTCTAGTCTGGTCTGTCTAGTCTGGTCTGTCTAGTCTGGTCTGTCTAGTCTGGTCTGTCTAGTCTGGTCTGTCTAGTCTGGTCTGTCTAGTCTGGTCTGTCTAGTCTGGTCTGTCTAGTCTGGTCTGTCTAGTCTGGTCTGTCTAGTCTGGTCTGTCTAGTCTGGTCTGTCTAGTCTGGTCTGTCTAGTCTGGTCTGTCTAGTCTGGTCTGTCTAGTCTGGTCTGTCTAGTCTGGACTGTCTAGTCTGGTCTGTCTAGTCTGGTCTGTCTAGTCTGGTCTGTCTAGTCTGGTCTGTCTAGTCTGGTCTGTCTAGTCTGGTCTGTCTAGTCTGGTCTGTCTAATCTGGTCTGTCTAGTCTGGTCTGTCTAGTCTGGTCTGTCTAGTCTGGTCTGTCTAGTCTGGTCTATCTAGTCTGGTCTGTCTAGTCTGGTCTGTCTAGTCTGATCTGTCTAGTCTGGTCTGTCTAGTCTGGTCTGTCTAGTCTGGCCTGTCTAGTCTGGTCTGTCTAGTCTGGTCTGTCTAGTCTGGTCTGTCTAGTCTGGTCTGTCTAGTCTGGTCTGTCTAGTCTGGTCTGTCTAGTCTGGTCTGTCTAGTCTGGTCTGTCTAGTCTGGTCTGTCTAGTCTGGTCTGTCTAGTCTGGTCTGTCTAGTCTGGTCTGTCTAGTCTGGTCTGTCTAGTCTGGTCTGTCTAGTCTGGTCTGTCTAGTCTGGTCTGTCTAGTCTGATCTGTCTAGTCTGGTCTGTCTAGTCTGGTCTGTCTAGTCTGGTCTGTCTAGTCTGGTCTGTCTAGTCTGGTCTGTCTAGTCAGGTCAGTCTAGTCTGATCTGTCTTGTCTGGTCTGTCTAGTCTGGTCTGTCTAGTCTGGTCTGTCTAGTCTGGTCTGTCTAGTCTGGTCTGTCCAGTCTGGTCTGTATAGTCTGGCCTGTCTAGTCTGGTCTGTCTAGTCTGGTCTGTCTAGTCTGGTCTGTCTAGTCTGCTGTGTCTAGTCTGGTCTGTCTTGTCTGGTCTGTCTAGTCTGGTCTGTCTAGTCTGGCCTGTCTAGTCTGGTCTGTCTAGTCTGGTCTGTCTAGTCTGGTCTGTCTAGTCTGGTCTGTCTAGTCTGGTCTGTCTAGTCTGGTATGTCTAGTCTAGTCTGTCTAGTCTGGTCTGTCTAGTCTAGCCTGTCTAATCTGGTCTGTCTAGTCTGGTCTGTCTACTCTAGTCTGTCTAGCCTGGTCTGTCTAGTCTGGTCTGTCTAGTCTGGTCTGTCTAGTCTGGTTTGTCTAGTCTGATATATCTAGTCTGGTCTATCTAGTCTGCCTAGTCTGGTATGTCTAATCTTACCGGTGGTGACATATAGTCAATATCCCGTCTAGTCTATCCTATCTAGTTTACGTTATTTTGATGATGAAAACAATATCTCTTATAGTTTTATCCGATTATTTAATTATTAACTTACTTTGTAACGGTACAACAAGAAAGACGGGCAAGATACCAATAATTCCAGCTAATCCAGCTTCACTCCACAAGAAATACATCACGATAAAGGAACTAGTTGGAGCAACCCACATATGATGTATAAAAATGGAGACAATCTCAAATCTGCTAACATCGTTAGACAATAGATTTACAACCTTTCCGGCAGCTGTATCGCCCAGAGCCGTCCTACTCAGCCGCAGAGCCTAAAAATCGCAAAATAATCGTTTTAGAAAGTCGAGAGTGTGTAGTGTGAAAATTGTTTACTTTTCTGTAAATTAATGAGCAACAGGCAGCTCTGACCCGAATGCCGTAGTGGAAGGCGCCGAAAATGTATTGGTTTATGAGTAAAGCTGAGCCGGCGTTTATTCCAACCAAAGCTCCGGCGTACCACAAAGCTTCTTCTTTTACCATCACGCTGCCCGGGCGGAAGTATTCCAGCAATTTTCCTAACATCAGCGGCTGTAGCAACCTCAATCCCAGGTCCATCAACGCTAGCAGAAACCCTAACAGCAAATATTCCGGCCAGAAAGTTTTCACCAAAACTTTCAATAAACTGGGTTTCTTGTTCACCTTCCGCGTCACCTCCAAGTGTCTGTTCCATTTCCTGTAAATTCAAACGGGGGATTTATTACAGGCTCAAGGGACATTCCCCAGGGCGAAGAATCATCATTAAATGTTATTTCGAAAAAGACGTGGGGGCACGGTTTGTTTGCCTTACGCCTCACACATTCTTTTTACGGGCGGCCGACAGGCAAAAGCAAATTACACGTTTCTTAATTTCACTGCACTAGTGTTTGTATAGATTGGGCCGAATTTCACCGGCTGTCGAAAGATATGAATTTATAATGAACAACATCGCATTTATTTTCATTACACCAAACATGACTTTCGGAATGTTTTATGAGATTAAATGTTGAGATTAAATTTTATTACTTTCACCTATATAATATCAGTCATTAATTTTATATTGTCGGTTTTAATAAAAATACCAGGCAAAACCATACCAGATTAGCCAAGACAAAACCAGAAAAGATCAACAGGACGGAACCAGAAGAAATCAAACAAGACCATACAGGACCAGACAAGACCAGATAAGACCCAACAAGACCAGACAAGTCCATACAAAACCAGACCAGAGCAGACAAGGCCAGAAAAACCAAATAAGAATAGAAAAGACCAGACAAAACCAGACAAGATCAGACAAGACCAGACCACACAAGACCCAACAAGACCAGACGAGGCCTAACAAGACCAGACAATACCAGCGAATACCAAGCAAAACCAGACAAGATCAGACAACACAGGACAAGATTAGCAAAAGCTTTGTGAATCAGATGAAGTGCAATTAGACAAACCAAATTAGAATAAACAAAACGAGTCTAGAAAGACGAGTTTAACTTACAACAAGGCTAATTTAGGCCAACAAAATTAGAGTAGTCCCAATAAACTGAACTGACCAAACTTTACTAGATATGCATAAATAAATATGTAAACTAAACCAGTTATACCAGCCTATTTAAGCACACATAGATACATAAAACTAGAGCATATACTTTAGTTATAATAGGTTTTTCATTAAAAGCGACTAATTTTGTTTTTTCAATTAAAAGACTTGTGGGTTAGTTATGGAAATTGTTTTTATTTCAAATGAAAGTACAATCGATGCCATTAATAATGGAATACGACATCGTTCAAATGTCCGCCGCGGAAGTGCTGGCACGAGTGAATACGCTGGACTCAATTTTCCATGAATCGAGCACACAAATCGGCCGAAATACCATGAATTTCGTGTTCGATGTTGTCCTGCAGCTTCTCTAACGTTGCTGGCTTGTTGGCATAGACCAGCGATTTAATGTTCCCTAAAGAAAAAGTCCAAAGGGGTTAAATAAGGCGACCATTCGCGAGGACCTTTGCGTGAGATAACTCGCTCGCCGAATATGGTCATCAATAGGGCTCGGATAAATATGCATTAAAAATTAGAAAATATGTACATATAATATGGACCAAAAAATCTAAAATATGGAAAAAATATGGAGTTAAAAATAACAATAACTTTAAAGTGTAATTTAATGTTTAAAGTGTAATTTAACACAGTTTAATGTGAAAAATAAATAAGAACAATTTTGTTCGCCTTCCGTTTCATTCACATTATTGAAATTATTGCAGTAGGTACACAATACATTTTCAAATTTTCAAAATTAAAACTCTTTCTGTTTGGTAGAAATAATGCTTTGTACTGGCTGAATGATCTTTCAACATCACAGGATGTCACTGGAGCATAGTTAAATTTGCACAATTCTGCAAGTAAGTGGGGCACGCCTAGGTTGTCTTCTAATCTTCCGCCCAGCATTTTTTTAGGGTATCAAATACTTTATTTTTTTCCAAAACATAACTTAATTTTTCTATAACCCCGTCAGCAACGAGGCCTTCAGCTTCAAACACTTTTTTTCTATTGTACTAATAATTTTCAGGTTGTTATTCAATGATGTTGAAAGATTTTCTAGTGCCTTTATCTGGTGTGATAAAAAACAATAAAAAAAATCGATACGCATAGTCTCATCTTCAAGAAGTTCTTTTGAGACTAAAATACTAGCAGCATCGTCTTCTAATTCATAAATATTTGTTTTGATTTCATTAAAATGTTGAGTGTAGGCCGAGAAGCGATAGCAGTTGAATGCTATCGCTTCTCGGCCTATGGCTAAGATCAAAGTGTAGTAGTATTCAACTGCTGTCAGCCATGTACCCCAACGTGTCAGCACTGGCTCCGGCAGCAAAAGAAAGTCGGGATACATCTCTTTAAATTTGGAGATCCTGTTTGGTGCTTTCGAAAAGTTTTTCTTCACATTTGATACTAATCTATTGATACCATGTTCTATGCACGTTGCATGGATCATTTTTAGACATAGAGCATATAGAGCAGTGGTCCCTAACCCTATGCCCGCGGGCACCTTGGCGCCCACCGACCGTTTTACGTGTGCCCGCCGCATGTAAACGTAACCAAAATAGCAGCATATATTGCAGAACTTATTCAAGTAGGGACAGAAGAACTGGAGGTAGAAATTTTGGACCTTCAAAACAACATTTTCCTAAAATGCAATGTATCAGATGAGAACTTCTTCAAAAGAATAAGATGCCTGCCGCCCGATCATCTTTCTAAAATGTGCTCTTGAGTGCTAAAAGGTTTAAAAGGGATCCTTGATATAGAGGATATAGAGCTTCAAGAGCATCTGCTGCTTTAACCATATAAGGAAGCAAGAAAACTTGTTCATATTTAATTCCATTAGATCACAAAACACCCATAGCATCATCAAAAAGCTTCGCTGATGTTTGATGGTTGTATTTAGGAAGTTCTTCACACGCCTATAAAAAAGATTTTGCTTTATCTATCTTCAAATAGACGACCAATAATCACGTTGCCTGTGCAACGACCTTGAGTATCTGTAGTTTCGTCGATTGCAACCCATATGGAGCCATAGTTTTTCGTAAATTTTATATTTCCTAGTAATATTTACCTTATGTTTCGCAGTAGATACGTGTTGCGTTATTAAAAAACGTTACTCAGTCGATACAGATTTTTCACAGACATTACAAAACAACACTTTCCCATCGGTACTCAACGATTGATTTGGAAAATTTTCGATATATTTTTCCAGTTTGAGCCGCACAATATCATAGCAAGCGTAATATCAAAATGGCGCAAACGCGAATTTTGTGCATTGCTGTTCCGTGCTAAAATATTGAAAATATGGATGATTTTTTTTTTTTGTAAAATATGGACTTACCTTTGAAATATGGAAAAATATGATAACATTTTCTCCTTCCAAATATCATAATTTGTGTGGAAAACAAAGTAAACACCGAAAATAATTTGAATTGAAAATATGTATTTACATATTAATCCGGGCCCTAGTCATCAACATTTCGCTTGATTGGTACTTTGTACGTAGGAACCACATATCAACCAAGTCCATAGCATCGAGCTAGTCCCAAAAATACTCCGATATCATGGCCCTGTAGCGATCGCCGTTGATGGTTGTTGGCGCGTCGTTTTCATCAAAAAATAAAAATGGGCCGATGACGTCGTCGGCATGAAAACCGCACCAAACACTTATTTTTATTTGTTTATTTTTCTCAATTTATGTCGCCATTTTACTTGTTGACAAACCCATCGAGCCAGCATTGAGCTTCATCATTCAGAGCCCAATTAGCGAATGTGCGACGCTTAGAAGGGTCAGTTGGCTTCAGTTCTTCAGTCAACGCTATCTTAGGCTGGGCGCATACGTACGGTTTCCGAATTCGGTTTCCTGATTCGGAGACCCGAATGTTAGTACATTTTCCGAACGAAAAAAAAACCTGGCGTTCGTTTCGGAAATAAACCGTGCGTTCGGGTCATTCAGAACGGAAAAAACCGAATGACGTCATCCCGAACGCAGCGCTCACATACATTTTTGATAATCGGCCGCACACGAACGGAAATTTTCGTTCGGAACTTTTCTTCCGTATCAAAACAACCTCATGTACGTCTTTTGTTTTAAGTTTTCTATTTCATGTCATTGTGAAGTTCATCAAAGGATTTCATTGACATCCTATAAAATTTGAAGAACTCTTCTGGATGTGCTTACAATTTTTCTCTTTTCAAATAGAATTGACTCTTTTATTCTGTTGGTGTTTAGTGGGTGTACCCAATATCGACGTTTCCTTTTTTTCTTACTTAGTGCCAGTAAAAGCGCAATAGAAATTAATTCGTCGTCGTCTATCTTAAACGAGCCCGAAGGGCGAGTTCCCCCATTTGCTGGAGCATTGTAAAATCATTTCCGCACGAAATTTGACTAAGATTTTTCGCCCGACAATTATTATTTAAGAAATAAATAGATTTAGATTAATTACAACATTGGAAATTATTTAATTTTTTAATGTTGGTACTCACAAACTTTGACATTTTTACTAATTCAAATTAATTAGGTACATAATATGTCATTTTTCTACATGTCAGACGCACAGCAAAATTAAAAAAATCACTCTTATTTTCTATATTATCGTGACAAATATGGTGTAAAGTAGCGTTTTCTAAATTAGATTTTATTGTCTTATATTTAATTTATTTTGTAAGTGTCCCTGAAAGGTTAAAATTTACTGGTCACTTTACCGCATCGTGGTCGTACTTTACAACATTGTGTGTAAAAATCTGGTTTCGTTGGACGTATACACGATGTCAAATCTAGCTTTACAATTCAGGAGGCCAAAAATGTTATTTGTTTCATATTCATATAAATTTTTGATTTAGAATTTAATTTAAACGAGTGATTCGGATGATGCTGCAGCGGCGGCTGTGGCAATTATCATTGCAGTTGCTGGAAGTCAGCAACATCCTTGTCGTCGCCGCCCAAGGTTTTGGGTTAGGCCCAGTCTTGTCTGAGGCAGCAAAAAGTATAGTATGGGGGATTTTTTGAAGGATTTAGTGTTTGATGATGTTGATGAATTTAACTTAGAATACAGAAATGACATTGGCTTTAAAAACTTCTTTAGAATGAAAAATTCCGATTTTGAAAATCTTTTAAGTATGATTGCGCCGAAAAGACACGACATTCAGACAACCAAACGAAACTGCGATTTCTATTAGGCCATCGTGTCGTTTATTTCGATTTTTATACTCGGGATTTATATCATCCCACAGTAAATTACGCTCGCTGTACATTTCAATGAATGTAATTGTTTGTTCATCACTCCAACTCATGCCGCTTAAATAACTTAATAATTCATAAACTAAATAAAAAATAACCAAACCAATAGCAAAACAAACACGGAATGACTGAACAGTCGATCGACACACTGCTGTTGATAGTTTTGCTCGGTACGGTTTCTTTTGATCCGAACAGACTTGATTCAGGTTGCGTTCGGTTCGGCCCAGCTTCATTCGACAAGGCCGGGCGGCACCGTCCATGCTTGTTCGGCATTACAGATCGACAATGTCGATCGTCTCCATTCGGCATAGTGTGGAAGTACCTTTACTTATAAAATGTTCAACTGTTAGAACATTTTCCGAACGGAAAAAAAGCCTGGCATTCGTTTCGGAAACAAACCGTGCGTTCGTGTAATTCAGAACGGAAAAAAACGAAAGACGTCATCCCGAACGCAGCGCTCGCATACATTTTTGATAATTCGCAGCACACGAACGTGAATATCCGTTCGGAACTTTTCTTCCGCATCCAAACAACCTCATGCACGTTCATCTATTTTGTTTTAAGTTTTCTCTTTCATGCCATTATGCACTTCATCAAAGGATTTCATTGACATCCTATAACATTTGAAGAACTCTTCTGGATGTGCTCGCAATTTTTCTCTTTTCAAATAGAATTGACTCTCTTTTATTCTTTTGGTGTTTAGCAGGTGTACCCAATATCGACGTTTCCTTTTTTCTTACTTAGCGCCAGTAAAAGTGCAATAGAAATTAATTCGTGGTCGTCCATCTTACACGTGCTTTGACGAAAGCGTCTCTCTACCTACTGGCAGTGTAAATTCCTAATACAAAAACTCGATCGTCTGGGCTAGTCTCGCGGAATTCCGAATCATGAATCCGGATCAGGAAACAGAATCCGGAAACCGTGCGTATGCGGCCAGACTTATACTGGCGGAGAGCTAAATCGAATGGCCACGCTATTTTCCTCACTTCGAGCATTCCGTTGTCGCACAGGCACTGGGATAGTATGCAATGCATAAGTTGTTTCGAATTTTTGCAACATACGTTTAATAGTCCTTCTTGTCGGACGGTTTCGTCGACCGAAAATTGGAATAAGCGCGCACAACGTCGTTGCGATAGAACGTGAACTTGAAAAAGTTGAGAAAGTTTAATAATTTGAAAATGTTGTTGAAGCGTGCTCTTCATGATTAAATGTCATAGACTGACGTTTCAAAATCTGAAAGAATTGCGAAGCAAACTTCACTCCTATTCGAGAAATGCCAAAAACAAAATGCGTCGTCCCTATTGAAAAACCCAATATATAAGTATGTCTAGTATATATACTAAAACTAGACATATACCTTAGGTAATGTATGTACCTAAAGTATATGTATAATTTATGTCTATTCTAGTGGTATACTTTATTTCATCTGATTTTATCGATCGGCTCAGTTTTATAAATATTTGATTATTTTTTTCTTTTAAACAGATAATAAAATAAAATTTTTAAAAAAGTAAGTTTGCATTATATTTTGATGAAATAATAAAGGAATTATTTACATTTTTCGAAAATATGTGATGAATAATGTATTTGTAGATTAATTTTGTTTAATCCTGATTTAATATTTACTTTTATTAAATAGGTAATCAGAGAGATAAGAACAGTTAAGAGCAGATTAAGTAGATGGACATGGGTAGACTAGCCCAACAAGACTACATTTCATCAGATTTATATTTATTTCTAAACTAATTCATTGTAGTCTAAAGTAATTTAAATAATTTACTTCCCCCTCGAAGTATCTACACCTTGACGAAGGCATTATGCCGGGTGGGGAAGCTTGAGTGTCTTAATGATCCTGACAGCTATGCTGACAGTAGCGTAACTACCTGTAGGGTCACCCAAGTCAGACAGATCAAGGGAGAAGGCTCAGACTAAGATAGGTACCCGGTCCTCCAAGGATGGGGGTTGAGTCGTGAGGCCAGCAACTTTACACCCGTAAAAGCTACATTACCGCCAAAACACCTACTAAAATTAAGCTTTGGATATTAGATAGAAGACGAAAACAGCAAAGAAAATGGACTTTGAATTTTGGAACATAGAACATACGAGCAATCCGAAACAAAGAGCAAGAAGTAGTATCTGAATTCATAAATCGCAATATGGATATAGGCAGTGATGGATCCAGGGGGGGACTGAGGGGCTCAAGGGAGGGACTCGAGGTGCGAGTTTTCTGGCTTCTATTCAACGATTCGACTTTAATCAACGATTCGTCTTATCTTCACGGTAACCGCCGCAGTATTTTAAATCACTGTTTCGCTTTCACAGCAACTGCAGGCTGTTGCATTAGATCTCGACCTTTGTTATGAGATGGTAGAAAATGTAGTAGCAGCAGCTGAAGCGCATCAAGATACAAAAGAGTTTTTTCAAAATATCAAAATGTTGTTACAAATTCTCGCTACATTATCAGTAACCTACTTGCAGTGTGGAGCACAGCTTCTCTTCGCTCAAACAAACAAAATCGTACCTTAGTACGACAACAATCCAAGACAGGTTAACCGGTTTGGCTTCCATATATTCCATGAATTTCCCACGAAATCATTGAGGAATATGCGAAAAGTTATCCGGGGAGATTTGTGTGAGGGAAAATGTGTGTTTTTTAGTGTTTTCTTTGCTAGTCTTTACTTTACTTACCCTCAGCGGGGTCAATAGCCAAATAGTTGGAAGGCACGGTGAAGATGTCGTCAATGATAATGGTGAAAGGTTGAAAAACCTTTGTGACCAACATAATCTAAAGATTACCTTTTTTCGCACATAGCTAAATCGAACAAATTCCAAATCATCACTGCCGAGTGAAGCGATCATTGCCTAGTAAAGCTCCTTTCATACACATCAGTCACGCACGTTTCCGTTCCGTCAGGTCCGAGAAGTATCAGTTACAAAAAATATGTTTTCTTAGTAGTCAAATGGCGCTGCCTACACTGAGTCGGCGCAGTCGCGAATCAGAACCGGCCGTCGTACTGCAGTCACGGAACCGTCAATAGGAGATTTCTTCTCAACGATATTTTTATGTTTGAGTGACGGCGTTTTATAATTCCTTAAAAAGTGAAAATGGGTGGTGATGATGAGAAGTTAATTGAATGTGTTCGAAGATACCCAGTACTGTACGACTTATCAAATAGTAAATATATGGATACTGTTTTCAAAAACGGAATATGGAAGAAAATTTTTGAAGAAATAAATACAGATTCGGTCATTATGAAATACTGAACAAATTTGGTTTCATCGTCGATCAATTCTCCAAATTATGTGATAAATTCTCCTTCTGTTTCCCCATGCCTCGTAAACCCATTTTCGTTTCTTCTTGTTGATCTCTGTTGATTTTCCTCTCCTTCGTACAAAATTAATGCTATGACAGCCAAGTCGTTACCTCCCACCGAAAACGCCATAACTATAAATCACAAGAATGTCACTAGGAACAACGAGAAGATGTAAAAAGTTTTGACATGGAAAATTTTGAACGCGACAATGGGCATGGAAAATTTTGAACACGACAAATTTTGAACATAGACAAAAGACGATTAGAACATAAATTGGTGCAACTACAAACGAGTACAGAAACCGAATATGAACATATTATACAATGTATAAAGGAAGCTGCGATGGAATCTTTAGGGACAACGGATCTGAAGAACCATATTGGTGGGATAGAGAAATAGAAGAACGAATAACAGCAAGAAACAAATATATCAAAAGCTTATCCAGACGGGAGACTCTGAGATCAAGGAGAGATACCAGCAATTAAATAGGAAAGTGGAACAAGAAATCATAAACAAGAAAAACAGCTCGTGGCTCAAAATGTGCGAGTACGTCGACCAAAATATAGGCGGTACTAAGAGTTCAGAGGCATGAAAGACCGTCCAATCGCTAAGAACATCATCAAAAACTGGATTCAAAATTAATAACATCTCCAAGAAAGGATGGGTTGGTCATTTTACAAAATTGGTAACAGAAACAAGGCTTCTTCTGCATTACGTAGAGGAAAATGAACAAAAACACATCGATGGGGAAACCTTGACACTAGATATGTCCCTCGTAAAAGAAGCAATCAAAACGACTAGAAGATAACTTAGAATAACTTAGAAGATCCCCAGGATCTGGAGGAAAACACCCGGAGTTTGAACGATTTGGCCCTTAAAAACTGAAGGTTTTATTGAAGAATTTATTTGAGCGGTGTCTAAATGGTGCAAATATTCCAAAAGCCTGGCGAACGTCATATATCACAGCCGTACATAAAAATGGACCACCCACATAATTTCCGGGGAATCGCTGTTATTCCTACAATAGGCAGAATATATTCTCGTATACTGAAGACCCTAATAGAAGACCATATTAACAACCTGAAGAACAGGCTGGATTTCGAGCAGGTCGCTCAACAATCAACAACCTTTTCACCCTTAAAATAGCCTTAGAAAAGCGTATGCAAAGAGGCAGAGAAACACATATAGCCCTTGTTGATCTAGAATACTCTTACGATAGCGTCCCGATATCACAACTATGGGAAAGAATGGAGAAACTAGAGTTCAGACCGACTGTACTACAGGCCACTAAAAACTACTATAGGGTTAATTCTGCAAGATGGAAGCTAGGAACAGGCCTGACAGAGTTTAAGACCGCCAAGTTACTCAAACAGGGGTTCTGTCTATCCCCTACTGTTTTTAAAATTTACCTTGACCGATCCCTTAGAGGGTGGACAAGAAAATGTTCACAAATGGGACTGAGAGTGGGAGATGACACGCTCTATAGTTTATATTTTGCTAACGATCAGATTGTGATAGTAGAGGATGAAGACGATTTGGGGTATATGGTCAGAAAACTGAAAGAGGGATACGAAACAGCTGGTCTTTTGATGAACATGAGTAAATGCGAATACCTGGCAATAGACACAAACATCCAGAATAATCTTCTTTTAGAGAACGAATTTATGAAAGGAGTAAAAAAAAAGAAGCTGTGGAGTCTTACCGAGAGATAGAGTGAGAAATGAGGAGATCCGAAATAGAATGGGCAGGGAAAAGAATATTTCAGACGAAGTTGAAAAAAAACCAACTGACTTGGTTCGGTCACACAAAAAGAATGGATGATAATTAGAGGTCGGAACTTTAGGTAATTGCCTATTTTTTTCTTTATAGGCATATGAAAAAGATAAGCAAATAAATCCGTTTTACATGATTCTCTATCGTTTTACGCTAGTTTTAAAAACCTATTTTGCTGTTTTAAATTGATCTCTTATAGCGCCTATTTGTGACCTATTTTTTTTTTTTTTTTTAAGTTTGGTTCGATGTGAATACCGGGTTTGCCGACCCTTCGAACACGTCGGCCTATGGCCTATTGTATTCTATCACATTCACTTTAGGCCCAGAAACCTGTTGTTATTGTAAATTGCGCTAATAGCCATTTTACACATTTGTCTTCTGGAAAAAATGCGGCCGGCGCAGGGGATAGAACTCGGACCTCTATACCTATCAGTTAGCGCTCTAACATGAGGCCACGAGCGTCACCACTACACCACTCGCGCCGGCATTTGTGACCTAAAATAGTGAAAAATTGTTTATTCATAATTGTTTAGTCTGTGTGAAATTACGGAACGCATTCTTTTTATCTACGCATTAGCAACTGGTACCACTTGGCACCAGCAAACGTGTTCTTCTCGTGTTTGTGAATCCTAACCTCAAAATTACACGTTTGTTTACAAAGTTACAATATTTCTGCGGGGACCGTTAGAATGCCGACAGATAAAAGCATCAACCAAACTTTTAATTTTCTTAGATTGTAATGGAATTTGACTGTATCAGTGCAGAGTCTATACGCAAGGAACAACATTGTTTTGAAAATTCAGACATTAAAAATTCTTTGGCATATATTTCATTATTTTAACAGAAACAATTACAAAATTGGAAAAAAACTGGAACCCCATTAACAGAGTCTGTATCATTGGTGGACAATGTATTAAACCATTTGAAAACTGCACCAGGCAAAAATAAAATTTTAAACTTGAGGCTGTTTTAGAAAAAAATCCAGACTTTTCTATTTTACGGATTGTAGGAAAAGTGGCGAAAATGTTGAGCTTCCTGAAAACATAAAGCCAGAAACAGCGGTAATGTTGAAGTATGCACCGGTAACGTTATGCGATGTTGAACGTTCTTTTTCCGCTTATAAAATGGTTTTATCTGACAGAAGGCACAGCCTTACACCAGACAATTTAGAATAAATTTTGGTAGTTTATTGCAACAGCAAATATGACACCGAAACAAACAATAATAATTAAGAAATGTTTTTCCTTTTGTTAAATTTTATAATAGAAGTATTGTTTTTTTTTATTCTTTATAGAATTTAAGTAATTAATTTTGCGCAATATAAAGATGGCCAAAGCACATAAAGGTTTGAATAAAATACTGCATTCTTTTTATAAATTTTAATAAAAAATATCCTATTTTAAGCGAATATTTTCGGAAACCTGCATTTCCTTCTTTTCTTTGTAGAACCTATTAAAAACCTATTTTGTGTTTTTTGACAACCTTATAACCTATCTATTCTAACAATTTGTAATACCTAAAGTTCCGAGCTTTGATATGAGATGATAATAGATGGCATAAGAAAGTGTTGGAATGGATACCGCCGAAGAGGAGAAAGAGAGGAATAAGATAGGAAGAAGATAGGAGAATATGGAAACTGGGTAAGGAGAGGCGGCGATAGCCCTAGAAATCCGTGTAAAAAGAAAAAATAAGTTAAATTTATGTAAACTAATTAATTTTAGTCTAAACCATGATAATTTATAAACAAATTATATGTAATTTCCAGGGTATTTATATAATTTATAAACAAATTGCGCACATAAAAATTTCAATAAATTCCTATTTATTTTCAACAAAGTCCAAGAAATAGAAAACTTTATACAACGTCTAACATCTTTCTATAACAGTTTGGTTTGGAATTGCTAAAACAAACATATAACGAGATTTGATTCACAAATTTACATTCGCCAAATGTTATACAAACTATAAAATATTTTACAGTTTAATAAAATAATTAATTCTCAATAAAAGAAAAAAATGAGAAACTTAATTAAACTAGTGTTTTTCAGAACTATAATACGGCTAGACTAATTCTAACTCTATTGCAATCTTTACATTGTTAAGCTCAGGGCCGTTTCTGGTTTATTTTTTTGTGAGCCTACAACGATTCATGCCTTTACCCGTTTAGATTTTTGAGCACACCTTGCAAGAAGAAAACCATTAATATTACCCTAGATTAGTTCTAATTGAAACTATGCTTGACGATTTATAATTGCAATTTTCACATTTCATGAATTGTCATTAATAAACAACAACTAATTTTTTTGTCTAAAAATTGTCCTTAATAAACAACTTAACAACAAACGATTTTCCATCGAAAACTTCTGAACGAGTTAATTTAGATTTGTTAAAGAAACCGAGGCATTTAATCTATTTCGATTAGATCTATTTCCGCATAGAAAAGTTTCAAAACAAATTGTGTGAACGTACTTTTCGAGTCGGTCGCCCACTTGCTGGCTCCTGTCGCTCTTCAAAGGATTATAAAGATCATCGGCTTCCAGTTCTTTGCTGTAACCCTTCTTGAACATCCCTATCGTGTATCTAAAACCAAAGAAAGAAACACATTTAGATAAACAAAAAACACATAATAAACGTTAAGCTTGATTACATTTAGTTAAACCAGACAAATCTATTTTTAATTGACTAATCGTTGTTTTCCTATGTAGTAAACATCTAAATTTACTTTGTCTATTAAGTCTACTTAAGTTACGGTAGAAGTAGAAAATTGGTAAATGTATAAATTTATTGTTATCGCAATTAGCAATAACGGCAGGTAAATGTGAGTTTAAATCTGATTTCAGGTTCATATACACTCACTCACCCCTCGATTTACACGGTAGATACGTTTCTGGATAAATCGAGAGCTTATCTAGCTGAGTAGATTTGTTTAAATTTTCTTTCTCACCTTGATTATATTTGCGACTTTGGCGATTGCAGTTTTTGAAGAGTCAGTTAGGTAACTTTTAATCGAACTTTAAAAAGAAACCGGGTAAATTGAGTACCGTGTAAATGGAGGGATGAGTGAGTGTATATGAACCTGAAATCAGATTTCAACTCACATTTACCTGCCGTTATTGCTAATTGCGATACCAATAAATTTGTATGAGTGTATCTAGTTTTACCGGCAATTGTAACCAACGTATATTTGTAAAAATTAAGAATATGAAACTGATTATATTGACTACACTTGGCCTTAAAAATTTCATTTAGACTCAATTTGTACTAATCTCTTTGTACGAACTCCGCCATGGCCGGTCCCAAGCCCGGCTGCGAAAGGAGGAGGGTGGTCGATCTGCCGAATTGATTAGAATCGGGAAACCTACTACAATTGGGGAACCGAGTAAATCAGGCAAGAAACCCCATGGATTTACATCCGAATTATTTACGATTAAATGCTACCGTATCCGGGGCAGCCGATGCGCCAGGACCAAATTTATTACTTAAATTAATATAAATTTAAGGCGAAAATTCGGCTCGCTGCGTGGAATGTTCGTATTGGTCACCACGACGGCCAAAAGGAAATTATTGCCATGGAGCAAACGAAATACGGAATATTATAGCATCATAACATATCATAACGCAAAGGACTTAAGGAGGAGGTCAGAAGATCAACAACCAAAGCAGCACAAATATCCGCAGGACTACATAACATCATTTGGAAGAACAAATATATGTCCTCACACAGAAAAGTCAGAATTTACAAAACATGTGTCCCATTCTAACATACGCGGCCAAAACGAGGGCAGAAACCAACCCAACTAAACAACAAATGCGCACCACCGAAATGAAGAGATACTACGTGCAATATCAGGCGTGACTCTTATTCATCGAAAAAGAAGTAAAGAAAACAAGCAAAATCTGAACGTACAGTACGTGGTGCGATGGACCAGAGCCAGACGAAGAGAGTGGGACAGACACGTCGACCGGATGGGCCCAGAACGACTGGAAAAATGGGCCAAAGTAGCAAAACCCAACACAAAACGATCCATGGGCATTCCGTGTTACAAACCTCCTCCTCCTCCACCTACTTCTTTTTAGGACATTGTCCTGTTTCTATACTCATCTCTGGTCTCTTGCGACCTTGAGCTCCATGACTCGTTCCATCGCTTCGGTGGTCTTGTCTGTCTCTTCTTGTCTGTCTTGTATTGTATGTCTAGTCTTGTCTGTCTAGTCTTGCCGGTCTAGTCTTGTCTGTCTAGTCTTGTCTGTCTAGTCTTGTCTGTCTAGTCTTGTCTGTCTAGTCTTGTCTGTCTAGTCTTGTCAGTCTAGTCTTGTATGTCTAGTCTTGTATGTCTAGTCTTGTCTGTCTAGTCTTGTCTGTCTAGTCTTGTCTGTCTAGTCTTGTCTGTCTAGTCTTGTCTGTCTAGCCTTGTCTGTCTAGTCTTGTCTGTCTAGTCTTGTCTGTCTAGTCTTGTCTGTCTAGTCTTGTCTGTCTAGTCTTGTCTGTCTAGTCTTGTCTGTCTAGTCTTGTCTGTCTAGTCTTGTCTGTCTAGTCTTGTCTGTCTAGTCTTGTCTGTCTAGTCTTGTCTGTCTAGTCTTGTCTGTCTAGTCTTGTCTGTCTAGTCTTGTCTGTCTAGTCTTGTCTGTCTAGTCTTGTCTGTCTAGTCTTGTCTGTCTAGTCTTGTCTGTCTAGTCTTGTCTGTCTAGTCTTGTCTGTCTAGTCTTGTCTGTCTAGTCTTGTCTGTCTAGTCTTGTCTGTCTAGTCTTGTCTGTCTAGTCTTGTCTGTCTAGTCTTGTCTGTCTAGTCTTGTCTGTCTTAGCCTTGTCTGTCTAGTCCTTGTCTGTCTAGTCTTGTCTGTCTAGTCTTGCCTGTCTAGTCTTGTCTGTCTAGTCTTGTCTGTCTAGTCTTGTCTGTCTAGTCTTGTCTGTCTAGTCTTGTCTGTCTAGTTTTGTCTGTCTAGTCTTGTCTGTCTAGTCTTGTCTGTCTAGTCTTGTCTGTCTAGTCTTGTCTGTCTAGACTTGTCTGTCTAGTCTTGTCTGTCTAGTCTTGTCTGTCTAGTCTTGTCTGTCTAGTCTTGTCTGTCTAGTCTTGTCTGTCTAGTCTTGTCTGTCTAGTCTTATCTGTCTAGTCTTGTCTATCTAGTCTTGTCTGTCTAGTCTTGTCTGTCTAGTCTTGTCTGTCTAGTCTTGTATGTCTAGTCTTGTCTGTCTAGTCTTGTCTGTCTAGTCTTGTCTGTCTAGTCTTGTCTGTCTAGTCTTGTCTGTCTAGTCTTGTCTGTCTAGTCTTCTCTGTCTAGTCTTGTCTGTCTAGTCTTGTCTGTCTAGTCTTGTCTGTCTAGTCTTGTCTGTTTAGTCTTGTCTGTCTAGTCTTGTCTGTCTAGTCTTGCCTGTCTAGTCTTGTCTGTCTAGTCTTGTCTGTCTAGTCTTGTCTGTCTAGTCTTGTCTGTCTAGTCTTGTCTGTCTAGTCTTGTCTGTCTAGTCTTGTCTGTCTAGTCTTGTCTGTCTAGTCTTGTCTGTCTAGTCTTGTCTGTCTAGTCTTGTCTGTCTAGTCTTGTCTGTCTAGTCTTGTCTGTCTAGTCTTGTCTGTCTAGTCTTGTCTGTCTAGTCTTGTCTGTCTAGTCTTGTCTGTCTAGTCTTGTCTGTCTAGTCTTGTCTGTCTAGTCTTGTCTGTCTAGTCTTGTCTGTCTAGTCTTGTCTGTCTAGTCTTGTCTGTCTAGTCTTGTCTGTCTAGTCTTGTCTGTCTAGTCTTGTCTGTCTAGTCTTGTCTGTCTAGTCTTGTCTGTCTAGTCTTGTCTGTCTAGTCTTGTCTGTCTAGTCTTGTCTGTCTAGTCTTATCTGTCTAGTCTTGTCTGTCTAGTCTTGTCTGTCTAGTCTTGTCTGTCTAGTCTTGTCTGTCTAGTCTTGTCTGTCTAGTCTTGTCTGTCTAGTCTTGTCTGTCTAGTCTTGTCTGTCTAGTCTTGTCTGTCTAGTCTTGTCTGTCTAGTCTTGTCTGTCTAGTCTTGTCTGTCTAGTCTTGTCTGTCTAGTCTTGTCTGTCTAGTCTTGTCTGTCTAGTCTTGTCTGTCTAGTCTTGTCTGTCTAGTCTTGTCTGTCTAGTCTTGTCTGTCTAGTCTTGTCTGTCTAGTCTTGTCTGTCTAGTCTTGTCTGTCTAGTCTTGTCTGTCTAGTCTTGTCTGTCTAGTCTGTCTAGTCTTGTCTGTCTAGTCTTGTCTGTCTAGTCTTGTCTGCCTAGTCTTGTCTGTCTAGTCTTGTCTGTCTAGTCTTGTCTGTCTAGTCTTGTCTGTCTAGTCTTGTCTGTCTAGTCTTGTCTGTCTAGTCTTGTCTGTCTAGTCTTGTCTGTCTAGTCTTGTCTGTCTAGTCTTGTCTGTCTAGTCTTGTCTGTCTAGTCTTGTCTGTCTAGTCTTGTCTGTCTAGTCTTGTCTGTCTAGTCTTGTCTGTCTAGTCTTGTCTGTCTAGTCTTGCCTGTCTAGTCTTGTCTGTCTAGTCTTGTCTGTCTAGTCTTGTCTGTCTAGTCTTGTCCGTCTAGTCTTGTCTGTCTAGTCTTGTCTGTCTAGTCTTGTCTGTCTAGTCTTGTCTGTCTAGTCTTGTCTGTCTAGTCTTGTATGTCTAGTCTTGTCTGTCTAGTGTTGTCTGTCTAGTCTTGTCTGTCTAGTCTTGTCTGTCTAGTCTTGTCTGTCTAGTCTTGTCTGTCTAGTCTTGTCAGTCTAGTCTTGTCTGTGTAGTCTTGTCTGTCTAGTCTTGTCTGTCTAGTCTTGTCTGTCTAGTCTTATCTGTCTAGTCTTGTCTGTCTAGTCTTGTCTGTCTAGTGTTGTCTGTATGGTCTTGTCTGTCTAGTCTTGTCTGTCTAGTCTTATCTGTCTAGTCTTGTCTGTCTAGTCTTGTCTGTCTAGTCTTGTCTGTCTAGTCTTGTCTGTCTAGTCTTGTCTGTCTAGTCTTGTCTGTCTAGTCTTGTCTGTCTAGTCTTGTCTGTCTAGTCTTGTCTGTCTAGTCTTGTCTGTCTAGTCTTGTCTGTCTAGTCTTGTCTGTCTAGTCTTGTCTGTCTAGTCTTGTCTGTCTAGTCTTGTCTGTCTAGTCTTGTCTGTCTAGTCTTGTCTGTCTAGTCTTGTCTGTCTAGTCTTGTCTGTCTAGTCTTGTCTGTCTAGTCTTGTCTGTCTAGTCTTGTCTGTCTAGTCTTGTCTGTCTAGTCTTGTCTGTCTAGTCTTGTCTGTCTAGTCTTGTCTGTCTAGTCTTGTCTGTCTAGTCTTGTCTGTCTAGTCTTGTCTGTCTAGTCTTGTCTGTCTAGTCTTGTCTGTCTAGTCTTGTCTGTCTAGTCTTGTCTGTCTAGTCTTGTCTGTCTAGTCTTGTCTGTCTAGTCTTGTCTGTCTAGTCTTGTCTGTCTAGTCTTGTCTGTCTAGTCTTGTCTGTCTAGTCTTGTCTGTCTAGTCTTGTCTGTCTAGTCTTGTCTGTCTAGTCTTGTCTGTCTAGTCTTGTCTGTCTAGTCTTGTCTGTCTAGTCTTGTCTGTCTAGTCTTGTCTGTCTAGTCTTGTCTGTCTAGTCTTGTCTGTCTAGTCTTGTCTGTCTAGTCTTCTCTGTCTAGTCTTGTCTGTCTAGTCTTGTCTGTCTAGTCTTGTCTGTCTAGTCTTGTCTGTCTAGTCTTGTATGTCTAGTCTTGTCTGTCTAGTCTTGTCTGTCTAGTCTTGTCTGTCTAGTCTTGTCTGTCTAGTCTTGTCTGTCTAGTCTTGTCTGTCTAGTCTTGTCTGTCTAGTCTTGTCTGTCTAGTCTTGTCTGTCTAGTCTTGTCTGTCTAGTCTTGTCTGTCTAGTCTTGTCTGTCTAGTCTTGTCTGTCTAGTCTTGTCTGTCTAGTCTTGTCTGTCTAGTCTTGTCTGTCTAGTCTTGTCTGTCTAGTCTTGTCTGTCTAGTCTTGTCTGTCTAGTCTTGTCTGTCTAGTCTTGTCTGTCTAGTCTTGTCTGTCTAGTCTTGTCTGTCTAGTCTTGTCTGTCTAGTCTTGTCTGTCTAGTCTTGTCTGTCTAGTCTTGTCTGTCTAGTCTTGTCTGTCTAGTCTTGTCTGTCTAGTCTTGTCTGTCTAGTCTTGTCTGTCTAGTCTTGTCTGTCTAGTCTTGTCTGTCTAGTCTTGTCTGTCTAGTCTTGTCTGTCTAGTCTTGTCTGTCTAGTCTTGTCTGTCTAGTCTTGTCTGTCTAGTCTTGTCTGTCTAGTCGTGTCTGTCTAGTCTTGTCTGTCTAGTCTTGTCTGTCTAGTCTTGTCTGTCTAGTCTTGTCTGTCTAGTCTTGTCTGTCTAGTCTTGTCTGTCTAGTCTTGTCTGTCTAGTCTTGTCTGTCTAGTCTTGTCTGTCTAGTCTTATCTGTCTAGTCTTGTCTGTCTAGTCTTGTCTGTCTAGTCTTGTCTGTCTAGTCTTGTCTGTCTAGTCTTGTCTGTCTAGTCTTGTCTGTCTAGTCTTGTCTGTCTAGTCTTGTCTGTCTAGTCTTGTCTGTCTAGTCTTGTCTGTCTAGTCTTGTCTGTCTAGTCTTGTCTGTCTAGTCTTGTCTGTCTAGTCTTGTCTGTCTAGTCTTGTCTGTCTAGTCTTGTCTGTCTAGTCTTGTCTGTCTAGTCTTGTCTGTCTAGTCTTGTCTGTCTAGTCTTGTCTGTCTAGTCTTGTCTGTCTAGTCTTGTCTGTCTAGTCTGTCTAGTCTTGTCTGTCTAGTCTTGTCTGTCTAGTCTTGTCTGCCTAGTCTTGTCTGTCTAGTCTTGTCTGTCTAGTCTTGTCTGTCTAGTCTTGTCTGTCTAGTCTTGTCTGTCTAGTCTTGTCTGTCTAGTCTTGTCTGTCTAGTCTTGTCTGTCTAGTCTTGTCTGTCTAGTCTTGTCTGTCTAGTCTTGTCTGTTTAGTCTTGTCTGTCTAGTCTTGTCTGTCTAGTCTTGTCTGTCTAGTCTTGCCTGTCTAGTCTTGTCTGTCTAGTCTTGTCTGTCTAGTCTTGTCTGTCTAGTCTTGTCCGTCTAGTCTTGTCTGTCTAGTCTTGTCTGTCTAGTCTTGTCTGTCTAGTCTTGTCTGTCTAGTCTTGTCTGTCTAGTCTTGTCTGTCTAGTCTTGTCTGTCTAGTCTTGTCTGTCTAGTCTTGTCTGTCTAGTCTTGTCTGTCTAGTCTTGTCTGTCTAGTCTTGTCTGTCTAGTCTTGTCTGTCTAGTCTTGTCTGTCTAGTCTTGTCTGTCTAGTCTTGTCTGTCTAGTCTTGTCTGTCTAGTCTTGTCTGTCTAGTCTTGTCTGTCTAGTCTTGTCTGTCTAGTCTTGTCTGTCTAGTCTTGTCTGTCTAGTCTTGTTTGTCTAGTCTTGTCTGTCTAGTCTTGTCTGTCTAGTGTTGTCTGTCTAGTCTTGTCTGTCTAGTCTTCTCTGTCTAGCCTTGTACATATTCAGATCAACATTAAATTTATATAAAATAGTGCTGTTAAATTATCTCCTAATTTCCCAAGTTAATCCTAATTACACGGTGAAATATTCCTGTAATTCCAAACGCAATCTAGAAATAATTATGATTATTGCGGCCTGATGCCGGCCGTTGCGACAGCATTTTAATCGAAAAACATAATTTCCCCGTGCTCAATGTAATCAGCGAAACATGTAAATAGGGAACGTACATTGAGATTTTAATACTCGTTTGAATTGCTTTTGATTAAAATTCCGCATGGAAGAACGTGCGGCTGATAATCTCGGTTTCCCTCTATTATTTCATTTTGTTCTGTTTGTAGCAATTGCGCGTTCGATTGTTCATCAGCTCGCCTATTCATCGATCACAGGAAGTTTCTTGAATGCGAATTCGACGCTAATTGGATGCGTCTATCGCGTATAAAGTTATTTAAACCATTAAGGAAGTTGAATCGAGATCGTTAATTTGTTTGTTGTTTCCGTTTGAAATTAAATCTTGCGATTTCTTGTCGCGATATTGTTTTTTAATTGAGTATTAGATGTTTTAATTGACGCCCAAGGCTTATACATTCGTTTATATGTTTAGTTAGATAAGACCAAATTAGACGGAACACGATATAACAAAAAAAGGTTACAAAGAAGTGGTGTATTTATATAATCTATTGTAAAAACCTTGGGCAATGTACAAAGATATAACAGCAAATTGTAATTTAGTTTGTCCAAACTATGTTTGTCTGTTCTAATCCAAATTATAGTTTCAATATGGTCGGTAATTTGTTTTGAGATGAAATTTGCTTGCTACGTGATTCTCCTCTACGTAGTTGGACTGGCAGTTTGTTTATTTAATGGGAAATCGCAAAAATAGAATTTTATAATTTTCTATTTTTGATGCATTGAATGTGAAATAACGAGTTAAAATTGTATGGCGACCTTGACAGAAACCTTTTTCGCGTCTCCGTCTGCCAAGACCTTTGGCTGCAAAACCATTTTTATGATGCAATTTCCTTTTCTTTGAAATATTTTAATTTACATTTGTAATATAAGATTTCCTATTATACACTTTGATTTGTCATATATTGACACAAACAGACCAAAAGTAAACAAGAAATTAACAATAAGACAAATAAGTTTTCACTTATATTTTAGAAGACTAGATAGAAAATACTAGACAGTCCATAATATACAGGGTGTTAGGCAAAACGGCAAAAATTCAAGTGGTTATTCCTTGGCCTATTCTAAGAATATTTTGTCGTATGCAGATTTCTGAAAAATCATTTGTTTCATGATACAGGATGAACAAAATCTGGGAGAGTAACAACATTTTATTATCAAAAAGTACATGTTGAAGTTGCTCAAACTACAAAAATTGTTTGAAATGGCTTCCTCCAGCCTGGATTATTCAATCTTCTCGTCATTGAATGGCAAACTCTTTCAAACACACCAGGGTTGTTTCTACTGGAGTTACACCTAAAATTATTCGGTTTCGCATTTCGTCCAAATTCTCAACTGGAGTAGCGTAAACTAATGACTTCAAATAGCCCCATAAGAAATAATCCAGGGGGTTTAAATCTGAGGATTGAGCAGGCCATGAGTACCAATCCAATAAAAAGTCACGAGCAACCAAACTTAATTGTGGTGGTGCAAAAACCATCATGCCAAAAACCACATTGCAATTTTTGTCGCCAATGGTACATCCTGCAGAAACTCGGGCAGTTTTTCTTCCAAAAAGTTGCGATACATCTCGCCAGTAAGTCTTGCTGGTATAAATACCGGTCCAAATGGATAGTCAGCCACAATTTCAACCCAATCATCTCAAGGAGAACTGATGTTGAAATCGATCTTCACATACCTCATGCGAATTTTCATCTTGCCTTTCATTTTTCCTCATGCGAATTTTCAGCCACACAACATGGTTGTTATGAAAATTCTTTATTGCATTTCTTGAGAAACTGGCTTCATCGGTGAAAAGAATCTGTATCAGGAATTGAGGGATTAGAACTAATGTTTGCAAAAACCATTGATATAACGCAGTATGTGGACATACAGGGAACCAACAGATCCTGCAAGTCTCGAGCTTCAGATATCTGGGATGCTTGTTGAGCAGTGAGTGGGATAACAAGCAGGAAACAGGGTCCCGCATCGAGCAGGCTAGAGCAGCATTTAGCAATATGAAGAAGGTTCTTACATCCCGAGACTTGTCAATACCTCTGCGTATTCGATTACTACGGTGCTATGTATTTCCAACTTTGTACTATGGAATGGAAGGATGGACTTTAACAAAGGCAATGTGTGACCGACTGGAAGGGTTCGAGATGTGGTGCTACCGCCGCCTGCTGCGAATATCATGGGTAGACAGAGTCCGAAACACCGAGGTACTTGCCCGTGTCCAGAAGCAACTAGAAGACTACGCGATGTTTACCGTCAAAAAAAACGCTAGTTGGAATATTTTTGGTTATGAGAGGGGAAAAGTACCGTATCTTGCAGAATATCATGCAAGACAAAATCAAAGGTAGCAGAGGACCAGGAAGAACACGCACGTCCTGGCTGAAAAACCTGAGAGAGTGGTATGGTGTCAGTTCTACTAGCCTGTTTGGTGCCGCTGCTAATAAAATAAAAATCATTATGATGATCGCCGACGTCCTCGGAGGACATGGCACGTAAAGAAGAAGAAAGAAGAATATGTGGACGATAATCAGCAGGTAGTAGTGCCTGAGCACGTTGAGTGTGGCATGGATACAACAAGTTGCCCATTTCCAAACTGACCAATTATTTACATTCAACGTTTTGGCAGTTTTCTTTTTTCTCATCTTCCTCTAGCACATTCTGTTCAATTTGTACCGTTCTTACTGTCATTATTCTCCATGGTCCTCCATGGTCATTTCGTTTCAATGTGCCCGTTTCACGAAGACGTCGTTGAATATTTTCGAAGATTTTCGGTCTGGGATATTACGGCTAGGAAACCGTTCAATAAACAATCGTCTAGCTTGTAATAAATTGCCAACAGCAAGTCCATACATGAAATGCAGAGGATAAAGGTGGTAGAGGACTTCACTAACTATTAAAGCAACAGACATTTTGTACGACATTTTCCGCATCGTCCAGTCATACGTGCAGTCAAAAGGTGCTCACAACGGGCGGAACGGAACCGAGGGTTTATTTGCCTCGATGAAACCCAAATCGAACAGGTACCACAGTTCAAGTATTTGGGATCGCTTGTGACAGAGAAAGAATTGGCGTTGACGGTCGATGTTCATAGCTGGATCGGCCAAGCAACATCAACATTCGCCTAGTTCAGGTGGTACATATGGAAACGGAGGAATATCACCGTCAAAACCAAAATACGCTTAATCCTTCAAAAAATCCAAAGAACGTTAATCCTTCGAATTCTTGTTTATGGATCGGAAACGTGGACACTGCTCAAACCGGAACTATACAAGCTCGAGGTCTTCCAAATGCGAAGCTTGAGATAAATACTCCGTATCTCTATGCACGGCCGACTCCGAAACGAGACGATAAGAAAAAGCTGCGATCAATAGACACCGATCGAAGAAGAAATACAAAAACGAAGACTGCGTTAGTTTGGCCACGTCTATCGGATGAATAACACCCGGCTTCCACGCAAACTAATTTGGTGGGAGCGACCGCCAACTGGAGAATACAAAGAAATGCGCCAAAGAAGACATGGTTGAAATAAGTGGAAGAAGATCTGAGAAACCAAAGACTGGATATCCATCAAGCCAAGGACATCGCCATCAATCGGAAAGAGTGGAAACGTATCGTGAATGGAGCAAGAAATCCTGCGGCACCAACAACCGCGTATTGGTTGCAACGGCGACTCCCTCTTCAATCGCCGGCTATGGATTTAAAAAAAAAACTACTTAAGACACATCAAACAGACAAACGGCACTTAATGTAAATATCTGCGACCGATACAGGTGATGATCGCTGATGAGACGTATAAGATAAAACAGCCGTTCCAAGTTATCGTCAACAATTTTTTGTATTTGATAAGTTCATTAATTTTTTATACTTTGATAAACTCATTGTCGTACGCCACACTTTTAATTCTATTACATTTTATTACATTTTTAGTATCATTTACATTAATGATTTCAACAAATATCGAATATGGTTGTCGCAAATTTTGTTCACCCTGTGTCTTCGAAACTAAGGGGTTTTCCAGAAATCATCATAAGACAAAATATTCTTAGAATAGGCCAAGGAATAACCCCTTGAATTTTTGCCGCATGTTTATCTAACACCCTGTATAATTGAGATAAGATAGACTGGGCAGGCAGGCAAGAAACTTTTTAATTGAAACTTTTAAATCTTTTTAAATGAAACTTTTAAAATTCCCTGTTAGAGCCAAGTGTAGAAACAATTACTTTATTCAATTTATAGAACGTAATTACTTTTAATGGCAATAGCCGTCTGTAGCGTTTAACGATTTCTAAATATAATTTAAAAGAAAGAAAAGAAAAACCCGTATGGAAATTCTTGTAAAATTTCCTTGCAAAATTTAGACGTTCGTACAATTGCGCTTTATGGTTCTTGTAATTTATATAACCAGAAGGTTAGAGCAATTAAGCCGTAAAGTTTGCACAAAAGACGTGGCCGGCTGCCAGTAATTCTTTCGGGCTATTCGCCATTCTGCTAGGAAGCTAATATACGTATCTTCCGCGCTTCCTAGAAGATTTATACGGGAATTTCGTAAATGCTAATTCTAGTTTACGAGAGAAGGAAATGAACAGCCGACCTCATAAATCTCGCAGGGATATTGCGTATTCCCTTTTGTAAATTTTCCAAATTATTTCGCGAAATAGTTTCTTGCATAAAATATTGAGGGAAATTTGTCTGTCTGTCTTAGACATTTATCCTTGCAAAAGCCAATGAAAGATAATTTAAACTTTCTATACTATGCAAAAGTTCCGGTATGCAATTTTCGCAGAAAATGTTTAAAAGTTTGCTATTGGATGCCATGTTCGAAACAAGAAATAAGTAAAATAAAAAGGATTTGACTTGGCTTCAATGTGAATTACTATGAACGTGCCAGAGAGAAAGGCAGTAGATAACAAGATTTCTTATAGAAAATTTAATTTTCTACTTTAAGTTTAATATGAAATTTTTTTCAAAATTTCGCTTAGTATCCGAGTTATTCTCGCATTTTTGAGACGAGAAAAATGTAAAACAAAAACGAGGTTTTGATTTTGTTCAAAGTTGATTATCACCAAATTCACAGAATAAAAATCAATAGATTTCAAGGTTTCTTATAAGAAATTTAATTCTCTAAAAGTTTTATTTGTAATATTTTTCAACTTTTCCCATAGTTTCCGTATTATTTACGAAATTTTGAGACGAAAAAAATATAAAACGAGATAGTATATTTTGCAACTAGGGCAGTAGGTTGTCAATTCGACATGAGAGCAAAATTGTGTTGCTCTAAGTGTTGCCAACAATATTTTTTATTACTCATGCGAAGGGATGTATCTTACAAGTTTGGGATTCAGGTGCCATAAAAAAAATGGAATCAAAAATGAAGAATTTGCTTTCTCAATTTGAGGGGTCCAATGCAATAACTGGACAAGTCCATGTTTCTCAAAATACGGGTTATTATGTAGACATACATGTCCCTCTAACGTATCTACATAATCCTGTACAAGAACTGAACATTTATTCAGTTCTTGTACAGGAGAAGATAAGAAAAAAATAAGAACACGTCATGTTCTGAGTATAAATCTGATTAGTAGCTTCCGTATTCATATGTTAAATTTAGTTTAGTTGAAGAAACAATACTTGAGTGTACTAGAAATTGTATTAGAGTCTATTAGAAATAAACATATTCAAAATAATGGGACTTTTATTATCAACATTACTTAATATTTTCTCAATACTTTGTAAAAAGTGGACATATCCAAAATATAATCCATATTTTTGTTGTTACAATATATTATAAACAAATATATAACACGACTATAAAAACTTGGGACAACAAATGAACATAATGGAAACAGAAAAATTAATTTTTCCAAACATGTACGCCAGAAAAACGTTTTTCCTCTCTCCTCAAAAATGTGCATAACTGGACTTGTCCACTTATTGCATTGAGGCCCTCAATTGTCTCCGCTGTTGTGGATTCGTCATAAGAACTCTCCTCAGTCTCCGCTACCACCATATAATTTCCATTCATTTTAAAACGACTTCTTTAATTTTTATTTTGTAACGAAAAAATTCACTTCAAGTCACTTTTTTGATATTGAGGTCTTGATTGCGTTTATTTTATTTATTTAAATGTTTTTTTTAATGTAATCTCGCGATATTGAATAGTTATGTGGTAATACAACAAAAATTGGCATTTCTCGTACTAAAAAACGTGCGCCAAGTTAGTACTTTTAATGCATGAGTAATAAAAATAATGTTTTGGTATTGTTCAAGGTTGTTTATTACCAACTTTGCAGATAAAAAGTACCGATAAACTAACGATAAATACTAAATTTTCTTATAGAAAACTAAATTTTCTAAAAATTTCTTAAAATTTCCGTGTTAATTACGATTTTTTAAGAAAACACAATGCAAAAACAATAATCTTTTATTCAAAGTTCATTATTACCAAATAGACAGATTATACCTCACGAAATAAAAAGGTTTCTTATAGAAAATTTAATTTTCTGCAAGTCTTTTCGAAACATTTTTCAAAATTTGGCTTAGTTTCCGAGTTATCATGTCATTTTTGTAGACAAAAATTATAAAACAAATCCGCACAACAAATCAGTACAACCAACCACATTATAAACAAAAAAAAACAATAAAAATTGTTTTGTCGAGTTGTTTAATACAACAGACTAGACTAGACAAGATGTAGGCAAGACTGTACACAAAAAAGATTATCCACACGAATCTAGACATAGACAAAAGTAGACAAAACAGACAATGACAAGACAAGACATAGACAAGAATAGATACAGACAAAACTAAACAGACACTAGGCTAGGCATAGACAAGATTGCATACATACAAGATTAGAGACAGTTAAGACTAGACTAGTCGAGGCTAGGCACAGACAAAACGAAACACAAAGAAGACTAAACACAGATCCGACTATATACAAACAAGACTAGATAAGTGCAGGACAAAATACAATCAAGACTAGTCACAGACAAAACACGATTGGACTAAACTCAGACAGGGCTAGACAAAGACTGGACTCAGACAGAGGCAGTCAAGACCAGATACAAACTAGACAAGACAGAGACAAAACTAGACACACATAAGACTAAGAATAGGGATAGGACAAAACTTAGTCAAGATGAGATACAGATAAAAGATAAAACAGACAAGATTAGACATAGACAGGATTATATAAACAGACAAGAATAGAGACAGTTAATGCTAGACTAGATGCGGACGAGGCTAGATACAGACAAAATTAGACTTGAAATATATACAGACAAGGCTAGCCACAGACAAAATTAGACACAACCAAGTTCTGACTATATACAAACAAGACTAGACACGTACAGGACTATGCACAATCAAAATTAGACACGTATAGGACTAGACACAATCAAGACTAGTGACACACAAAATTATTAGACAAGACTAAACTCAAGTCTAGACAAAACTAGACACAAGCAGAGGAAAGATGAGGTACGGGCGAGGCTTTCTAATAGACTATACATAGACAAAATTAACCACACCAATAAAGAAACAGACAAGACTAGACAATGAAAAAAGTACACATAGACAAGAATAGACACAGTAAAGACCAGATATAGACAAGGCTAAGCAATACATAACTAGACACAGGGATAACTAGATACTGATAAGACTGGACACAGATAAGATTAGATACAGACTAGTTCCCAAGTTATTAACAGACTAACTTACATTTAGAAACCTAGTCTATCTAGACTAATTCTTGAATAATTTAGGAAATAAAATCAAATCCAATTTTGTGTCTATCTAGACCCAAGTTATAAACAGACTAACTTGCATTTAGAAACCTAGTCTATCTAGAGTAATTCTTAAATGATTTGGGAAATAAACTCACAGACAAACTTACATGTAGAAACCTTGTCTATCTAGACTAATTTGGGAAACAAACTCAAATCAAATTTTGCGTCTATCCAGACCAATTCCCAAGTTATACAAAGATTAACTTGCATTTGGAAACCTACTTTTAACTTTCTAGACTAATTCTTGAATAATTTGGGAAATAAATTCAAATCAAATTTTGTGTCTGTCTAGACAAATTCGCAAGTTATAAATAGACTAACTTACATTTTGAAACCTAGTCTATCTAAACTAATTCTTGAATATTTGAGGAAATAAATTAAAATCAAATTTTGTGTCTATCTAAACTAATTCAAAAGTTATAAACAGACAAACTTGCATTTAGAGACCTAGCCTATTTAGACTAATTCTTGAATAATTTTGAACATAAACTCAAATTTTGTCAAATAAAATTTTGTGTCTATCTAGACTAATTCCCAAGTTATAAACACATAAACTTACATTTAGAAACCTAGTCTATCTAGACTAATTCCCAAGTTATAAACACATAAACTTACATTTAGAAACCTAGTCTATCTAGACTAACTAATTCTTGAATAATTTGGGAAACAAACTCATATCCAATTTTGCGTCTATCTAGACCCAAGTTATAAACAGTCTGCTTTTAGAAACGGACTGATTAGAAGCAGACTGCTTTTAGAAACCTAGTCTATTTAGACTAATTCTTGAATAATTTGGGAAAAAACACTCAAATCAATATTATGTCTATCTAGACTAATTCCCAAGTTATAAACAGACAAACTTACATTTAAAAACTTAGTCTATCTAGACAAAACTAGACACAAACAAGACTAGACATATACAGGATTATATGCAGACAAGATTAGTCAAGACAAGAGTAGACACATAGAAGACTAAACCCAGACAGGGCTAAACAAAAACTAGACACAGACTCTAGTCTTGTCTGTGTCTAGTTTTTGTTTAGCCCTGTCTGGGTTTACATATTCACATATTTACATATTCACATATTCGACTAGACATATTAGAGTATACAAAGACTAGACTAGACACAGCCTATTTGTATTTTCCTTCATGTGCAGACTAGCTCATGAAAGCCAGCATTCTATCCAAAAGGCTGGTTGTAATGATATCAGTTTTAATTTTCTATTTTTATCACTTTACCGAGATCTCTGTACCTGAGTTATTGAATTCTAAACTGCTGTTCATTATCCAGTCTAGATAATTGTTTGGCGTGTTTATCAAGGACAAGGACCACCACTCTCTCGATTTTGGTACCGTTAATATATCATATTCATCCTTAGGCCAGGTAAGTTCATGCATCCGCAATCCCCAAAGATCGTATATCGTCTCCATATTTCGGTATCTGTCCAATAAAACAGTACGTGTGCCGCGGTTTCTTTTGGCCACACTCACAGAGGGGACTTTCTCTTGTACCAAATCTGTGGGGGTATGCTTTGAAAATAGCATGGCCTGTTATTAACAGGATAGCGTGGTGGGACAGAGTGATGTTGAAACCCCTCCAGGTCTTAATGGACGGTATAAACAGCTTGGTCCACAAGCCTGTTGTAGCCACATCCAATCTGTCCTGCCAGAGCTTCTCGAAATGTCCTTTGGATCACGATATTAAAGCCTGTTTGGGCAATTTACTAAATGAAATTGGCAGATCTTCCTTGTCAGCTGCTTGTTTGGCAAACATGTCTGCTCGTGCATTGCTTTCAAAACCAGCGTGGGCCTTAACCCTATGCCAACGGATCTTGTTCTTCCTTGAAACTCTGGCAGCTGTCTTTCACGTCTACAACAATAATTCAGTGTGTGCATTTAAATTCTTCAGAGCATCCACAATAGATCGGCTGTCACAAATGATTGAACAGGGTCTGCTGCTGTTACTTTCCCCACAACGCAAGGCTTGCAGTATGGCCAAAAGTTCAGCTTGAAAGATTTAGCAATACTTTTCTAATTCAATAAGCTTATGGTAAGCCCCCCGTACCTCTGATCGAACTCGAACCGTCCGTGTACACCCGCAGTTGAAATATATCACTCAGTGTCAAATGGTATGTAACCAGCGACAATTGTGAAGGGTGAATTAGTTCACATATATACTCGGTATTATCTTATATATTCTCGGTATTTACGGTCAGTTCGAGGTCGCTCAGTACATCTGGTAAGTCCATTATATCTTTAATAAGCGTATCGTCTGCTATCTGGTGAGAGTTATGGAGGGCCAGCTGCTTGAAACGGATGTCGGCTGTAAGAAGACCCGTAATCACACAGGCTGCCTCAGAGGAGACTGTGCGATACGCTTTTGCAGCACGGATGGTGCTGAGGCGCTGTACGCTCAATAGCTTTAGGCTTCCTTTCACGCCAGACGATTTCTGCCATATTGGAGCAGCGCATAATAGTGCGGGTTCTATAGCGCCGCGGTAGATATCACTCAGCTGTGATCTCTCCAGACCCCACTCCCTTCTCGCAGCGATACTAAGCTTTATGCTGAACCGTTTTATCCCACCACAATTCGTGTGTTCTCCGAAGTTCAGGAATCTGTCAATGATGACACCTAAGTACCAGCCTAAGTGCCAACACAAGTTGTTGGCATCTAATTTTTGTATTCCCGAGAGTGAATACGGGACTCCTTTGCTTCGAAGATCTGACGAAGAAAGGGGCCTCGCTCTCTTGGGCATTAAAATTACGTCTGGTTTCAATTGTCCACTGGCAAAGAATAGCTAGAGACCAATCAGTTTTCTCCTTTAAGAGTAGAAATATTTGCAGAGTAGAAACGTATCATCCGCATAAGCAACAATTTCGCAATCTTCATATAATATATTCCAGAATCCTGGACCTGACTTTGAACCCTGTGGACAACCTTTGCTTATTTCTATGTATAAACCAACTTCACCGATTACTGTTCTGCGATCTACAAAGTAAAACATGGCTAACTTGATTAGCTTGTCAGGATAATCTTTTTCAATCAGCCTGCAGATCGTCAGCCTAGACTAGACACAGGCAAGACTAGGCACATGCAAGACTCAACGCAGAAACAGGACCAGAGATAGACAAGATTATACACATACACAGGGCTAGACACAAATAAGAGTAATATTAGACAAGACAAGAGATAGTCTAGAAGTCTAGACTATAGACAGGCTATACTGGTCTCATGACCTAATAAAAGTTTGCAGATACAGACAAGGCTAGGCAGAAACAAAACTAGACATAGATAAGGCTAGGCACAGATTAGACATGGACAAGACTAGTTTTATACAGGACTAGACACAGACAAGACTAGATATAGACAGTAGTATACATACAGAGAAGATTAGAGACAGTCAAGAGTAGAATAGACATTGACGATTCTAGACATTGAAACAACTATACACAAAGAGAACTAGACACTAATAATATGGTATATAAGAGTATATAAGACTAGACGCGTACAGGACTAGATGCATACAAGACTAGTCACAGACAAGACGAGTCACAGACAAAACTAAACCCAGACGGCCCAAGACCTAGACGCAGACTAGACTAGACAAAGACTAGACTAGACACAGACAAGACTGGGTATAGGCAAGAGGCACAAACAAGACTCAACACAGAAACAAGACCACAGACAGGCACGATTATACACATACACAGGGCTAGACACAGATAAGACTAATATCAGACAAGACAAGAGAGAGTTTAGTCCAGGGGTGGGCAAATCTTTTGGGAGTCGAGCCACATTGTGGATGAAAATTAGTTGAAAAAATTAGTTGAAAATTATATGACTATGAAATAGCATAGAATAGTCAAACTATAATGTGGAATGTGCAATGCAATGGATCTCAGCGGAACAATGCTGTCATAGTTATTGAAATTCTACATATGCCCGACATACTACGATCCGTTTTAGACTTCGCACTTTCTCCACGAAACATAAAAGCTGGATTTCAAACGACTGGGATTTTACTGTTCAATTCTTATATTTTTCGTCGATTCGAACTCTATATCTTCATTCTATGCTCTAATACTACACCTGCTAAACTTGACACTCAAGACAAAAAATAGAATTCCAGCGCTGTATTGTGATTTAAAGTACACAAAACGGAATCGAAAACGCGCACGAAAAAGGAATATACAAACAGAAGTTACTACGCAAGAAGAATGAACAACTTCCGAAGAGCAATTTTTAATTAGCGAAAATGAGCCATAATTAATGCAAACATCTTCGTCTTGTACGCGTGGCTTTTCGTCGGTTTTTGTTTGATGGGACCCTTGCAGGGAGCGACTCCAGTCCCAAAATCGAATCGTAGACGTAAGTGAATGAAAAGTGCAATCCTGAATCCATCAGCAAGAATCTTTTAGAATTACAAGAAAAGCAGAAGGCGTGTGCCAATTTGAAAAGGCCAAAAAAGACCTCGAAGAAGTCACAAAAGGAGGAATCAACACCGCCGAAGAGTGGTAGGAAATCCCATCAAACTGTCGAAAATATGAAGGCCACGTTCAAATACTGTGATTTAAGGTTTCCTCACGTTTTCGAGGTCGCTGCTCACGAAAGCGAATTCAAAATTTAAAAATGGCGGATGCTAATATACTGGATGATTTTTCCAAAAAGCATAAAAAACATAACAAAATTAGGAATAATTTTATTAACCCTAGAAGCCCAATCATATTTTACTGACCATAAAGCCCATTGGGTTTGAGTAAGTAAAAATTACATAGATTGGGATTGACCTTCTAGACTTAAAATGAAATATACAAAATTTGTTCAAATTTTTAATCATCAGATGTATCTGGTTTAGAAGCTGAAGCTGTAATTTCTGAAAATAATTCGATAGCTTCCTGAAAAATCCACTATATTTTTTTCTGCGGAAGTTTTCAAAAATTTAATTTTCGGATCTGATGAAATCAGAAGTTTTCGGATTTTCTTTTTAGCTTTTTTATGTTGCAATACGAAATAAATAAGTTCATATTGTGGGTACTATGTATAGATTGAATCCCTCCAAGATCCTGAAATTATAATTAGAGGAAGACGGTGAGGTACAATAGATCTATGAACGTCACAGTAGAAGTTACCACCGAAACCTAAAAAATCTATCTATGTATAGATAAATTTGTAATTGCTTGCTCAGTGAAGTAATATTTTGGCAGGACACAATTTCAAAAACAACTTTTTTGTTTTTATATTATTACACATAGATTATTGTCATTATTATTTTTAAATGAAAGTAATTTATAAAATGCTTCGCGGGCCGCATGAAATGTCGACGCGGGCCTTATGCGGCCCGCGGGCCGCATAAGGCCCGCGTGCCGATATTTGGCTAGACCTGGTCTAAATATACAGGCTATATTGGGCACATGATTGTCACTTTAATTTAATTTTTATCTAAGGGAAAAGTTTTCAGAAACAGACAAAGGTAAGCAGAAACAAATGTACACATAGGAGACTAGACTATAGTTGCCGCAGCCACCCGATGGAGTAATAAACTTGCGTGATCTTCACGTGATTTTCGGGGGATGATTCCCTATTGGTCAGTGCAAACGCTTTTGAAGCCTGATCACGCAGCCGAAACTTTAAACCAGTCGACCATTCCGGTTGTATGCCACGTGCTTTCGAGTTTTCAGTGTTTCTGTCTTAGTTAAAATTAGTGATTACATGTTATCCATAAATCAGTCTTTTTCAAGACTTTGTTTTTTAAAATTAATATAAAATTTGGCAAAGCAGTGTAAATCAGGCTTTTTAAAACGTCACTGCGAACTATCACGTGAACGCGGCGTAATCACTCCACGGGGTCGCTGCGGCAAGTATAGGCACTGGTAAGACTAGACATAGACAAGGCTAGATATAAACAAAACTAGACACAGACAAGACAAGATATAGACAAAACTATACACCTACAGGACTATACACATACATGACTAATCACAGACAAGACTAGTCACAAACAATATTAAACCCAGACAGGGCAAGGCATAGACTAGAGACAGACCAGACTAGACGCAGACTAGAGTGGAGAAAGACAAGTCTAGACACTGGCAAGACTAGGCACATACGAGACTAGTCACAAACAAGAGTAAGCCCAGAAAGGGCAAGACATAAATTAGACATAGACCAGACTAGACGCAGAGTAGACTAGACAAAGACTAGACTAGACACTGACAAGACTAGGCATAGGCAAGATATACAACACATACAAGAGTCGTCGCAGACAAGACTAGATACAAACAAGACCAGAGACAGATAAGATTATACACATACACAAGACTAGACACAGATAAGACTAATATCAGGCAAGAGAACAAATCGTGTAGACAGATACAGGTTATAATGACTATACAAGACTAGATGCAGAATAGACTAGACACGAGCGAGACGAGGGACATACAAGACTGGACTCGGACAAGACTAGACACAATCTAGTCTTGTTTGTGAGTAGTCTAGGCCAGACACAGTTTATACTTTGCACATGGCTAATCTAATTTTATCTTAAGCTGAACTGCCTTTTACATGTGTAATACATAAAATGGCTTTGACTGGTTAATAAATGTTAGTTGTTTGAAATTATCGTTTGGTTTTACTGTAATTTAGTGGGATATTTATTAACGGTGCAAAATAAACACTGAAATTCCTGAAATCGATTGTTGGCTTCGACTATTTTCTAAAAAGTTTGTTTAATTTATGGCGATTAAACTAAATCTGTCCAAACATATCAAAGGCTAACATCAAACGGAACTTTCCACGTGAATATTTACAACCAAGTATCCTCGAAACTAACAAGAACATATAACAAACTAGTTAGTTAAATACACGTTGCTCAAATTAGAAGTAAAGGTCGGAGAATCCAGAAAGTTTGTTTAAACCGGACATTGAACTAGGTCCTCCTCGGTAGTGCACTGACAACATACCCGCCCGGCAAGCGGGAGACCCGGGTTCGATTCCCAGTCGGCGAGGCAACAACTAGGGCGGTTTTCACTAACCGTGCGGGCTGCGCGGGCTGCGGGCTGCCCACCCTGAATGAATGCGAAATATGCGATACCGGGGTGGTGCTTACTAAAATTCAAAGGGGAATAGGGCACTGAACAAGACTAAGACGATATTATTCTAAAGCATTATAGTTAATTTAAAAACTAGACTAAACTAGACTAGGAATATAGGTGGAAGATGAGGAAGAATAGAACCTCAAATTAGATATAGAGACTTAAAGGGAAAGGTTGAAAGAAATGCATAAAAGTTTAATTTAAATCTATTTTTTAACTAAATAAAGCTTTCTTTCTATATTTGATATACAGGTATACCTGAATACTAATAAGTTCTAGACAAAATATTTAAAACCCAAAGATTATGTCTCAAACCATATATGAACCATTGAGTAAAACTATACAATAGTATGTCCTTCTTTGTGTATTTTGAATTACTAACGCTAAGGTATTTTTAAGGTGCATTAAAGATCTGCGAATTTCGTAATTGCACAAGGAACGTAAGTCCATATTGGAGGGAAGATCAATAAAATACAAACTACTCTATCTCTTAGATGCCTTATGTGCCATCCCTCATAAACAGAAAAAAAGCTGATAAACTTCTCTGATAAAATTTGTGTTTTGTAATTTAATATACTTCTGCTCACAAACGACGAAATAGAGACTAAAGAGCATATTAGTTTAATCTAATTTCTAACTAAACAAAGCGTTCTTTGAATATTATGAAACAAACTAAAAAGTTTGAGATCAAATACCCAAAACCAAAACAAATTCTATTTACTCAACGAATCTCTATCGAACAATTTTATCCTATATCGTGCCGTATCGATTTCATGTTACACGAGAAGCTGATAAGACAAATGTGGACCATTGTACGAATTTCTGACACACTACACCAGTTAGCTTGATATGTCAGTCAAGGTCACATTACGCTGCTACTTACACAACAATTTTCCATAACGTCGAACATAATTAGGATAACACCATAGAATACACCATAGATAACACCAAAGAAAATAAACCATCATTTAGTTCTATCGTGCAATTAGAACTTAAATGAGTAGAACTCGAATTGGTACAATTTGTATAACTAAAATTTTAATAATTAGAATTTCATTAACTAGAAGCTGATTAATTAGAAATAGATATATATATATATATATATATATATATATATATATATATATATATATATATATATATATATATATATATATATTTATATATATATATATATATATATATATATATGTAATTGTGTGTTTAAAAGTTTGTAATTCATTCAAGAATGCTTTAGTTTACACGTGTAAATGGAATAGGTATGTCTAGTTGGAACTAGTTATACTTGTGTGAATTGTTCAATTTAGATCGTATTCGGAACGTTTGTTTGTTTCGTTGGTAATAGTTAAGCTTGTGTCATAAATAATTTATGTAATTAATCAAGTTCATTTGAAACAATCTTGTTTAAATACTTCGTACATAACATTTTCACATTTAAAATTTAACATTTTCACACGTAAACATTTATTTCATAATATAAACTATTTTTTACATTTGAAACTTTTACTTAAATTGTATGAAACATTAAGTTTGAATTATCAAAAATAGTTTCAATTATGAAATAAATGTTTACGTGTGAAAATGTTAATATTTAAATGTTAAATGTTAAGTTTCAGATTTATTGTAGAAATAAGGAAATAAGGAATATGTTTCACCAATTGTATCACCAACGTTTTACTGTGGCTTTTTCAAGCAACGATATACAAATTCAAATTAAAACATTTAATTTAATTAATATTTAAATTAACTCAAATGTTGGTATAACAAACAGTGTTGGTAAAACAGAGGTTGTAAAAACAATCTATGTTTTTATCTTTAGTATTGCAATGAAGTTTCAACAAGTAACAACACAATCAATCAATTCTTCTTCTTCTTTCGAATAGGCCTACTTTGGACCACGCTTGTTCAACTGTTGGGCTTTGACCTTTGCCCAGTATTGTCGCATCTTCTGTCGGTGTAACTCCTTTCTCTCTTCTGTCCAGGGGGTACCTTTCCTTCGAGGTTTTTCCTGAAATCCACGGACTTCCTTCAGGGTGCGTCTCACAGACTGTCTGTTTTTGAGATCTGTTATTCCCAATTCTTTAATATCCTTCTCAGTCTCTGTCAACCAAGTGGTACGAAGCTTCTTGTTTTGCCAGAAGGTGAACAGACGGTTGGTTAGTCGGTTTGGAGGCAATCTTGCAACGTGGCCATAGAAAACTACCCTTCTTTTCCTTGCACAGTCAGAGAGCATCTCATTATGTTCGTAGAGCTCAGAATTATGCCGTCTTCGGAATTCCCCATCTTCCTTTACCGGGCCTGGGATCTTCCTGAGGATTTTACTCTCTCTGTTTCCTAATTTCTCTATTAGAGCCCTTCGGTTCAAGGAAAGACACTCCATGGCATACAAGACTTCTGGTCGTAAGACTGATGTGTAGTGCTTAAGTTTCAGGTTGCGTGACAGGCATTTTTTATTGTAGGTGTTCTTAGTCAGCCGATAGGCTAGTTCTAATTTGCTTACTTTCATGGATAATGATGCTCTTTCTGATAAGTTGGGTTCAATCCACACGCCGAGATACTTAAATTTCTTAGTCCTCTTGATGTTTCCCAGATCTAGTAACATGTCTCTGTTTGCTTCTCTGATGTTGGTGAAGAATTCTGTTTGCTCCAGCGACACTTGAAGACCCACTTTGGCAGCCTGTTTTCTGAATCAGTTTACCTGCATTGTTGACATCTCAAGAGAATCTAAAAACAGTGCCATATCATCTGCAAAGGCCAGGCAATCTACAACCAGTCCATCGTTCTTGCGTCCTTGGTAGATACCACTCTGAGCACCCAAATTGTTCAATTCCTTGCGACAGTCTCTCATAACCTTTTCAAGGACACGCGTGAAGAGAAGTGGGGAAAGTCCATCTCCTTGTCTCACTCCTGTTTTTATTTGAAAGCTTTCTGAAATGTCGCCTCTAAATTTAACCTTGGAATAGGGGTTGGTCAAAGTTTCTAGGATGAGTCTGCGGGTTTTGTTGTCCAGTGCTAGTTCCTGGAGTATTTTGTTAAGCGTTTCTCTATCAATGGAACCACCTTGCGGTTTCTCATCTTGGAGTATGCAAGTACAGTTTTAAGATTCAGGATCTGTTCAACACAGGATCGGGTCTTCCTGAAGCCCCCCTGGAATGCTCCCAGTTGACTATCCAACTGATTTTCTGGCCTCGTTTGTAACGCCTTCGAGAGAATCTTGTATATTACCGGGACGAGAGAAATTCCACGGTAGTTGTTTAGATCAGTAAAATCTCCCTTTTTGCGAAGCGGATGGATCAGAGCAAATTTCCAATCGGGTGGAAATTTCTCTGTTTCCCAGATGCTCTGGATGATCTAGGTTAGCTTGCGCACAGCATTGTTTGCAGCACCTTTCCACAGTTCAGCAACGATAGAGTCCTCTCCTGCTGCCTTATTATTTTTAAGAAGTTGAATGATCTGGCCTGAACTTCTTCCATTGAAGGGGGAAGCGAGTCCAGGTTTAGCGTGGTTTGTTTATAGTCGAAGTCTTCGCTGGGTGGGTCACAGTTGAGTCGATTTTTAAAGTACTGAGCCAAAAGGTGGCAGTTGTCCTTGTCGTTATAAGCCAGTTTGCCTTGTGAGTCTCTGAAGTGGAGGCTTGGCGGAGCGTATTGAGCCTGCTTAAAGGTTCCAAAGAAATCTTTGGAATTATTATTAGCAAAGCTCTCTTCGATTTGGGTTAGTTGGTTTTGTGTGAAGGTTCGTTTGGTTCAATGGAAGGTTCAATTCATTGTCAAGTGGAAGGTTCAATTTCATTAACATATTTGGAAATTTGTTGTTTGTATGCGTTATGGTATTGAAAATCTTGAGGTGTTGGGGCAGTTTATTATATAATTTCATACAGGGGTAGCCTTCTCATGCATCATGTAGTCATTTTTCTAATAATGATAAATTGTAGATGGGAAGTATGTAGTCTGTATTATTTTATCTGGTATGCGTATTAGGGTTCTCGATATCTCCAAAAAAATTCTTATGTTTAGCAATGAAAAAGAGTGCTTCATAAATGTAGACTCCTACTACGGTCAAGATATCGGCTTTTTTAAAAGACCATCTACATGTTTCCTGGTATTTGAATTTAGACGTAATCCATATTGTCTGCTTTTGCAATCTGAAAATTTCGGAGGTATTCCCATATCCCCATAAAATATTTCCAAACCGCAGATGAGAGTAAAAGTTGGAATAGCGTACCATTTTTAGGATTCCGTATCGAAAACGGAATCCTTATAGGATCACTTTGTTGTCCGTCTGTCTGTCTGTCCGTCCGTCCGTCTGTCTGTCTGTCAAGACCACTTTTCTCAGGAACGCGTAGAGGTAACAAGTTAAAATTTCTATCAAATACTCGGGTCTGCGGTCTATTTCAGCTGTGAAAAAATCAAACTTGTAAGTCAACGCGATCAAAAGATATGACCGTTTATGTCGCATATTTTGCGATTTCACAAGGGAATCAAAACTTATAGGGCACTTCCCGTTGACCTAGAATCATGAAATTTGGCAAAAAGCGGTGTCTTACAGCACATGTAAAGGGAAAAATGTAAAAAAGGTTCAATAAAGTGAAAACCGTAAATATGTAGTTTAATTACAAGAAAAATGCGAATTTAGAAGAAGCATATGGGGTGCATACAGTTAGGTCCTACTAAAGATACCTCACTTACAAGTTTGTACGGATCCGTCGGTGCGCGAGTCACAACTCGCACTTGGCCGGTTTTTTAGCACTTCCGTGCTTTTATGTTTTTGTAAGACACGTAGGGCATATGTACTTTTATTTAGTTTTTATGACAGATTTTGTACATGCGTGTCCCAACATAAATACATGTCTAACTCCATTCCTAGGAGTGTTACGATTTTACTATCCTTTAAGCTGCCATCACCTATGGTCACTTGGCTTGGATGATTTTTAGGTGATCTTTTAGTTCTGAAGATGATCAAGTTTCTCTTTTTCTCGTTGATTGTCAGTATATTCATATGGAACCATATCTTAGCTAATCTTAGAATGTAATTGCATTGTTAATGACATCTTCCATTATATTCCATTGACATATTCCATTATATTATTATACCAATTACCAACAATGTTGTATCATCAGCAAAATTTATTAAGGCCATAGAATAATTTAATGCCATCGGGAGATCATTAAATACATTGTGAATAGAAGTGGTCCTAATATGCTACCTTGTGGTGTACCCACTTTTATAGTTAATTGTGTAGATTTGACAGAACTTTGTGTAGTGCTATATATTTTAGTCTGCTGAGTTCTGTCCGTTTTGTCAGGTAATTCGTAAATAATTAGAGAGCAATTCCTCTTACACCATATTTTTATACATACATACATACAATAACCTTTATTGGCATAAAAAAAAAAACTTAAAACCTTTCCTCTTACAATACCAAAAAACAACAAAAAGAAAATCAAAACCAAAAAGATATTGAGAGAAAAAAAAACTACACTGGACTTTCCTCTGTTTCCGTTCCCTGTTCCTTCTATCCTTTTATTCTTTCCATCATTACCAAACCACTACCATCCTCATTCATGCACTGTTTCCATTTCGACCCTAACACTCTCTCTCTCTTTCGGTCCACTCTCCTTTTTTTCACTCCTCAAACCAAAGTGCCCACACGTCTTTCCCTACCCCACATACACAACAACTCTTATCGTCATCCATCCAATACTTTCGCCCTCTTTCTTCACAGCCGCATCTAAACCTGGCAATTACTGACTGGGCATTCAGGCCCATTGTTAATTTTAAGTATTTAGGTAGCTCTTCAAATATTTGTATTTCCGCATAGTCCTTACTATATCTACTCTCCATTATTTTCCTTTGACGTTCTTGCAATTCAACTTCCTTCAGCCTTACCACTAGCCATTCGTCAACTCGCACGCCTTCCCTCCTAAGCGTCTCCATTTCCATGATAGACATACCACCTCTTTCATACAGTTTCCTTCTGTTCCTTCCCCAATTTGTGTCTCTCATACCATTAATTCCTTTCAAACTTGCTACCCTAAACACTTCTTTTACAATTCTTTCCTCAGTCATTCCCTTCACTTTACATTCATACCTAGCTCCTCGTCGGCTTGCCTCAATTCTTAATTTAAATACGTTTAGCTCCTGCAGTACTATGTAGGAAGAAGTTGATCTATCTAATTTCAGGGCCTTTTAAAAGAATTTTAGTTGCACTTTTTTTACGCCTTCTTCTTCCTTCACCCCCCATATTTCAGCTCCATACATCAATATACTCCGCCAACAAGCCTTCCATATCATCTCCTTCGCCCGGTAATTTATGCTAAACTCTTTTCCTCGTACCTACAAGAACCTTTCTGCCGCCACCCACGTTCTTTTTTGCCACGTACTCTATATGCTCTTTATTACCACACCCACTCCCAAATACAAACCCTAAATACTTAAAATGCCCAACCTGCTCAATCTCCATTCCCTTCCATTCGAACCTCTCCTTCCTGCACAGTTGCACACCCCACCTTTCTTAAACCTTATCGATTTTGTTTTATCTACATTAACAGTCAGTTTCCTTTTATCAAAAAATCTCTCAAATCTCTCAATCATTTCTTTCAATTCTCCTGCCGATTATGCCAGTATTACCACATCATCCGCGTACGCCAGACTCCACAATTTCTTCCTCCCCACCACCACTCCCCCTGCTTGTCCAGCATCCAAGACCTTTTCCGAATCTGCCACATGTATATTGAAAAGTGCCTTGCTTCAGACCCATATCTACTTTGAAAGCGCTCGACTTAATCTCTCTCACTTTGACCCTACACCACGTTATGGTGTAGCCTTTATACAGCCGCTCGATACCATCATATCTCTAAATTTTCCATTTTCCATATTTTTATAGTTTGTTAAGCAGTATATTATGATCCGCGGTATCATATGCCTTGGACAGATCAATAAAAATGTGACACGGGATTTCCTGTGCGTCGAACCTCTGCAACATTTTTTAAGAAACATAAATTCGCTGTTTCTAAGCTTCTTCCTATTCTTAATCCATGCTGCGTATCGCAAAGAATATTGTATTTATTTAAGAATGACAGAATTCTAGTTGCGATGATTTTTTCTGAATCATTTGAACATTCTAGCGAATGAGATTTTAATTTAGGCCGATAATTTGTTATTGAATTTCTGTCTCCTTTCTTAAAGATAGGTGTAATTACGGAATGTTTTAATGTATTCGGGAAGGTTCATCCAAATTCAATAACGCTATTAAATATGTATTTTAAATGATGAAAATCATTTATTCTTTCAATTTTCAATTTTCAAAATTCAATTTAAATGATGAAATTTCAGGATATACCTCCAAGATCAAATTTAAAGATATTTCATCGTCTCCGTAACTTTTTTTTTTAGAATAAAATATTGAGTTGACTATTTCTTCAGCGGATACTAGTTCAATATAAAAAATAGTAGATTTTGTAGCTAGGGCGAAAAGTTGCAATGCAAAGAAAATTGCAATCGCTCGAAACGAGAATTGACAATTTCGCCCGTGCTACAAACAATATTTTTTTATCACTCATGCGAGGGGATGTATCTTAGAAGTTTGGAATCTAGGTGCCATCCAAAAAATCGAATCAAAAATAAAGAATTTGTTTTTTCAATTGTCTCCGGTGGTGTGGATTCGTGAGAAGAACTCTCCTTAGGCTCCAGTATCACCATAGAATTAACACTCAGTTAAAACGTTTTCTTTAATTTTAATTTTTATTTTTTTATGAAAAAAAATTCGTGACACTTCACGTCACCTTCTTAATACCGAGGACTTGATTGTAATCATTTTATTTTTATTTATTTGCTTCTTCTTCTTCTTGTTTCGAATATGCCTACTTTGGACCACGCTTGTTCAACTGTTGGGCATTGATCTTTGCCCAGTATTGTCGCATCTTCTGCCGGTGTAACTCCTTTCTCTCTTCTGTCCTGGGGGACCTTTCCTTCTGGGTTTTTCCTGAAATCCACGAACTTCCTTCAGGGTGCGTCTCACAGACTGTCTGTTTTAGAGATCTGTTTAACCCAGTTCTTTAATATCCTTCTCGGTTTCTGTCAACCTAGTGGGACGAATCTTCTTGTTTTTCCGGAAGGTGAACAGACGGTTGGTTAGTCGGTTTGGAGGCAATATTGACAGGTGGCCATAGAAAGCTACCCTTATTTTCCTTGCACAGTCAGAGAGCATCTCAATATGTTCGTAGAGCTCAGAGTTATGCCGTCTATCTTCCTTTACCGGGCCTAGGATCTTCCTGAGGATTCTCCTCTCTCTGATTTCCAATTTCCCCCTTAATTAGATCCCTTCGGTTCAAGGAAAGACACTCCATGGCATACAGGGCTTCTGGTCGTAAGACTGATGTGTAATGCTTAAGTTTCAGGTTGCGTGACAGGCATTTCTTATTGTAAGTGTTCTTAGTCAGCCGATAGGCTAGTTCTAACTTGCTGACTCTCTTGGATAATGATGCTCTTTCTGATAAGTTGGGTTCAATCCATTCGCCGAGATATTTAAATTTCTCAGTCCTCTTGATGTTTCCCTGTTCTAGTAACATCTCTCTGTTTTCTTCTCTGATGTTGGTGAAGAATTCTGTTTTCTCCAGCGACACTTGAAGACCCACTTTGGCAACCTGTTTTCTGAGGCAGTTTACCTGCATTGTTGCCATCTCAAGGGAATCAGCAAACAGTGCCATGTCGTCTGCAAAGGCCAGGCAATCTAATACAACTAATATTTTACATTTATCGCACTAAAAACGTGTACCAAAATAGTAATATTGTACATGAGTGATAAAAGGAATAATTGTTTATTCTAATGCTATATCTATAATTAATAATCGAGATTTCTTTCCTTAGTCAATTTTGGAGTAAAATTCATTAAAATGATTAGCTTTCTCCTATATTGTCATTTTACAGGGTATGTTGCTTGCGTCTTTTCGTTTTGTTTATAAATTAATGATTTGTTTCACAACCTTCCAGGTTGCTATTTTTTGATTTGCCATTTCTTTATTTGACTTTCCAAATTAGTTCTTTTGGTCCTTTTGAAAAGTACATAGCAGTTTCTGCGTACTTTATTGCATAACGTTTTACCTTTTTGTGATAAAGTACTAATATCTGTAGGATTTCCATATGATTTTTCATTAAGGCTATACTTGGATCTTTGTATATACAATTTGATTTAGATATCACATTACGAGTGTTGAAGGCACTTAGGAACAGATTCATAAACATAACTCATAACTTGTTAAATGAACAGATTTGCATCCACGATTCTAACTTCAAGATCCCTTTAAATGTTGACAGATTATATACAAAATTTTCCCTGGAAGTTTTGTATTCTTTGTACTTGTAATCTTGTGCCAGAAATAAGCTTATTTGACATGTTTGTACAATTTCAGCAAGTTTATTCATAGATTTTAAGGTACTTTTATGAAACAATTCAAATAATACTCTGATCGCTCAACAGATATAATAATAAAACCACGCCTAAGATGTTTCAACATACAATTTTAATTTGTTGGTTTAAAAAGGAATATAAACATGAGATGATAAACATGTTTGATAAAGCCCAACGCACAATGACGAACTCGTGTTTGCAATGTCGGCAACCAGCCACACAACTTAAGTACTTTCACTTGTTTTAGTGGTCAATGTTGTGCTGTTTTCTGATTTTGTTGATCCCTCAGAGATTTTGGATTTTGTTTGTGTTTATTATTATTACAAATCCCCTATAAATATATAAAAAAACTATTTTTCCGAGATCATTGTTGTCAATTACAATTTATTTATTGTCGCTAATCAAGTTATTATTGAAAACATTTATTGCTAATTTTTCGAACTCAATTAATTAGTGTCTCAGTAACAATATATTATATAAATCAATTTAGCGCCCACAACAAACGGTTTCGTAACAGCAAAACAATCGCAACATTATGAAGAGAAATATTTTGAAAACTTGATAAGAACCCGTTTATGGATATCGCCCGCGTTCCGTAATTTGTTTTGCACGTTTTCTTTACTCGAGTGCAGGAAGTTGATAACTTGATTGTATTATTTATTTACTTTTCCGTTAAAATGATTTATCTACATTCACATATATTATATTCTACAAAAAAAAAACACACATATTATTCCATACACAAAAATAATACTTATTTCATGTTCAAATTATACAAATTTACATAGGTCAATAATATCTATGAAAAGGCAAAATAAAATTCCTCCATGGTGTAAAATGCATTTTGTGTGAGATTTTTTTTATGAATTTTTTAAAGGAATTAAAGTCTGTACTTTTTACATTTCTCAGTAGCGAGTTATATAGCTTGACACAGTGGTAACCTGTACTGCTTCTAGACCTATTTCATCTTAGGAAATTGGGCTTAACTAGCTGTTTGTTTCGTGTGCAGTAGTTGTGATCAAATTGGTCATACTCGCCGACGTGCACGCGCATATACAGTAAGCAATGCAAGATGAAGATACAAGGAACTGTCAATATTTTATACTTTTTGAATAATTCTCGGCAATCATCACTGAGTGGCAATCCCGCCATAATTCTTATGCATTTACGTTGTAGTTCAAAAACTTTTGTCACATGGGGAGAGTGACTCCATAATAAAATTGCATATGAGAGAGCACTATGAATCAATGCATGATAGGCCGTCAGTACGGTTTGAATGGATGTTGTAATCTATATGTGTTTCCCAGGTCATGTTCGGGTCTAAATGTATTCCAAGCAACTTTATTGCCTCCGCACGATCATCTATCCTCCTCAGTGAGAATACACATGTTTGTGTTTTGGATTAATTAGTAGTAAGTTTATTGTCATTGAACCATTGTTTAACTTTGTTGGTGGTATCCAGTATGTCCGAGCGGAGAGAAACTAGAGATCTATTAGCGCCTGAAATTGCAGTATCATCCGCAAATAGTGTACACATCTTTGTTTGAATGTAGTCCGGAAAGTCATTTATATAAATAAGAAACAGGGTGGGACCTAATACAGATCCCTGAGGCACCCCATATAACATCTGTCGATTATCTCATTTATTGTTGTTTAACTCCACAAATTGCTCTCTATTAGTAAGGTAAGAATTCAAAAGTCCAATGCTATTCGAATCAAAAGAGTAGTAGATCAGTTTCTTCTTCAGAATCTCATGCGATACACAGTCGTATGCTTTTATAAGGTCAAAGCAACGTGTATAAGCATATTCCTTGGCATCAAAGGTCTTTAGTATGTATTCCCATAATGTGCTTATCGCTAGAGTTCTTGATTTGTTTGAACAGGAAACCAAACTGACACGGTGAATAGAGATTATAGTTTTCAAAATGGTTGTTGATTTGATTTTTAATAGTTTTTCGAATATTTCTGCAAGAATTGGTACTAGAGATATTGATTGGTCTAAAGTTGTTCAGTTCAGCGCTGTTACCTTTTTTGAAAAAAAAATCACTTGCATTTGTATTTGTTGAAGAAATTGAAAGCAAGACAAGATGAGATAAGACAGGACAAGACCAGAGAAGGCCTGACAAAACCAGAGAAGATCGGACAAGACCGGGCAAGACTGGACAAGACCAGGCAAGACCAGACAAGACTAGACAAGACCAGACAAGAATAGACCAGACCAGACAAGACCCGAAAAAATCAGATAAGACCAGACAAGATGAGACAGGACCAGACAACACCAAACAAGACGAGACAAGACCAGATAAGACCAGATAAGATCAGACAAGACCCGAGAAGACCAGACAAGATCAGACAAGACCAGCGAAGAACAGACAAAAACAGACAAGGCCAGACAAGACCAGACAAGAACAAATAAGACCAGACAAGACGAGACTGTACAAGACAGCACCAAATAAGATGAGACAAGGCCAGATAAGACCAGACAAGACCAGATAAGACAAGCCCAGATATGATCCGACATGGTCAGATAAGGCCAGATAAGAAGAAGATCAATGGCAGTTTCCCCAAGGAGAGCGAAAGGAAGGAGAGGAAGTCAAATACAGGTTAATTTGCCTTTTGAATGGGATTGCGAATTTGTATCGCTGAGTGTGATCGGAGCAAGAATAATTGAGGATTTTGAGAGGACCAATATGGGTTAATAGGCGGCCGCACGACGGCGGACGCAGTGATGCAAGTGATAGCGAGAGCAAGAGTAGCAAACATGGGTCCATGGTATACCCGTAGCTATTGTGTGCTTGTCACCCTGGATGTGAAAAATGTCTTCAATTAAACTCCATGGGGCGAAGTAATGGAGGCGAAAGTTGGTAGGCACCTAATGGAACGATGGAGAGATGGTGACTGTGGAGGGAAAAACCTTCCAGATGAGTCCGGATGTTCCACAGGGGTCGCTCCTTAGACCGATACTGTGGAACAAATTTTATGACGGGGTGCTGAGAATCAGGCAGTCCGACGGGGTAACACAAGTTGGGTACTCGATAATAGTCAGATAATTTATAGGTTGTCGCTGACGCAATAACAGAAGACACACTGAAAGAGATAATAAATGGGGCAATTGGTGGAATTGACCGGTAGATGAGGGAAAAGGAGTTAGCCCTAGCTCCCCAAAAAACCGAATCAGTCCTGCTGATTGGGAGAAGACATCTGCGTGAACTGACCGTGCGAATGGGGACAGTTGATTCGGGAGTCTGTGAGATATCTTGAGGTGCAGTTTCACCGAAACCTCAGAGTTGCCGAGCAGGTGAACCGAGTAAGGCAACAGTGTCTGCGAGAGCCCTTGGACCGTGGGTCATTAGCCTCCAAAAGGAAGGTTGTGAAGAGGGTCGTGCACACTATTCTTTTGTATGGGATGTCGGTATGGATAAATGTGTACATGAATAAATGTTACAAGTAGAGACTGATGAGACTGCAAAGGTATATGCTGCTGTGTGTGTGCAGCGCAAGCAGGACTGTTTCTGGGGATGCCGCCGCGAACGTTGCTAGAAAAAACAATTCGTGAATGGCAAGAACGATAGGAGGGGTCGGAAAAGAGAGCCTGGACCTGGGCCTGAAAAGAGAGAATTGATTCCAACCAATGTTGAATGGGTCAACCATAGAGGCTGAATTAGCATCATACCCAAGCGCAACAAGGCATTGATCTTTTGGGTCTAACCCCTAATGCGCATCGGGAAACTGTTTGAGGCGAGCAGTAGGTATTGTGGAGCGAGCGAGGACACAACAGAGCTAACAATCTTTGAATGTATGAGATGGGTGCTAATGAGGAGTGAGGCAGAATGCAAAATGGGAGAGGAAGTAACCAAGAAGAGCTTGGTGAGTGAGCAATACGCTTTGCAGTGAGTATGGATGGGTCGTGCTGACTAGTATAATCGGGACAATAATGAGAAGAAATCGCACGCGTGCCAGCGGGCTATGCGTGCTTACCAACGGGCAATGCGTGCGTGCCAACGGGCCATGCGTGCTTGCCAACGCCTGGCCCCCCTCGGTGTTGTAAACCTTGATGTAAGTGGGGCACGACGATTAATAGTACGCGTAATAGTAATAATGAGTAATAATAGTAATAATGAGAAGAAAGAAAAAGAACAAAAGGGATGAGCGTTAATCGGGACGAAGGATGCATAGGTTTTTTTGTGCGAATGGGCCATGCGTGCGTGCCAACGGGCCATGCGTGCGTACCAACGGGCCATGCGTGCGTTCCAACAGCCATGCGTGCCTGCCAACGCCTGTCCTTCCTCGGTGCACAATTGTATTGTAAACCTTGGTGTAAGGGGGGCACGACGATTAATAGTACTCCTAGATCAAGCATAAATGTAGATCTTGAGAGAGCAGGGGATCTATTGGAGGACCAATATGGGTTAATGGGCGACCGCACGACGGCGGACGCAGTGGTGCGAGTGAAAGCGAGAGAAAGGCTAGCAAACACGGATCCATGGCGTACCCGGAGCTAGTGTGTGCTTGTCGCCCTGGATGTGAAAAATGTCTTCAATTCAGCTCCATGGGGTGAAGTAATGGAGGCGAAAGTTGGTAGGCAGCTAATTGAACGATAGAGAGATGGTGACTGTGGAGGGAAACACCTTCCAGATGAGTACGGGTGTTCCATATGGGTCGCTTCTCGGACCGATACTGTGGAACAAATTTTATGACGGGGTGTTGAGAATCAGGCGGCCCAACGGGGTAACACTCGTCGGGTACTCAGATAATTTAGCGGTTGTGGCTGACGCAAAAACGGAAGAAAAACGGAAAGATATAATAAATGAGGCAATTGGCAGGATTGACCGGTAGATGAGGGAAAAGAAGTTAGTCCTAGCTACCCACAAAACCGAAGCAGTCCTGCTGATTGGGAGAAGAAAGCTGATAGGTGTACATGATTATATGTATACATGATTAAATGTTACAAGTAGAGACTGATGAGACTGCAAAGGTGTATGTTGCTGCGTGTGCAGCGCATACAGGACTGTTCTGAGGATGCCGCACAGTGGGCTGAATAGGGAATATGTAAATTAATTAAATTTATTTGATTTTTTTATCCCCGATACTTTATGATCTTGACATTACATTTATACCATTATTTTCTCATTTAGTTTGTATTTAATTCCAAAAATTAAAATCAAAAAGTCCAAAATATGCGAGCGAAATTCAAATTTGCGAAACGGATAACCATTGGTCATAGTTATGTGACGTGCACGTTGACATTTACCGGCCTCGATATTCACAGATGTAGGTAGGGTGGACTATACACCTCGATAGGGACTTTATCAAATACTTTATCTGGTGTCCTTATCTGGTATCCTTATCTGTAATAGTGTTTTTGCATTCCGGCACTATATAATATAAAATGGTTTTTTAGCTTTTTCCATTATCGAAATAGCAAATTCATGTATGCAACACTGAATGTCATGTGTTATGCAACGTCATCCAAAACGTAAAGATATTGTATAGTACCGGAATGCAAAAACACTATATATATATATATATATATATATATATATATATATATATATATATATATATATATATATATATATATATATATATATATTTAAGTACACCAGATAAAGTGTTTGATAAAGTCTCCATCGAGGTGTATAGTCCACCCTACCTACATATGTGAATATCGAGGCCGATAATTGTCAACGTCTACGGCACATAACTATGACCAATAGTGGATGCGTTTCGATCAGGTAAAATTTAATCGGTATTTTATACATCCATATTTTTTTAATTATCGTCGATGATCACGAATATGTAATCAAAAATTTCAAAAACAAAATGTCGAATTTAATATGGCGGATGTTTCTTCGAAATCGTCATCCAATTTTTACAAAATTGAATGACGAAATATCGGGGTGTTTTACGTCGCTGATTAAGAATCAATTATTAGAATTTCTCGAAACACGTTCTGCTCGTAACCGCTGCCAATTTCACGTTGACGTGTGGCAAATCGACTCTGCTTATTGAAGGGTGATCCTGAACGTTTCGAAATTATTAAATACTCCTAACATTTTATGCTTATTCAAGAAAAGGACTACCAATTGCGAGGATAAATCTTTTTCTAAATACTGTATTGGCACACAACTGTTAAAATAATGAATCGCCAAATACATCCCGGGCTAGTTTCGTGTTCAGTGCGTAGGTAATAATGTATGAATTCAGAATTCTAACGAATTGCATGCCGAAACCTGCTTATACGTATTTGGCACAGTGTGAATAACCCTAAATGCGCAAGTTTTTCAAAAAATTATCCGCCATATTGGACCCGCCATTTTGTTTTTTGGAATCCTGATAATTGATACCTGATCAACGACATAAAAAACTTATTTTCGCAAATTCGAAAATTGCAAATACATAATACGCAATTTCAACCTGATAAGATTTCGAAAATTTATCCGCCATTTTGTTTTATAATATTTTGATAACTCATTCGTAATCAACAACATTATGAACCCCTATGTACGAAATTTTGTAAAAATATAATGAGTTTTTCTATAAATTGGCCGCCATCTTAAACCCGCCATTTTGTTTAAAAAAATTTTAATAACAGATTCGTAATCAGCGATGTAAACAACACCTGCTACCAAAATTTCAAATATATATGTGGAGGCATTCTATTTTTATCCACCTTGTACACAATCCAGCCCATTGTGCGCCGTCGCGATCGTTCCTGGAGTCATCCCGCTAGACCTTGCGGATGGGTGGGCGAGAGTCCGGGAATATAATGATCCTAGAGCTGATAGGGAAAAAACAACGCGTGAATGGCGAGAACGATGGGAGGGGTCGGAAAAGGGAGCCTGGTAATTGATTCCAACCAATGTTGAATGGGTCAACCATGGGGGCTGAATTATCACCTTACCCAAACGCAAGAGGGCATGGATCTTTTGGGTCTAACCTAATGCGCTTCGGGAAACTGGTTGAGGCGCACAGTAGGTATTATGGAGCGAGCGAGGACACAGCAGATCATACAATCTTTGAATGTAAGAGATGGGTGCCAATGAGGAGTGAGGCATAATACAAGATGGGAGAGAAAGTAACCAAGGAGAGCTTGGTGAGCATTACCCTCTGCAGTGAGTATGGATGGGTCGTGCTGGCTAGTATAATCCGGACAATAATGAGCAAAAAGGAGACGAACAAGAGGCATGAGTGTAAGACGGGACGAAGGGTGCATACGTGCGTGCCAACGGGCCGTGCGTGCGTGCCAACGCCAGCACCTTCTCGGTGGACAATTGTATTGTAAACCTTGATGTAAGGGGGGCACGACGATTAATAGTTCGCCCGGCGCTATATGTGTAAGCATATGAATGTTTTGGTAATGAAAGGAGGAGAAGCCTAACGAAGTTTATTTCAACTGTGGGATTCCATCACACGTTTGATTGCGGAGGTGTGACCGGTGAGAGGGTGTTTAGTGGGACACCCCACTATTGGGCCGCCCTATACTACCACTCGCCACGGGTCGGGTAGTGTCTGCAGATTTTCACGTGCAAATAAAAAGACAAGACCAGACAAGACCAGACAAGACCAGACCAGACCAGACAATACCAGACCAGACAAGGCAACACCAGTCAAGAAGAGAGAAGAAGAGATAAGACCAGACAAGACCAGACAAGACCAGACAAGACCATACAAGACCAGACAAGACAAGATCAGACAAGACCAGAACAGACCAGATCACACTAAACATAGACTAAACAAGACCTATGACTCACAACTTTGTTTTGAAAAATTATATGTTAAGGAATAACAAGTTAGTTAACGAACACATGTTAATGTCACACTTAATAAGTTAATGAACACATAAATAGGATGGACGACAAGAGAATAGTAAAAATTACTCGTGATCACCACGGGGGCGCAGGAGCGTAGGGCGTCCTCGAAAGAGATGAAGCGACAACCTGAATGCAGAGCAATAGGCAAGTTGACGAAGAATAAACAGGCGATTCGCCTAAATCAAGAAGGAAGAAGAAGAAGAATAAGAAGTTAAGATTCAAACGTAATACCCAAATATTTACCATAATTATTAGACAATAATGTTCGAAACGACATACACAACTTTTATTTTTCCTAATTAGACGAAATAATGTTTTGTGACAAAATTCAAAAGCAGATTCTTTTTGAGTGTTTTTGAACCGATAAAAAGTTAGAGGTCATAATGGAATAAGACACAATTAAAATTTGTTGATCAAACTAAGGTTTATTACAAAACGTTTTATTGGTTTTGTTTGGCAATAGTATTGCATATTTTTAAGATTTTTTTTGAATTTAAATTAAATTAAATGTTTTTTTAAGCATACTCTGATAACAGAAAAAAAGTGATAAAACTCTTGATTTAGATTTTATTGCCCGTGCTAAACTTATTGTCGCAAAAAGAAATCCCAGATAAAACTGATAAACCTCAAAACCCGACAGAAATAGTTTATGATAATCAAAGAGCGGAATAAACAAATGCTATTACAATAAAGCCTTTGTCTTTTAAATGAAATCATGTCCAACAATAAGCGAACCGTTTAATATAATTCCAACCTTGATTTTTAAAGCCTTGACTGCTAATAGAATCGAATAAATAGCATATAACTTAAGAATGTTGACTAGACAAGATTAGACAAGACTACACATAGCTGGCATTGGGTCCAGGTATTCGTAGTTCAGAAGATTCTGCACAGTTTTTACGAGAACGATCTTGTTTTACTAAGTAGCTTCGGACCTCGACTACACATAACTTTACAAGCTGGACAAGAGTGGACAAGACTGGACAAGACTAGAGAAGACTGGACAAGGATTGAGTAGACTGGACGAGACTGGACAAGACTAGACCAGATTGGACAGGACTGGATAATACTTGGTAAAGACTGCACACAATAGTGCATATATGTGGACAGGATATGAACACAACTAGATTAGACATAACTACGACTAGATTAATAACATACAAAGGTAGACAAGTTAAAAAGAGACTGAGCCATATTGTATAGAAAATAACTAACAAGAATATGTATACCATGTAATAAAATATTATCTGAGAATAGTTAAATAAAATATAAGATTCCTGCAAACATATAGAATTTCTCAAACAGAAACTTCATTCGTATTAAATAAAACGTTTTAATAGCCGCACGTAGTTCGACTACTCCGTTAAACTAAATTTACATTAATCTTCCCATACCCAGCCATTAATTCCCACTGCACCAACTGTTTTGTCAATGTAAGCAAAATATTCGTTTTACAATTACGCCTGTACACACATTTATAAACGCAAAAGTCGTTGGAAAACATCACAGCGCAGAAATGGATACTTAAAACAGACAGGTTTGTTTAAGAAGAGAAGATGTAAATCTTACTTTAATTGATAATAATTTAGTGTTTTAAACAAATATTTAATAAAGTAAGATTTTTTTAAATTGGAGATAAAATTAATTAGTTTATTGATGATAAACATAGATCAACAATTTAAGTTAACTAAATTCATTTTGTTTCCATTTACCTTGAAATTGAAACGAATTTCTATTATTTAAGATTTTGATCTTTTTCGTCTTTCTCTCATTATAGGCAGGCCTGCTTGTTCATCAATCACTAGGGTCGGTCAAGGTGAGACCTATTCTCTCTCCACCTCTTTCTGGGTCTCCCATGGCTTCTTTTTCCGCTTGGCAAATTATCCCGTGCTATTCGGACGAGCCTGGTGTTGTCCATCCGGTCCACGTGGCTGCGCCACATCTCTTCGTTCTTCTACCCAGTCGTTTATGGGTTGTACGTCATACATTTAGCTTAGCTCCGTGCTCCTCATCTTGCCCATTAAGGTTTTATTGTTGATCTTTCGCATAACCGACATTTTCACTCTCTCCAGTATTCTTTGTGTTGTTGTTGTCACAGGGCGAGTTTCTGCTATGTATATGACTATTGGTCTGATTACAGTCTTGTAGATGCGTGATTTTGTGTGAGTGTTTAGGTATTTGATTTAAAAAATGACCGCGTTCAGGCATATAGCAATTCTTGATGCTTTCATGGCTTGCAGCCTGACGCCTGCTTCTATATCCACAAAAGCCGACATCTCGACCCCCAGGTAACCGAATTTCATTCATTGTTGAATGATTTGGCCATCTACCTCTAATTTATGTATTGTGACCTTTGATGTTGTCATGTATTTCGCTATATGTGTTGATATGGCCATGTTTAATTGTTTGACTGCCTGATTAAACGTGTGTAGTAGTTTTTGGAGGTTGTCCTCACTATCGGCGATGATCGCTGCATCGCATGCGTAGCAGATAATTGAAATGTCTTTAGTGCCCCTTGGGCAACATATTATGTCCTCTATTAGTTTTATCAGGTCGTAGGGTATTTACCTTTTATGTAGCATATCTATGACATCGCCGAGCTGCACTCTATCAAAGGCTTTCTCTAGGTCTACAAAACATATATAAGCGGGCCGGCTGTACTTTATCGACTTTTCAACTATCTGTCTTATTGCGAATACGGCATCGTTGCAGGACCTTCCAGATCTAAAGCCTTGCTGTTCTTCGGCTAATTGTGTCGATGTATTGATCTTATCTGTTATGATCTTTGTCAGCAGTTTCAAGATGCTGATTAAGAGGTTAATGGCTCTGTAGTTGGCCGGGTCGGTTTTATGTCCCTTTTAAAACAGTAATATCGATGTGCTTATTCTCCACTCGTCTGGGATTTTGCTTTCGCTCAGTATTTTACTGAATAGCATTGTTATTTCGTGAACTAGGTGGTCGCCTCCATACTTAAGGACAGTGGTTCTCAAACTGGGTGCCGCGGCACCTTGGGGTGCCGCGAGCGTATGCCTGGGGTGCCGCTGCAATAATCAAGAAATGTAAAAAAATGTTAAAAGAAAATTACATGGGGAGGTAAATCATCCCATTAAAGACAATTGAGCATTAAATTTATATTGTCTTTTTTATTTTCCTAAGTTTTCAAACCGTTTTTAGGGTAGCTGTGCCGCGAAATTTTTGTAGACAGACAAGGCTGCCGCGAGATATTTTTAGCTCGATAAGGGTGCCGCGGCCAAAAAAGTTTGAGAACAACTGTTTTAGGAGTTCATTATTTATTTCGTCTGATTTTTTATTTTTTTCTTCTTGTGATGGCTCCACTCTTATGGCTCCACTGGTCTTCCACTCTATCAGCGGTATGTCATTTGTGACTCATGTCACAAATACCTCACAGAGCTGTACAACGAAGATTTTGTTGATTCGGAGAAAAGCAATTTGGTAAAATAATAAATAATTCGTTAAGGATAAACATAGCCAACAAGTGATATACAGATGATTGGAAGACGAGGGAAGGAGCTGGTGCACGATTATTTGGACCTCGTACCAAGCAATTCGAATCCATGGGAATCTACCCAAGTATCTTCCAAGTAGAGGTAGATGCAATCGAAAGATGTGCACAATTTAACTTCGACCGGAACTATCGCAAAAAACGTATTACTATCTTGTCAGATAATCGAGCGGCCATCAAGGCTATTAGATCTTACTCATAATTGAGTGAAGTTCGAGCAAGCAAGACGTGCGTATGTTTCACAGAAAGTGAAAGTTTTGAAAAAAGAAAGGAAGTTCGGTCGAATTTAAAGCGCAGCTATATAACAGAAGAGGCCATGGAAACCTCAAATACCAAATAATCATACCAGGAGAACAGGAAGCGAAATGGGGGCTGATTGTAAGGAAAAAATAAATTAAATAGATAGTTAAGGGAGATAGAGAGGAGGAAGAAAGAAGCAATGATAACGGTAGGAAAAACATGGGGTATAGTGAGAAAGATCGCACTTCCGATAGCGAACAGGCCAACCTATTACATATACCATCAGATACGACCTGGTATGGGACTGCGTGGGAAAGCTAAACAAGCTTGGCTGATACAATAAAGCAATGCTATACTGGGTACCAAGACATACTGATGTAGAGGGAAATTAAGAAGTCGATCACCTGGCAAACAATTATTCCTATCCCTTTGTAAACATTGGATGATAACCTGGAAAGAACTTCCAGGGCTAAGGCAACCCAAAGTAATTTAAAATTATGTTGTTCAAAGGGTGAATTTCTTTTATCGCAACTTTGGCTTTTGTGACAGTGTCGTACGCGGATACGACCATACCGCATGCGCTCTCGCCGATTTAGGCGAACTTGGTATACCGGGGGCCCACTTGGAAAGTTTGTCCCAGAATGACCTCGGCGTTTGGATTTGCACTCGACGCACCTGTAGTCTCCGCCATTTTAAAAACGATGACTTTAGCTAATTGAAGGCGATTACCATTCATTTCAAAAACATCGCGCTAACTGAACTTTTAACCAGAAAAGAACAAAAGCTTGTCTGCAAACAAGACTGGAACAAGCTTAGAATTTTAACGGGGAGTCCTGACGGGGCACTTAAGACCTCAAGATCCTAGGCCCAGAGAAAGATGACAATTGTAGTTTTTGCAGGTCAGCAGAGGAAACCTTTATACATATGTTGGACTGCGGAGCACTCCGTAAGATGTAGCTTGAGGTCCACTGCTTTAACGCAGAGCAGTTGCAGTCCTTGAATCCCACCCAGATCCTGATATTACTAAGGGAATCAGGACTAGAGGAGGCGCTCTAATTGGGTAAGTATACCAACGATTAGATGAAGAGGGTGGGATACAATAGATCTATAAATGTGCCAGTACAAGTCACCACCGAAATCTACAGTCTACAAGGATAAATGAAGATTTAAAAGATAAAAAATTCAAATTTCGTTAATAACATAATCAAATTTTTTTGATTCAAAAGAATTCAAAAATTTTAAGATTAAATTTTTGTTGTTGCCATTTGGCTACAAATTGGCTACGAATTTTATGAATTAACATCATATTTGCACCAAATTATCAAACTAATTACGATGTTTTAAACGAGTAACGAGCCGTCACTGAAGTGGTTGAAAATTGACGATAATTTGAAAATTGCAAAAAAATGGACAAAAAATTCGGTTTACGTCTTGATTTTATTTCGTGCGAATTGAGAAAAAATTAGATTTTAAAATAAGCTTTACAAAGGTCCGACTGTAGGTGCATTTTAAATTTTTCCTCAAAAACTCCGTTCCCTTTGATTGTTGAAACGGAAAATTGTCATTTTCTGTTGTAAAACTGAACGAGCCTTCGATCCGTGTCGGTCTGCCGCTTGAAAGTCCCACACAACGTCTTCCAGGTGCCAAAAACAAGAAATTGTTTTTAGGAACTTTGAAGAGCAACTTTGAGGACAAAAAACGTTTCTTTCGGTCACATCTCTGGACGCTGTTCTCTTGATTGAAGAGCGCCCCTCCAAGCCGGTTCGCTCGATGCGAAATGCTACCCACAACGGGCGGTGGAATAATCTGGGACCTGCGGCATTCTATTCCCACTCTGGGTCAATTCTAACACAAAAATTGGAAAAACGCGATTTTTTTTCACCTAATTTGCGTTGATCCCTTACCCGCGATAACTAACAGCCGGACCGGGCCTGAACCGACAGCAACCAATTCAGCATAGTGCCTTTTAGTTTGCTTGGGAGTCTAATTGCGATTGCGTTCCGGATGGCGCCGAGACGTCAGAAAACCCCTGTTTTGCAGACGTCCGGGAAAATTCTCCTCAATTCGCCAAATTAAAGAGCAGAGCGATGCGGTGGCGCATCGAGATAAACAAACGGGTATATGGGGATGGTAACCTTGGCAAATAACACAAAAATCGGAAAAACTCGATTTTTTTTTCACCTAATTTGCGGGGATCCTTTACCCGCGATAACTAACAGTCGGATCGGTTCCGGACCGACACCAACCGATTCAGCATAGTGCCTTTTAGTTTGCTTGGGAGTCTAATTGCGAATGCGTTCCGGATGGCGCCGAGACGCCAGAAAACTCCTGTTTTGCAGACGTCTGGGAAAATTCTCCTCAATTCGCCAAATTAAAGAGCAGAGCGATGCGGTGGCGCTTTATAATAGAGAACAAACGGGTATATGGGGATGGTAACCTTGGCAAAGGTTCATCGCACCTTAGGGACGTGATTTGTTTTACAAATATCCTAGTACCATAACTGTGATAAAGTGATAAAAAAGATGGGGAAAAATGCTGCTCAAATCAAGCTACCAAGAACTAGCACGGTACTTGTCATATCTTCTTAATTGTTCCAAACCTACTGAAAGATTTCCCGAAGCATCCCCCAGTTTCACCTAGAGTCACCTCCACCAAACCAAGAAGAAATTCTGAAAAACGATTAAAGAGCAACAAAACCTCTGGAGCCGGCTCGGTCCGGCTCGCGCGTGCCGGTTGTTAACATTTTTGAAACTCGGCGAGTCGCTTGTTAAATTACCCCTAAAACCAAAAAATTAGCCATTTGTATGTTTATGCAAAATATGCACATCGCGCTTGTATGCCACACACTCGCAAACATATCATGTGCGCAACACACTACACTCATCATGTGCGCACGTAAAATGGGTTTGATAAAAATTATTTACAAAGAAATCGCATAGAATTCTGTTCACATGGTGCATTGATAATGTTAGGAAGAAAATCTGGAGTAGTCACAAAATTAACTGAAGTGTGTCCAAATAAAATCGTGTGGATAATTATAATAAGAATGAGAACAATGACACTGATAACTATGAAAAATTTGTGCAGCTCTTCGAGATTTTAGATCCTTCTACCTGGACATTAGATAAAATTATGTCCCCATGGCTAAAGGTGAAGAAATGGTTAGAAAATTATGTGAAATTTTAAAGTTTCAAGTAGATGTTAATGATTTTCGTGACTTTATTGACGCAAACATACAACTGAAAAATGTTCATTTACCTAATTCAATTTTAAGGGCTAAAAAAATAGCAAGCACAATTGCTATTAGCAGTTCAGAAGCTGAATTACAGAATTACTGTACAAAAATAAATGAAGACAATGTTGTCGTTTTTTCGTTTTGTCGTTTTTTCTTCTTCGAAAAAATAGCGAGCCGGTTGTTCAAAATTTGGCAGCTCACGCCTGTCGGGAAGGGATGGGATTGTAGCAGAACTCCTCAATAACCTAGGTCCAAATTCACTCAAAGAACAGAGAAATTGTAAAGGAAATCTGGAAAAAACGAAACACTCCCCAAATACTGGAAATGTGCTCTGTTTCACCCACTCCAGAAAAAAAGATACGAAACAGTTGTAAATAACTACAGGGCAATCTCCCTCCTTGAGGTCGGTTACAAAATATTTTCTATATGCCTGTTTAAAAGAATATAAGAACAGTTCGAGCATAAGATTGGCGAATATCCAGCTGGATTCTGTCGTAACAGATTATGCACGGAGCAGATCTTCAACCTAAAATCCGCTCCAAAATTCAGGGCACTCAGAAACGTGCCAATCATCTGTGCCTTCGTAGATTTCAAGAAGGCCTACGACTCAATTGATCGACATTCCCTGTTCAGCATCCTGAAGTAACAGGGAATAGACTCCAAAACACTAAAATTGACCAAACAGATCCTCACTGATACGAAATCAAGAGTAAAATTCATGGTAAAAACCTCGAAGACGAATTTCTGATAGAAACTGGTGTCCGGCAAGGAGATGGACTGTCATCCATCCCGTTCTTCTTTTCCTAGATAAGGTTATGAGGGAATGGGAAAAACCTGAAAGCACAAAATAGCTGGAACCCAGTAAACATTGGGACACACAAACTCGAAATTCCTTGATTAGCCTTCACAGATGACCGGGCCCTTCTGTCCAGCAATGAAGTCACAGCAAAAAAGCAAATTTAAACTCTCCACGAATGTGCTAAGACCCAGAAAAGTCGGACAGCAGATCGCCTTCCAGAAAACAGAATTTATCGCTTCAAAACTAGACGTCTCAAGTCTAAATACGAAATATGGACAGTTCAACAGAGTCCCTCACTTCAAATACCTGGGTGAAATCATCGAACCAATTGGAAAAGAAAAAATAGCTTTAAAACCTTTGTCCAGAAACTCAGATCTCAGGAAGAATAAGAGAAATTTACAACAAAAAATGTATGTCGCGTTAACCCACGTTACGATTAATCGTTACAATACTGTAATCAAACCTGAAGCACTATAAGTAGGAGAAACTCTCGCGCTTAATAAAAAAGGCGAGCTAGAAAATATCCTAAAAGAAAGAGCGCATCATAAGGAAAATCTTAGGACCAAGATATTAGGAAAATGGTTACCGCCTAAAATAATGGAAATCCGCAGAAAAATTATCTAATATTGCGGCAGACCTCTGGAAATGAAGGTTCAAATTTTATGGACATGTTAAGAGACTTCCTGACAACAGGATAACTCACCAAATTCTCGAAAGAGTTGACAAACTAAACACTTTCCCTTGGACACAACACGTAAAAGCGGACATAAGAAATGTTTAAATGCAACCAGAACAAATTTTTGACAGACACATATACAGAGAAAGAATTGACAAATGGGAAGTTATTTCAGAGATTTCAGAGAAAAAGTACCAAAAAGATCAGGTATCTAGTGGACGGAAGACCGGAAGAGAATCTTTAGTGAACGGATGAAACCAGCCTGGATCCTCCGCAAGCGAAATCATAAATAAAGCTTCGTGTGTTCCTAAAGGGACCATCCATGTAAAATAACAATAATAAAAAATGTGATAGGTAAAATAAGTGTACAACAAGAAGTGTACAATATGCAGGTTATTGCTTGAACTGATAAGATAGAGTGGGTGAAACCTTCCTACGTCTCGAAACGCGTCCATAGATATAGGCTATCCACTTAAGGCATCGGAAAGACATGATCTTAAAAACAATGTAATTTTTAAGGTTTTTGTTGAGTGCCACGAAGGTGGACTGGAAGCTATAAAATAACTTACAAATTTCATATGAGATTTGTTTTGGTAGTCCAAAAAAGACTTAGTTATTGTAATAGAGCTCGGGAAAGGCTGAATGTATTTATATATTGAGGCTGTGTTCCGTTTGTTTTAAGTTTGTAAAATATGCAGTTTACAATTTGCTTAAAATTGCCATAGGTTATGTTACAGTGCAAACTAATCGCGAAGAGTTATCGGACGATGTTTTCATTGGAATGTCGGTTCCATTGGACATCAGGGTGCATCGGTGAAGTCTATTTTTTCAGTACATTTTTCGTATACGTTACATTCAAAACAATGAGTCTCTCCCTTATTATTGCAAATATCGTTTGAACTAAGGTTTTGAAAAAAAAATTGTAAGGGATCTTCGATAAAACTCGTAGGGTGCTATTCAGAACCGCGAATAGAACTGTTTTTGCAATTCCATTTTTTTTTACAAAATCTCAATGTGTTTTTGTAAAATTGGGCAAGAACTCCAGAACTATGGTTGATGTGCAGAAATATGTCAAAAACGCCCTGTGGTTGCAAAAGTGGTTGCTACGCTGATTATTTGTATTTTCAATTTTTTTTCGCGAAATTCTGCATATCTATTGAATTTTCGCACAAAGTGCTCTATGGTAGAACTGTAATATCTACCAGGAACTTTGATGTAATAATAAATTCTTGCAAATTCGATTGCTTGTCTGGTCTGGTCTGGTTTTATTTTATTGCATTTTTATAATAACTCGTTTTAATTGGTTTATTTTTATTTAATTCATTTGAAATAAATATACATACATAGGGCTGAAGGACTCCGTTTTAATTTCTAAAACTTTAAATTAAACTAATTGATGCAAATATTCCATAAATTAAGACTAGATTGACTTTACGGTTTGATTTTTATTGTAATATTATCATCGACACTCGTAAATCTTGTCGCAATCAAGATCGAAAATCTTAAAAGCAATTTAAAATTCAATTAAAACCCATTAAAATTCATCAATAATAATTGCTCTGTGAAATCGCTATTCATCATAATATTTTCGCATTTTTCCGATTCCGCGAAATTGTTTACGACGAAACCGGTAATTAGAACTTGCCAAGTCCATTCAAGAAACAATTTTCTTGGTAATTGTTATTTATTTATTGAAACAAGTTTATTTGTTTTATATGGAAATAGGACACGTAGCGGCTCATATTTAGTTATTCCTGCGTAAACTGCGTTGTCTGCTTATTTGGAGATTACTAAAACAAGTGAAGAAATTAATTTCTATCCAGATTAGATAAGATTAACTAGGACTAGACAAGATTGAACAACTGTTGACTAGACTAGACAAAATTAAGCAAGAATTGACAGGACTAGACAAAATTAACAAGAGTTGACTAGAGTATACAACATGAGTGGGCAAAGCGTCAAAAGTACCTATTCCTAGTCGCCCGCCGGTCTAATAGGTACACATCTCTGATGTACATCCCAAACAGCGTACGAGACAAACCGTGTGACAGATTTTATAGTATTTGTATTGTCTATGTTTGTTTTAATTTTGAACTTCTTTGGCTTTAAACGTCTATTTTTCTTTTGAACTTAACATATACAATGTTGGTAGACCGCCGTCTATAATTTAAAAAATGCGTCGCCCGTAGTGATTAAATGTTTGTACACCCCTGGTATGCAAGATTAAATAATAGTTGACAAGAAGTAGAATAGACAAGAAGATGAAAGAATATTATCAGATTAAACAAGTCCCGTACACATTATAAGATTATTAATATTATAATTATAAATTATATTACTCCTATTAGACAAGACTTGTATTAATAGGAATAAGGACTTGACTGAAGAATATTCAAGACTACTATTATTCCAGCTGTAATTATTTGTTTTCTCTGTCTGTTTTAATTAAATATTTTAAATTCCATCTTGATGTTAACCGTCGTTTAATATTCATGTGTGTCATTTAATATTCGTTGGATTACACGAAGAGTAAAATTAAAACTCAATAAACACAAATTTAAACACCTTTAAAAACCTAATAAAATAATCTCGACGTGGTTGTTGAGACGCACGTCAGGTTTTAAAATTCTTCAGCGTAATCCAACATGCGTGCGAGAATTAAAATACTTTGAGCATCTCTCTGCGAGTGGAATTGTTGGTGTATTTTGGTATTGAGAGATAATTGAATACATTTTTTTTTAAATAAACATCTGCAAAATTTTTGAGTGGATTTGGGTCAGAAATGCGGATGGACCTTAGCAGATGTTTGGAGTTATCACAAATTCAGTTGTCAAGAGTCTGCACATTTTGGTATTTGTAGATTTTAACATTTAAATTTTGTTCAAGTTATTTATGTCTGAAATCTTAAAAGAAATGCTTAAAATCTTCACTAAATTTAAGAAAAACTAACTTACAATTATATTTGGTTCGCACTAGTTTTATGTTTTTAGATGAATGAATCAAACTTGAGTATTACAGGCCTATAAAAAAAAATTGGTGCAGCTCTGTTTAGTCGGTTTGTCTCTGGTTTTTTTTTTTGTCGGTTTGGCTCTGGTTGTAGTCTGTTTGTAGTCGTGAACTATATTACCGTTAGATAATGTCAGCTGACAGCTCTGGATTACCTACTATCCTCATTTGAATTCTTTTCCGGTATTATATATAACAGTCAACTTTGCTATAACTCCTATGAAATTTGTCTTATTTTATTATGGCAGAAAGATGTTATGCGAATGATCCTTATATGTTTTGTTACATTTGTGGTGAATTAGTACATACATTTGTATGTCAACACATTGAAAGATCAGCGAAAATGTATTAATCTTCTAATTGCTTACTTCGGTATTGAAATGCGCAACCAAAGTAAAGTGTGGGTGCCTCATAGTGTTTGTAAAATGTGCATTCAACATTTGCGGCAATGGGAAAAAGGAACGCGAAAATCTTGAGTACCAATGATTTGGGGTGAACAAAAAAAATCATCATGATGATATTATTGGTATTTTTGTATGACGAAAGCAGTGGGCATCAACAAAAACAATCGCCACAAGTGGAAGTATCCCAATATTTCTTTAGCTATAAGTCCTATCCCTCATTCAGACACTGCTCCAATACCAATTTTTTATCAGGCCGTACAGGAATCTGAAGAGGATCAAATGTAAGTTTCTGAAGAAGATGATGATTTTGAATACTGTTGAGAAACATCAAATCCTAAAACGTTTCCACAAGGTGAGCTTAATGATCTCATCAGAGACTTAGCAAAAATCTATATAATAGATCAATCAATAGATCTTTCAAAAGAGCGTGTTAAGTTGCTATCATCAAAATTGCCTTCCCTCTGGTGTACGAATTACTTCATATCGCAAGAGAGAACAATATTTATTGCAATTTTTTTCTTCTGATGAAAATTATATATCGTAATGATGTTAAGAGCTTGAAGACTTATCATGTAAGTGATTGACAGTAGTTTATTGACACTAGTAAACGAAGTCTCAAAGCAGATATTTTACATAATTGGAATAAGCATTCCTGTGTTCCACTTGTCCATTCTAGATCTATGAAAGTGTATGAAATTCACGGTTTGCAGAGGAATTTATTTACGTGGATGATATATATATATATATATATATATATATATATATATATATATATATATATATATATACTGGCTGGACTGAACTAGTGTCACTCGCTGACTGTCTGAACTTCTAGCTGAGTCTGGTTTACTGGGTCCACTGGCTGGACCGGTGTGTAAGAGTCCACTGGCTGGACTGAACTGGACTCGTTGGTTGGTTGCGCCTGACTGTTGAACTGAACTGGAGTCGACTTGCTGACTGTTATTCTTGACTGTTTGCGTCTGATTTGTCTGGACGGAACTGCTGAACGAACTGTTCCGTTTATTCGGGGGTCCAGGTATTTATATTATCTCCAGGTATACTGGTCTCTCATCTCGGAGGTGATTATTTTTCTATTTTCGGCTATTTCTCGCTTTGGCGATTACCGATTCTCGGGAAAGACATCTCGTCGTAATTTCCCCGGGGATTACACCATTGACCCTAATAAAATATTTTCCGAAATTTGTCCGAAAATACCTGGGTAATCCCCGGTAATGCCTTCGTAAAACTAAAAATACAAATATTTCTTAATCTGTAATAAAATATTTTCGGTAATTGTCCAAAAATATTTAGTTAATTATTGTAATGCCCTCGTAAACTAAGAAATAAAAATGTAACGGCTCGTTGCCGCTACAAAAGCATATTCTTCTTTCGTAGATCTAGAATGGGCAAGGTAATTTCAGTTTCAGTTCTTTAGCAGAAAATAAAATACTTTGAACATAGTTGGGTGATTTGTGTCGACTCGTTAATTTTTTGTTGGCTCAACACACTGGTTATACAAAATACCTTTGTTTTATTTGTTTCTAGTACAGAGCTAAATCAAGTCATTGGACCCAGAAAATTGGCCTGTCAGAGTCATTTTGTTGTTGCTGACAGAAATGTCATAAATCAGCCTTTGGTTTCCCGAGAAAAAAATCATTCTTCCACCTTTGCACATAAAGTTAGGGCTCATGAAGGAATTTGTCAAAGCTCTGGGACAATATGGTCTATGTTTATGCACTGAGAAATTAAAACGTAAATTAATTAAATGCTCTACAAATTTTGTAGCTTCTATGACTAGAAAAAAAAAACGACTTGTGTGTAAATCTTTTGTAGCGGTAGCACAAAACTTCCTTGGAATTTACAAGACTGATAACGATAAAGAGTTAGCCGAGGAAATGCTTCCTAACTTTAAAAAATTAGGCTGTAATATAACCATAAAACTGTACAATACCTCCATAATCCTATAGATCACTTTCAACATATTTTAGCAGATCTTAGTGAAGATTCCTTGTTCTTCACTAAGATGAACGCTTCTACCAATGTATAAAAACAATGAAGAAAAGGTACCAAGGCAGATGGGACATTCATATGATGGCCGATTATTACTGGGGACTTATGCGTGATTGCCGGAAACAATTACACTCAAGAGAATCAAAAGACAAATAAATTGTTATTTTTCTAAAAAAAAAAAAATTTCTTTCTCTTATAAACCAGAAGAACTGAGAAATACTAGCCAAATACTTTGAAGAACTCCTGAATTGTCCTAAACCAGCAGGCTATTTCCAAAGATGGAACAGATCATAAGAAACGATAATTCAGCAGCACCAGATGTATCAAAGATTAGGAGTCAATTCATGAAAATGAAAAACGGCAGAGCTGCAGGAGAAGATGGAATCATAGCCGAGCTACTAGAGAAATTCGGACCGAAAACAACCAGTGATAATATGAAGATCATACAAGACATGTGGGAATCCGAAATGCCTGACGACTGGAAGTGTGCTGTCATATACTCTCTTCATAAGAAGGGAGATAGAGCCAATGTATATATCTACAGAGGAATATCACTGTTATCATGCGTATACAAGATTCTATCACAGTGCCTACTAGATAGAGTACAGTTCCAACTAGAACCCAAAATAGGAGAACATCAAGCAGGCTTCAGACCGCACGGTGGTCTGGATTTTAAAAAAGCTGGCCAAAAGTAGAAAAAAGTTTCAGATGTAAACGTGAATTGGTATATTGGGGTTTCCCAGGTGGCTGATTACGAATTTCATAGTATAATTTTTAAATTCAAAATGGCGGATGCAATATGGCCGACCATTTAATTACAAATTGATCTAAATTTCATATAAAATGGTATTTAAGTGTTTTCAAGGTCACCGGATTTCATTGTATAATTTCAAAATTCAAAATGGCGGATCCAAATGGCCGAGCACTTTATTAAAATTTGATCGAAATTTCATATAAATTGGTATATTGGGGTTTTCCAGGTCACTTATTAAAGAATTAATAATGCAATTATGGTATTCAATATTGGTAATAGCAATATAATATTACAATTGCGAAATAATAAACAGTTTATGTGTTTGATTGATTTTTATTTAAAAAAAATGTCGGAGTGGCAGTTATTATGGAATAATACCAAAGGACTAAGAAAGCTCGGAGAGAGCGTTCTGTTGCTCTTTGAGAAAGTTTCCATCTCTTTTTTAGTGTGGACAACAGCTTCTTCAAAGAACCTCCATCCTCGTCATGTATTTGAAAACATTCCATTTTAGTGATGATATGTTCCTTTAAACGCTTACATTGAGTTTCCAAGTCTAAAGTAATAAACAATTTTCCCGGCACGGCGCGGCGTCTCGTATTTCTAATCTCACATGTATAGAGGCAGTCATGGGCAAGATTTTCTTCTAGATTCTATTACAAAACACCGCAATATATTTGTTTCATAACTCAACTTCTTGAGCCCCGCTGCGGTGGTAACTTTTTTGCTAATTAACAGATTTTTTTTTCAAGAAATACCATTATGTAGACACACCTTGGACATAATTTCTAACACACGCGAGTATAAATTAATGAAAACGTTATATATGTAAATATTCTACATACCTTGTCCTAAACCCGCAGGCTATTTCCAAAGATAGAACAGATTATAAGAAACGATAATTCAGCAGCACCAGATGTATCAAAGATTAGGAGACAAATCATGAAAATGAAAAACGGCAGAACTGCAGGAGAAGATGGAATTAACGACCCTCCATCAAACTTAACACCCTCCATCAAACAAAAACGAAAAAGGACACTCGAGTAAAAAGTTACACGCACTTGAATATACAAAGATATTTCGAAGCCGATACACGTATGCGCGCTGAGCCTTCAAGGGTAACTTTGAACTGGGGTAGCGTCTCAACCATAAAAGATAACCCACTTTTATTTTAGATTGACATACACTGAAGCATCCTTTATAAGATTATTTTGAAATAAACTCATTCGGTGATTATCATTTTTTCGATTTTTGGCCACCTTTTTTCAGATTCAGACCACTGTGGACCGGGAAGATCTTGTGCTGAACAGATAATCAATCTGAAAACAGTTCTAAGATATCAAGTGACTAGAGACAAAGAGACTGTGTGCACTTTTGTAGATTTTAAGAAGGCTTACGACTCTATAGACAGAACATCACTAATCCAAGAACTAGAAGAGAAAGGACTTGAAGAGAAGACGACGAACTTCATCAAACAGACATTAAAAGACACTAAATCCAAAACTAAATTCATGGGAGAACTGTCAAATCCATTCACAATTAGAACGTGAGTAATACAATGTGATGGTCTATCACCTATGTTGTTCAACACAGTTCTAGAGAAAGTGATCAGCGAATGGGAAAAATAACTAAATGCACATGGCCTTCACAAACCCGTCGGGTTAGAAAACAAGCATAAGGGATTAGATATCGGTTGTCTAGCATTCGCTGATGATTTAGCTATACTTACCAAGAACACAGAGACAGCAGCGAAACAGAGCGAGGTTCTGAAAGAGATGTCTGGAAAGGTCGGACTACAGAAAACAGAATATTTGTTAAACCAGAAAGATGCACCGGCAATGATTACAACAAAGTATGGGAATATCAAGAGGGTTAACAAATTGAACTACCTCGGAGAGATGATACAGGCCAATGGAATAGAGAAGTCAGCCTACGAACAGAGGAAACAGATCAGAGCGTTCTGGAAGACTGGGGATATCTACAATAAGTAATGCTTATCCCGTAAGACCAAAGTGAGACACTATAACACAGTCATCAAACCAGAAACCCTGTACGCATTTGAAACATTGGTCATGAATCGCAAAGGTGAATGAAAACTAGAATACATGAAGTGAAATAGAAAGAAAAATTGTCAGAAAAGAAGGATACCGGTGGCGCAGTAGGCAAGAGACCGAACAGATATCCAACATAGTGCACAACGTGAGGAAGCGTAGACTGAAATTCTAAGGACATATCAATAGAATGCCGGATACCCGATTGAAAATGGGAAAAAAATCTTAGAGTACACCGAATGCATAAAGTACATGAGGTGGATCGCCGAAGTTAGAGAGGACTTGAAATACACTGGAATAACATTCCCAGACATAAAAGACAGACGCATATTCAGACAAAAACTATGTGAATGGAAAGTGAGTCGAGAGGCCAAAAAATTGAAGACTGGAACAACCTGGTCTGAAGAAAGGAAGAAAGCGCACAGTGAAAAGATGAAAGAAGTGTGGCGCCTTAGGAAATCTCACATCAAGTAGACGCTTTACGTGGCCCATTAGTGGCCCATACGTATTATTATTATTATAAACTAGAGCTGATATAAAAAATGCGATTGTTTTTTTTGCATCAGCTCACAAGACATAATTAGAATCCGGTTTAAATCTTTGGTACCAAAATGTGTGTACACCAGTGATTATTGACAAGTTGTGCCTAGTTAGTGCCTACTTTAAACGGTTATATCTCCTAAACTACTAAACCTAATTGCTTCAAATCTTCACCAAATTAAAGCAAAAACTACAGAAATTAATAGTCAAGTGATCATTTGGTCCTTACTTTACTAACGTTTGCACAAAGGAGCTCTGCAATGAATAAACCAAAGCTGATAATTTATGTTTATTAAGGGTTAACTTTTAACATTTGTATATTTTTAAAAACTAAACTTAATTGTTTAAAATCTTCAAAAATATAAAGAAAAAAGTTTAGAAAATAGTAATCTACAGTTATATTTGGTCCGTACTCACCATTTTTTTTACTTGCAAGCTTTGACGTGAATGAATCAAACTTTATAACTTATGTCCAGTTAAGGTCAATTTTAAAGGTCTGTATTCTTTAAACTACTAAACCTAATTGTTTGAAATCTTCATCAAATTAAAGAAAAATAAAAAATTAAAAGTGAATTTATTAAGGATTATGGATCTATTTATTAAGTTATTTATTATTCAAGTGGATAAAATTAAGGTTTAAAGAGCGGATCGATAAATTTAAATTCTCGAGTTAAACCTTCATTTTATCCGTTAGTGTAATACAAACTTTTTGTCAATTTTGCTTTTAATTTAACAAACTGAATTCAGAGAAAAGTTCCATTTTCCGTGGTTTTTTGTACGAGTGGCAAGTCGTCCAAGAATGTGTTGTTGCAACGAAACGATACAAACGACAACGATAAATTTGTTGATTCGAACGACAAAATTTTGTTTGAAGTTTTTTGTTTTGTGTTTTAATATTTAAATATGGATAAATCAGAAGAGTTCTTGTTAAATGGTTACGCAATTGCGGAAAGATTACTTCCGCATAAATAAAGAGAATTATACACAAAATTTATAAAAATGTTTGTGATTGGCGATTAAAGAATATCAGCAAAGTTACAATATGCCAAGTACGTCTACAATTACTTTCTCTTCACAAAAAGAGATTTTAGCTCATGAGGAAGTGAAGTTTATCAACTTTGAATCTGAAAGCGTTCGATATTGTATTATATTTTGTATGTCACAAAATAGTATATTTTGTAACTAGGGCGGTAGGTTGTCAATTGGACACGACAGCGAAATTGTCGTACTTACATTCGCTCAAGAGGTCAATTGACAATACCGCCCGTGTTACAAACAATATTTTTTATTACTCATGCGTGGGGATGTATCTTACAAGTTTGGGATCCAGGTGGCATCAAAAAGAAAATAGAGTCAAAAATGAAGAATTTGCTTTTTCAATTGTCTCCGGTGGTGTGGATTCGTCATAAGAACTCTCATCAGTCTCCGGTATCACCAAAGAATGTACTCTTTGGAAAACTTCTAAAACTTTTTAGTAAATTTAAAATTCTGAATGAAAAAAAAAATTTTGTCACTTTCGCATCACTTTTTTGATATTGATTTTGATTGTGTTTTTTTAGTTACCTATTCGATTTTTATTGAAAAGTTTCGTGCGCCAAGCAGAATTTACGTGCAACAGATATACTTGTCGCACGCAAATTGTTGAATTGACAAACAGCCATTTGTCGCACTAAAAAACGGGCGCCCATGAGTAATAAAAATCAATTTGTGATTTACATAATTTGATTCGCTAATTTGTTTAATATTCTAAAAATCTGTACTTTCTTTTCAAAAAAGCAAATATCTTTACAGCAAAATGTTTTATATAAAAGTTATAGCGTTCATAAATAATGTATTATATAGTTAATTTTTTAGTTATATTATTGTGCACTTACTTGTGTTAAAAATGGATTATTATTTATTTAATACAGTAATAATATTAATACCTATAACTGAATTAGTAAATTTAATTCGAATAAATTTCCATTCGAACAAATTACTTTCGAATAAATTGGATCGAACACTTTTCCTGGAACCCTTCTCAGTATACCTTCTCAAATATAAGTGCAAGATTTTTATAAATGAATTCTGACGTTTAAATGTAATAATTGTCAACATTTTGGGTTATGTTTACGCAGCACGAAAGTGAATTTTTTTGATGCGCTGCAATGAATACTTATATTTCATTAGTGAAATTTTATTTCACTAGTGAATAAAATTTTTATTAGCTAGTGCAGTGTTTACCAAACTTTCCATCCATGTGTACCCCTACTTGAAATATTGTTTATCCATTCGGGGTACAAAGGGATAGTAGAAAATTTCTGATATATGCTAATAAAAACAAAAACTGTACTGATATTGTTCAAATAATAAAATGTCCCCAGATTGGGAAATAAAAGATAATAATTCTTTTGTGAAAACGTTGTCCTTCTTCTACTATTTAAGAGAGTTTCTACCTATCTTTAAATACGTAAAAACAATGATTGAAATATTTCAAATGAACAGCTAATTTACAGAATTCAAACATTATATAAAAAGTAATATTTGAAGCATTATTTTTTATGTAATTTACAAATTGATATTTTTCTTTTTATTTTCGCTTTGGCACACATCAAAAGGAAAAAAAAATCTTCCTGTAACCATTTCAAACCCTTTGAGGTACCACACTTTTGGAAAACTGCACTAGTGAATCAACCACTACTTTATTGATCCGCATCCAAGCAATTAAACATGACTTTTAAGGCAAAATTGAATAAAAGTCTATAATTGTTTCTGGTGCTTACTATACTAGCTTTTGCTCTAGCGAGCTTTGAAATGAATGAAGCAATTCATAATTTATTTTTCTTCTTTTTCTTGTCTCTTTTAAACTACTAATTCTAGTTGTTTACAATTTTTACTATCTTAAAGCAAAAACTACAAAAGAGCAAATCTACAGTTGTTTTTGGTCCTCTTCTTCTTTTTTTTTCAGACTAGTACCATCCACTCCTGGATGTAGGCCTCTTCCAGTTCCTTCAATACCTGTTTGTCCTGTGCAGTTCTTATCCAGGTTTTTCCCCCGATTTGGACGATGTCGTGTCTTCACCTTTTTTTAGCTCTTGCTATAGATCTAATACTTTCTCTCTAAAATTGCCATTTTATTATTTTCTTGGTCCATCTAGCTGGATCTTGTCGGGCCAAGTGTCCTGCCCAACGCCATTTGAGTTGAGCAGTGCGTTGTATAACATATGTGACCTTGGATCTTCTGCGTATTTCCTCGTTTCTTATTTTGTCCCTTAAGCTAATACCTAACATTGTTCTTTCCATTGCTCTTTGTGCTCACCAGATATGGTGGGTACCGGGGAAATAAAATACCCGGCGCGGACCAAAACTAACTCCTGATGGAGGGCAGCAGCGACCATCAGTACCAAGATCATCAGTACCAAGAGGCATAAAGGAAATGATCCTGGACTGGTTCATAATTTGGATTACCACTAGCAAGACTGGAGAAGTTTGAAATGGTTATGGTATTGCGAAATTCGCCAACCCGCCTGGTTAGCGTGGCGTTTAAAAGCCTACAACCTTCCAAAGAACATATCAAATTCTTTTGGTCTTTACTGAACCAAACTTGTGCCAGAAAGCTTCGAAGTGAATGAATCAAACTTTATAACTATTACTATGTCTAGTTAGTGTCAACTTTAAACGTCTGTATCTTCTAAACCAGCGTTTCTCAAACTTCTTAGACTGGCGACCCAACATATTTATGTTTGAATAGCTCGCGGCCCAAATAATTAAAAGCTTTAGATATTGTAATACAACTAAATTTTATTTATTACAAAATGCTACAGATTGAAAAAGAAACTTAAATAAACTTATATAACATAATTTATGTATTACAAAATGCTACTCTATTAGTAGTAGTATTATTGAACTTATTGTTAGTGAGATGGATGTTGCTGTTTTTTAGCAACCAATTTATCAAAATCAATGTCAATAGAACTTGTCAATGAAATTCGCATTGCCGAGCTGATTTCAAGCCGATTCCTCAATTTGGTTTTTATTACAACCATATTAGAAAATCCACTTTCCGCTAAATAAGTCGTTCCGAAAGGAAGCAATAATTTCAATGCATTTTCACTTAATATTGGATATTCTTCCCTTATTTCTAACCAAAATCGCGACATATTATTTTGTGCACTTGATATTTTTGTTCTAAAATTTTATCCGTAGATAATTCACTTAACTGTTCTTTTTCAGGTAATGTTAATTTATTCGATGATTCATTACTAAAGGGATTTAGGACCCACATATGTCCTTGACGAATGTCGTCCTTAGATGGAAAGTAACTGCACTAGTTTTGCTTTCAATTCTTTCAAATGACTTTGTATAATTATGCGTACATCGATTACTTGCTGGGGAGATAAAAATTTCTCATCAACTAATTCATTAAACGAAGGAAGCATCATATAGCAACCTGAGCTAATAGTATAGATCCAAAGCTGTTTTTTTTTTAATAATGCTTAAATTTTATTATAACAATTAAAGAGAGTTATCTGATTTCCCTGAAGTGGAAGATTAAAGTCATTCATGTGTGAAAATATATCAGCCAAATATGCTACTTTTGCAAGCCACAAATTATTTTGAAAGAATTCGCATAAAGTTGATTTTTTTCCCATAAAAATATTTCAATTTCCATTCTCAATTCGAAGAATCGTTTTAATACTTTACCCCTGGAAAGCCATCTTACATGAGAATGCTAAAACAATGTCTGATGTTCTGATCCCATTTCTTCGCATAATATTTTAAAAATTCTTTTCTTCAGTGCACTTTTACGGATGTAATTTACAATTGTTACACACTCATTTAAAACTTCATGAAGATTTGAGCTCATGTCTTTTGCAGCTAATTGCTCCCGATGCAGAAAACAGTGAGTTACTTTCAAATCAGGATGAGCGACCCTCTTTAATCTTGTCACTAAACCCTTATGCTGGCCTGTCATAGCTGCTGCTCCGTCAGTGCAAATACCAACACATTTATTTAAAGAAATATTTTTCATTTCAAAGTAAGAAGTAACATGCCCAAAAATTTCTTCTGAAGTTGTTGATGTTTCTAGTTTTAAGCAACAGAGCAATTCTTCTTCTGTATCTAACATATATCATTAAAATAGCATTATTTGATATTTACATTAGTCTGTGGATTCGTCCATTTGAATCGCATAATACAAAGTTTTCTCTAGTTTTTGACTTAATTGTGCTTGAATCTCGTTAGATATATCGATTATTCGCCTAGCAATTGTGTCATTTGATAAAGGAATAGAATAAATTTTAGCTTCAAATTCTTTACCAAATAATTCGCCGCAAATGTATTTCATGCAAGGTTTTAATAATGTTTCACCAATTGTATAGGCCTTTTTACATCTAGCAATATGAAAAGCTGCCATGTATGAACACTTCAGTAACTTCAGTGGATATCAGTGGATTCAGTGGATATCAGTGGATACGAATTTTGTTAAAACTGACTTTTTTGCTTTCAATTCATCCCGTTTCCTCATAAAAAAATCAACAGGTTTGTCTTTGTACTGACCATGATTTGTATGAAAATGTCTTTGCAATTTATTGGCTTTCATGGATGAATTTGCCAAAACGCTTTCACAGGTTACGCACTGCGGTAAACCGATGTGGCCATCTTTAATGACAGTGAATCCATATTCAATAAAATTTTCCTTGTAACTATAATCATAATTCGTTTCTAGTTTGGCTTTTTTTGCCGTTGATCCACTTGCATTTTCTGAATTTTGTGCATTATTTTCTTGAGGAGTTTTATCTGTTTTCGCCAGAAAGCTTAATAAGTTGCTTTGCTTACTCATTTTACGCAAAAAATATTATGCTATCTAAAAGTAACACAAGTCTAAAAGTAAATTTAAATTAGTTTAATTACTATGTGGCTATTTACCTGCAATTATTTAACGTTGACAAAAGTGTTTATGTTTCATATGCGGCTTTACATTGAACACAGAAAATTAAAAACGCGAGCCGTGTGTAGTACACGTGCAATGATGTTGATGTGCGTAAACGGATACGCGTTCGTACAATATATACAAAAGATTTCGTCTGTCACACAAGTGAAGTACGCCTCTTTGTGTGATTGTAAATTGTGATTTATTTCTTGTTGGGGTTAGCTTCATACGAGACCCAAAAAAAATTTACCGCGACCCACTTGACCCCATTTGGGTCGCGACCCATAGTTTGAGAAACGCTGTTTTAAACTACTAAACATAATTGTTTGGTATCTTTACCACATTAAGGAAAAAACTACAAAAGTTAAAAGTGTATGATACGGAATATGCAAATGAAATAAATTTACTTGATTTTTTTACTCCCGATAACTTGTAGTCTTGACATTACAGGTAAACCATTATTTTCTCATTTATTTTGTATTTAATTCCAAAAAACTTTAATTAAAAAGTGCAAAATAAGTGAATTTCAAATTTTCGAAACGCATCACCATTGGTTGGATCGATGCTTGACGTCACATGGCATGTTATGGAATTTGCCGGCGTCGATATTCATACTGTGACAGTGGTGTTTGAAAGAAAATTTGATTTTATTTATATTTCTGTAGTGTTTTTCATTAGTTTTCCTAGTGCGATTTTGGTATATAGTGACATTAGAAATTATCAAGAACAATGACTGGAAGTGATTTTGTCAAAGCTTTGTCCTATATAATGTCTTGCCCGATCTCCTTCTTTCGCTCTGCTTGGTCCAATCTTATCCGATCTTATATTCTTAAGTTTTCTTTAGTCTTGTCTCGGTCTTGTTTAATCCTCTTTAGCCTTGTCTAGTCTTGTTTAGCTTTGTCCAATCTTGCCCATTCCTACTTAATCTTGGATAAACTAAGCCAAAATCTTCTTCTAGTTTTTATTTATTTATTTATTCATTTACCTACTTTTTTTATTTATTTACCTAAAGACAATAAAGAAAAACTGATTTACATTTTAGATTCTACCATTCTCCATTAACTGTTTTCCATTTCCATTTTCACTCGTCATAGCAATTCCTATTATAGTATAAATCATATAATAGTATAAATAAATTCAATCAGTCTTGTTCAATAATAAAACAACTATATGATTTTCTTTTTCAAAGGTATCAGTAAAGTCTGTCGATCAACAGGCATCAGTCAAGTTTGTCGATGAATAGACAAGATTAATGTTGTTTAATATGGATATGTAATGTTGGTTCTCAATAGAGTAATGTTGGTTAATATGGCTAAATTCAGCTATAATCATCTACGAATTGGATGGTTTTGTTTACTCTTATCTAACCTTATATAGTCTTGTTTAATCGTATATAAGCTTGCGTATTCCCGCCTAATACTGTCTAATCTTGGATGAATAGGTTTAAGGTAAAAATTTTAACCTTGTACAGATATAACCAATGTTTACCAGTCTTGTCCAATATTAGTAAAATAACTTATGGTAAGACATCATTAAAGTTGCTGAATATGGCTAAATTTAGCTTTAATGATCTATAAAATTGAGAAATAATCTTTGTTATTCTTGATGTTGGCATTTCGGTACTAGGCAATATCTATAAAATAAGAAACCATTTTATAAATATTGTCTAGTACCTTTTTCCATTATAGAAATAGCGATTAAAACTGAAAATCCTTAACTAATAACTGTATATGCATATAGTAAACAATACAGAAACAATACATGCCGAGATACGTGCCTTGTGACGTCATCCAAAGCGCGCGAAAAATGGGGCGTTCAAACAGATCAAATTTATTCGGTGTTTTATATATTATTTTAAAAATTAATTTGCAAACAATATTCATATTTTATACTTTTTGACTCGTTATTGTATAACGAAATAAAAAGTGAACTAAACAAATAAAAAAATTGATGCATATGCCCTATTATCTTTGGTGCTTACTTTACTAGCTCGCTAGGCACAGAGTAAAAAAAAATAAAACTAGAACAAGACACTAGCGAAACCCAATTTGGTTTTAGGATTTGCAATGCGATCAAGGGAAGCTTGGTTTGCCTTTAATGTGTTGACTCAAAGCTGCATAGAGAGCAATCAACCAATGTATATCTGTTTTCTTGACTATAACAAAGCATTTGATAGAGTTCGCCATAATCACTTTATTCAATTGCTCAAAAACAAAAACATAAACATGAAAGATATTAGAATAATAAATAATCTTTACTTCAATCAGACGGCTAACATAAAAGTGAATAATGAACTTTCAGAGGAAGTAAGAATACAAAGTGGTATAAGGAAAGGATGTGTGCTATCACCGCTATTATTTAATGTTTATTCGGAAGAAATCATTCAGAGAGAATTAGAAGAAACAACAACGGGAGTAAAAATACATGGAATACCCATTAACAATATCCGGTATGTAGATGACACCATGCTTATTGCTGAATCAATAAAAGATTTACAGAGCTTGGTGGATCAAGTAGTAACGAGCAGCGAGGAGAGCGGACTTACCTTAATTATCAAAAAGACCAAATTTATGACCATACAAAATCAGTGCAACGACAACGAAAACCTATGGATCAATGGTGAATTAGTAGAAAAAGTCAGTAAATACAAATACTTAGGAACAACTATCAATGAAAGTAATGGGTACACTGAAGAAATTAAAACAAGAATTGGACAAGCCAGAAGCATATCTAACAAAATGAGAAATGTGCTATGCAATAGAGATCTTAACTTACAACTTAAAGTCAGATTATTGAGGTGTTACGTTTTCTCGGTGTTGCTATATGGGAAGGAATCCTGGATGTTAAAGAAATATATAAGTGATCGACTGGAAGCATTTGAGATGTGGTCATATAGAAGGATCTTGAGAATAAGTTGGGTAGACATGGTAACAAATGAGGAGGTACTGGAAAGAATGAGAAAAGAAAAGGAATTATTGAACACAATTAAAATAAGGAAACTACAGTATCTGGGTCACGTGATGAGGGGAGGGAAATATGTATTGTTATAGAACATTATGCAAGGTACAGAACATTATGCAAGGTGCAAGATACAGCGAAAAAGAAGCAGAGGTAGAAGATAGAAGACGCATTTCCTGGTTAAATAACCTAAGAAAATGGTTCAACTGTAGTTCCGTTGAGTTGTTTAGAGCTGCAACATCAAAAATGAGAATAACTATGATGATAGCCAACCTTCTATGAAGAGATGGCACTTGAAGAAGAAGAAGGCCAAGAGTATTAGCGAACTTTGAAATAAATGGATCAAATGTGACAATTTATGGCTAGTAGGTGTCAAATTTTAACAAATGTATCTTTTAAACTACTAAACCTAATTGTTTAAAACCTTCCCGAGTTTAAAGAAAAAACTAGAGAAATTATTAATCTTTAATTATTTTTGGTGCATACTAAACAATTTTTTTGTTAGTAATATTCGAAGTTACTAAATAAAACGTATATATAGTTAGTATTAAATTTAAACGTCTGTATGTCTTTAATTCCAAATTTAATTGTTTCGAATCTACATTTTAATTAAAGAAAAAGCTATAAAAAATATTAATCTATAAATATATTCGGTCCTTGCTTTACTAGTTTTCGTGCTAACAAGCTTTGAAATGAATGAATCAAACTTGATAATTTATGTCTAGTTAGTGTCAACTGTATACGTCTGTACCTCTTAAATTTCTAATCCCAGTCGTTTGAAATCTTCAATGAATTAAAGAAAAAAACTACAAAAAAATCTATAATTGTTTTTGGCCCTTACATTAGCACTTTTAGCGCTAGCAAGCTTTAAAATGATAAAACTTATGTTTAGTTAGTATGAACTTGACAAGTCTATATCTACTAATATGATAGTAATATAATACGAATATAATGTTAATAAATGTTCTATATAAAACTTACGTGAAGAATAATATCGACAGGGGATTGGCGCCCTCCCTGGGATTCGGGTTGTCGCTTTTCTTCGTGATGTCCATCTCGTCTTTCTAGCCGCATTTATTTCCACAAACGCAAAGTTTTATTGCTGATTTGACCAATAACACTTTTGAATTACGACCCGGTCGGGCTTTCCACAGTCCTGCAACAATAAAGACACTACATGAATCCTCTCGACTACCCACAAAGCAACAAAAAAAAGATTGTGCTGCAAATCCTCAAGTTTTATTATGTGGTTTTCAGTAGAAACAAAGAAAATATAGAAGTGGGATTGCATGAAACCCTTCGGTTTGTGCTTTTTTTTGAGAAACATTTTTGGTTTGGATTTCACTTGGTGTGTATTTTTATTCGGTTGACTGGAAGGTAGATTTCAACGCTCCACTTTTCGTTTATAATTGACGTTGAAATTATAAATAATTGCTTTTAACTTGAATATTTTCTTTTCGACCAAAAATAGAACATTTTATTATAAACACCAAAAACTTCCAATTAACTCAACCGCCAACGCTAATACTCATTTCACCAAAAACCACATATGAAGAATATATTAAAAAAAACTAAAACCAACGCCTTAAATTCCTTCATGTAACCAAACTTATTAGACAAACTAATCCAATTTTTAACACCTGTAAAACCCTTAAATTTATTACCTGCCACTTGAATGAATATCAAGATTACAAACACAAAAATTCCTATTATAATCTTCCTCTAGTTCCCCGACTAAATGTTAATTAATTATCGATAAATTAAAAGATCTCGGGATTAAGTTACAAACTAATCTTGTAAATATTAAGTGGGAGAGACAGGCGAGATGATTTAAACGCAATTACCATTTGTGTTTACACATTCATCTAATAATAGAAGACTTGGTTTAATCGAGAAATTTCTTTTTCTTCCTCCGATGCTCACTGGAAAATTCTCGCATGGCTTAAGGTTCGATAGCCGCAAAAGGCTATCAGTTATATAGTTAGTCACGACTTTTGCTATTGACTCAATGAACATTTATTTATCTTTGATACTATTTACATATTAACATAATTTTATTCTTCAATCAAAGAGAAATTAGTACAAATTACATTTCTAGGCCTTAAACAAGCCGAAAGTTACGCACCAAACAATGCTATCTCAAAATTTATTTATTAATCAACACACAAACTTTAAACTAAATTATTCACACCAACACAACACTGATTACAAAATTATCAAGAAACTTGAAACATAATATTTTTATCTTAATTCATTCACCCGATACAAAGTAATAAATAATAAGGACACCAGAAATGAAATGAAATCAAGCATCGACATCAAGTAGATTAAAACTACATAGTTGTGATCTAACTAGGTGGACAATGGATTAAGAAGCAGACTATAGTTTAAGCCGCAGCTTAGTCGACTTAGATTTTTTAAGTTTCCATTTTACTTTTGGAAAATAACGCCGCTCAAGTGAGAGTCATTTATGTTTAAGTATTCGTTTAATCTTGACCTAAAATTCGCCATCACTCAATGAAGCAGGTCAGGTTGAATCCGTGCAATTTCTTGTCTGATATTCGTTTTAATTACGGTAGGGTTTGCGGTCTATCAATGTACACCCTGCTCTTCAGAAATTCCCAAAGAAAAAAGTCGCAGGCAGAGATGTCGCCATGTTTGAATAACAGTCCGTCCGGGAAGAGTGCTCTTAAAGGTAGTCTGCCACATTTCCACATCGTACTTATCGGACGCATGGCATCAAACGAATTATTTTTTTACAGCGCGTCCACAGTATCGGCAGCGATCAGATTTGCCGACGCAACTACTAGCAAATACCATATTCCGTATGACGTCATCGGCATCGGAAAGGTTGCCCCTCGGAGCATTGGCATCGGCATTACCGACGGGTAGATTCGTGCGATCTAACCTAACCTAATCTAACCTAACCTACCTTAAAGCAGTCATAGACACACGAGCAGACTTGTGGCCCCCTCCTTCTGAAAAAATAATTATTTCCGGAAACATAGTGAGATGTTGCATGAAAAATGTTCTGATCATGTGCGACTAGCGGTCAGCAATAACAGTTGTGGTGTTTCCTCTATCGTCTCGGAAAAATATGGCCTAAGAATGCCAGATCATAAAAGTGCACACCACACCGTAACTTTTGGACTATGGCTTCATGCAATTCACCTGTGATTTCATCATTACAATATCGACTATTTTGTTTGTTTCCATATCCATTCAAATGAAAATGTGCTTCATCTGACATAAACAAACAGTGAATAAAATTTTCATCATCATTTACACGTCGCAATATTTCTTCGCTGAAAATCCTGCGCGCCAGCATATCCCCTGCTTTCAACTCCTGGACTACTTGCATTTTGTAAGAGTGAAACGTTAAGTCCTCTCTGGGTTCATTCCACATTTTTGGGTCTTGTTCCTTCCATAGTCCTATGTAGCGTTGTTTTTGGCATGTCTGCAGTTGCTGAGTATGCTGGAGAAAGCTCTTCCTTGATTTGAGTCGACGCCTTTCTGGTTGTTGGTCGTGTGGAGGGTGCCGCCTATCTCCGATCTGCTTCTGCCGGTCTGTTTTGGATGCTACTTTATTGCGTCTGACGTGTTCTGGGGCAATTCCAGATAGATGCTACAACTTCTCGACAGGTGTCGATCACAAGCAGCCTGTTATAATCCTGCACGTCTTGTTTAAGGCCACTTCGACAAATCTTGCGTGAACCGAGTTGTACCACACGGCCCAGCGTACTCGGCAGCGGAGAAACAGAGAGCAAGGGCCACGTACGCAGCAAGTCAGGCTGCCCTCCCCGTGTTGTGCTAGTGAGCTTCCGGATGATATTATTCCTAGCACAAACTTTGACCTTTGTATTCTAGCAGTGTTTTTGGGAAGATAGTGTGCGGTCCAGTGTTACGCCCAGGTACTATGGAGTGTCGCATGTTTCGAGTTCTTGTTCTCTCTATGTGATTTGCAGCTTCTTGCGTGCGTCCTTATTTCTCAAGTGAAATGCACCTACTTTGGTTTTGCTGGGGTTCGGCTTCAACTGGTTTATGTCGTAGTACTGTGCATGTTTTCTAAGGCTGTAGTTACTTTATTCTCGATTTTTTCTAAGCTTTTCTCCTGTGCGGCGATGGCTGTGTCATCCGCATAGATGCAACGACGTGTCTGTTGGTCAATTGGTTGGTAATTTGTGTATATGTTGAAAAGCATAGGAGCCAGTACACTTCCCAGTGATAGGAGGTTCCCCTGGTCTCTGCATCGACTCCTTTTTCCCTGCAATATAACATAGAAGCGCCTGTTCTGCAACAGAGTTTTCACCAGTCCACCACCAGTCCATTACAGCTAGGCGATAGTCCTTAGTAAGACGATACAATTTCTCAACTGCTTTTTGGTGGTTTACGGTATCATATGCCGCTGTCAGGTCTATAAAGGCTACACCGGTAATTTGCTTGCGCTCGAAGCGATCTTCAATATGTTGTGTTAAGTTTAGTACTTGGGCGCAGCAAGACCTTTCCGGTCTAAACCCTGCTTGTTCTGGTATTATGCTTTCGTCTACTTTACCAGATATGCGATTCAATATCAATCTTTCGAAGACCTTGACGAGATGACATAGTAATGATTCAGGTCGAAAGCTGTTACACATCAGCGCGACTACTCGAGCCTTCCTCGACTTTCTTGGGATTTGCAACTTCCTTGCACAGCAATTCAGTAAGTTGTTGATCCATCCAATGGTTGCAGTTCCAAAATGTTTTATTTGTTCTGTTTTTAGATCATCAAATCCTCCAGCTTTCTTATATTTTAAACAGTTAATGGCGATTTTTATGCTTGTGAATGGTTCAGCTAGACAGTCGGTTTCGTTGTCTGGATCCCTTTGTATTTGAATTTTGGGGCCCATCTTTGAGTATTTCCGTTCATTAGCAGTTGGTGTGCCATCTGGTCTAAAGTGACCAGTGTCCGGTTCGGAGTAGCACTTGTGGGGTCATTGCTAAGGTTTTTGATAAGTTTCAAGGCACGTCAGCTGTTCTGCTTCATATCCAGATCTTCCACCATCGCTCGCCACTTATCTGGACTGCCACTGCTCTAGAGATTGCTTGTATCAGATCTTCATTTATGATATCCTCAGAGAAGGGGTCGTGCTCGTATAGTGTTCGGTACTTCTTCAACAGGTCTGCGGATTCTGGAATAAGACCTGGTATGTATTCGGTTCTGCATACCCTCGGGATTTGTTTTCTTGATAGTCTCTTGACGATGTCGATGAAAGCATCATAGTTTTCGGGCTTTTCTTCAAGGGAGGTGATCTCGTGGTCCAGGTCAGCTGCAGGCTTATTCCATCTTGCCTTCCTGAAATTAAATCGCCTTTTGAAGGGAAAACTTTAAGGCCTCACTGCTGCATAGACTACGCATGTAATGGGGCGGTGCTGTATTTTTGCTGTATTTTTGCAACATGCTTTGTTAATAGGGGAACAAGTTTGTCCGAGACAATTTTTTTTCCGGGTTATGGCCTCTTCTCCATCGACCGCTATTGAAAGACGTAGGTAGCTCGGGGTCGTGTATCAGGTGCAAGTTCGTGTGCTCTGGCCTGTTCTACAGTTCAGCTTCATTTTCATCGGTCTGGCTATATCACCGTATTGTGCTGTGGCAGTTGAAATGGCCCAGCACGATCCCCTCATCTTCTTACCGGAAGTTGGGAACCTCTTGAAGGCAGCATTGGGCGGTTTGTTTATTGACGTGACTGTGAGGGAATTTACCTCCACTGTGAGAATCTCAATGTTGTCGTGTGATGTGAATGCCGCAGATCGGATTTCAAGATCAGAGATACTGTTCCTAGAACCTTCCCAAGACCAGTCTGATTCCCGCGATCTTGGGTGTCCGTGAGTGGAGCCTCTGTGCACCATGTTTCTTCCTTCTACGGAACCTATACCTTCTTCATACACCTTCTTCTTCTTCTTTTTGTTTCGAATAGGTCTACTTTGGACCACGCTTGTTCAACTGTTGGGCTTTGATCTTGGCCAGTATTGTAGCATCTGCTACCGGTGTAACTCCTTTCTCTTCTGTCCAGGTTTCTGTTTTTTTTCATGGACTTCCTTCAGGGTGCGTCTCACAGACTGTCTTTTTTGGAGATCTGTTATTCCCAGTTCTTTAATATACTTCTCGGTTTCTGTTTTACCTTCTTGTTTTGCCAGAAGGTGAACAGAGGGTTGGTTAGTCGGTTTGGAGGCAATCTTGCAACGTGGCCATAGAAAGCTAACCTTCTTCTCCTTGCACAGTCAGAGAGCCTCTCTATATGTTTGTAGCCTTCGGAATTCCCCATCTTCCTTTACGGGGCCTAGGATCTTCCTGAGGATTCTCTCTGATTTCCAATTTCTCTACCAGACCTCTACAGTTCAAGAAAAGACACTCCATGGCATATAGGGCTTCTGGTCGTAATACTGGTCTGTAGTGCTTAAGTTTCAGCTTGCGTGACAGGCAACCGTACACCTGCACCGTACAGCGATTGAATTTTCAAAATTTCCCGCTTCACTGGCGGACCCTGTATATCCTTAAGGAATTTTGAAGATGCAAGTCGTAAGACTATTCGCTATATTTGAGAAATTTTGGAGGTGGTGCTGAACTAGTAGTCAAGGTGTCAAATGTAAGTTTTGGCTAGTAAGCCATAAGCCCTGGGTTGTAATCCTGAGGCGCAAGTATGGAAAAATAATAAGCCACTGTCCTGCTGTGCATGGCTCTGGCAAAGCCATTTCAGTAATTACTGCAACAAAACCTCTCCTAATACTTGTGACATAATACTAGTGTCCTAATACTTGTGGCTCCCTATACTTCTGTTTAAGATCAACGCACCAAGCAAAAGTGTAGGCAGATGGGAAGAGGTCCAGGTCCACTTAGGACTGTAGCACCACTGAGGAAGAAGAGAATATAATTTTATTTTTCCTGGATTAATTACGATCTGTCTAATGACAATAAAAAATTTTGGTGTAGTCTCATAGGTATTTACCCAGTGGTCAATACATTTTAATCCTTCAGCCGGCACTCATATGATCAGGTCACGCGGGAATCTACGTTTTAATCTACGACTTGCTTGTCCAGTAAGAAGTCTGCTTGCAAGTGGGTTCGGATATACTTTGACTCTATCACAGTACGTGCTGGAATCTCTTCAATCACTTCTTTCACTGGTTTAATGTTAAGGTCGTGGCTAATGATACGATTTGTTCCAAACCATGGTGCATTTAACATCATTCTTACACTTTTTAATTGAGATCTTTCTAATATCTGGATATTTGAGTTGCATGCTGAACCTCAGAGCTGGCTACCATAACTCTATACCTACTGGTTTCGGAACAGTATCGGAACAGTTATACAATAGAAGCTTGTTTTCCAATGAGAGTTTTGATTTTGAACCGTGTAGCCAATACTGAAATCTACAGATATAGATAGGAGCGATATACAGATTATCACGGAATTATACTGAAAACAAACGGCTCAAGCATCAGTGGATAATGTACTCACAGATGCTATACATATAAAGAAAGGTGTCCAGCAGGGGTAGTATTCAATCTATACTCGGAAGAAATATTCTATGAAGCACTTGATGAACCTTCAGGCGGAATGGACGAAAAAGTAAATGGACGAATAATAAATAACTTGAGATACGGCCGACGACACGGTCATCATTGCAAATACCCAACCTGATCTACAGAGAATGATAGAGTGGTGGAGCATAGTGAAAGGGCAGGGTTGTTTATAAACACACTTAAGACAAAAACCATAATCTTCACAAAAAAAAACAACAAACGTTTCCATAACCATAAACGGGGAATCAAACAGCAGATTGCTAATATCTCGGTGCTTTAGTTAACCAACACTGTGACATGACGAAAGAAATAAAGTCGAGAATAGAACAAACCGGCAGAACATTTATAACCATGCGAACTTTCTTTATTAGACCTGACGTAAGTCTGGAAATGAGGGTTGAGATGCTACGTGTTTCCAGTATTTCTGTAGGGATGCGAAAGCTGGACTCTAAACCCCGCTATGGAGAAAAAGATCGAATCCTTTGAAATGTGCCTGTACAGGCGCATACTAAGTATATCTTGGGTACAAAGAGTGACTAACGCTGATGTACTTACCCATATGGAAAAGTCAAAAGAACTACTCATACGATGATGAGAAGAAAGGTCGAAGACTTGGGGCACATCCTGAGAGGGAATCGTTACAAACTCCTACGATTAATTATCGAGGGGGAAATTTGTCGATTGGAAGACCATAGCACTCACAACAGTTCAAGACCACAGAACATTGCTGAAAGACCTACGCGGTTGGTTCAACTGTACGACCACTGATGTCTTCCGAGCATCTATACCAAGAACGATAATAGTCAATTGGATCGTAAACCTTCGGAAGGAGACGAATAAAAAGAAGCCAATACATTTTCTTTAGTTTAAGATTAAGTTATTTTCTTTTTGTTCGTATATGATTTCGTTATGTGAGTTTTTCATCTAGGTGCATATCTAGATATTTCGCTGAGTCTGGTTGAGGTATCTGTCGGCCATTCAATTTTACTGGTGGACAGATTTCCTCCCTGAAGGGAAAGGTCACGTTGACTGATTTCAGCTCATTGAGGTGGAGTTGGATTCGTTTTGCTGCCAGTACTGGATATGTGTGGGATGACATTATCGCTGTGTCATCTGCGTATGTTGCTGTTAGAGTATGTGCTGTGGTCGGAAGAATATAATTTGACAATTTTTGGCTGTTTGTCCGGTACCACAATTTATTTCTAAACCAAATAAACATTGACAAAATAAATGAAAATGATAATTTCAAGGCAAAATGTTAATTTAGTCAGAGAAGTGAAATAGATAACAACTAACTTGTTTCATAACATTACAAACAATCTAGTTTATATGCATAAGTTGTTTCATAACGTTGCAAACAATCTATTTCATATAGGTACTGACTAGATAACATTTCAAGATTTAGAATATGTTTATTTAATTAAGTTTATTCACAATGTATATCACGATAAGAATTACAATTAGTGTGAGTCATGTTAACATTTAACACGTCAACTTACGGCTTAATCTACATAAGCCGTCGTAATTAATGGAGATTTAGAATGAAATCTTTCTATTTATTTGCTTATTAGCAACTGGGTATTAATCGGGATTATATAATAAATTGAGTGCTGATTTATGTAGTTTACTAAAAATAATAGCTTACTAAATACAGAAGCTTTTACTGTCATCATTTACAAACGGACAGGATTATGATAATAAAACTATACAAGACTGGATTTAACTAGACAAGTTTAAGGAGATCTGAGGAATTAAGAAGACTAGATATAACTAGATGAGATTTGCTAGATTAGACAATACTAGATTAATTGAATTAAACCTGTTAAGACTAAACAAGCTAGGGAAAGACCAGGCAAGACTAGACTAGACCAGACAAGAGTAGGCAAAAGCAGACAAGGGGATGACAAGACCAAACAATACTTTTTTTCGGGAGGAGGGGTAAAATACATTTACGTACGGCCCCCAGTGCTCCAAATTGCTCTGTTGAGTGTGGGACTACTCGCCTTAGTGGCTTGACTACCCACTAAAAAACTCACTCCTGAATTCTGCCCCTTGCGGGACTGCCTTCTCAGCATAACTTCACTCGGGGTTTGCCTTCTGTTTATCTTATTCCCCTTTTTTGCGATCCGTTTCGTCCTTCTCTTTTGCTATTATGACAGATGTAGCTAGCTTCCCCACTACGTCCCAGCATTCTCTGCTTTGTTGCATTGTCTCCTGTAGGTTTTCAGGGGTCACCTTTCCTCCCACTTTTTTTTTTCCATTTCGAGCCGTTGTTTCGCCCATCTGGGGCAGTTGAAAAATGGTACAGGCAGGTCCAGACAGTACACACAACTTTCAGTCTCCCACAGATGTCTGCGATAGAGGTATGCCATGAAGCTACCATGTCCGAGCAGCAGCTGCGAGAGAAAGTATCCTCGTGTCACCCATGGTTCTATGAGTGGGATTATTCGTTTTGTCCACACCGCATATCCGGTTTCCTGGTTCCATCTTGTCTGCCATTCGTGCATAGTGTCTTCTCTAATCCGACTACTGCACTCCTCCCTTCAAGGTACCTTCTTAGCCTTTCTTTTGCCAACTGGTTTATTGGCATCAGCCCGGCAACTACCGACAGCGCTTCCGCCGAGGCCATCCTGTAGGAACTACATATCCGTATTGCCACCTGCCTCTGTATTCTTTCATACATTCTTCTATATTTTTTTGTTCTTATCAACGATTCATACCACATAGAAGCACCGTGCACCATTTTTGACAGTGCCACTGGGCAGAGTGTGCGTCTGCGGCTCACCCTTGGTCCCTTAACGTTTGTCATTAGCCTTCTCAGCTGTTCTACCGTTTGACATACGTTTTTTGCAGTTTCCTGCAAGTGCGTATACATTTTAGAAGACCAAACAAGACTAACCAATCCAGACCAGACCAGAGCAGATCAAACCAGACAGGAGAAGACCAAACCCGACAAGAGTAGACAAGACCAGACAAACCAGACAAGAACAGACTATAACGAACACCTGCACAAAAAGCCACGAACATCCTCAACGTTCTCGCCAGGATAATGCCAAATGTGCCCCACAACAAATAAACGAAGAATATTAGCATCCGTAGTTTTCTCCATCATCCTCTATGGAGCCTCGGTGTGGTCGAGCGCGCTAAAATATAAACACAATGGTGCCAAACTAGTAAACAGAAGAATGGCTATAAGAATAACGGCAGCATACAGAACTGTCTCTACAGAGGCCGTGCTGGCTATCGCCGGGACCCCCTATAAAACTACTCGTGCTCGAACGCTGCCAGCTGCACGAGAGAGGAACGGCCAATAGAAAGGAAGATGTCATCATGGAAGGACCTGTGGGAAAAGTACGACGGCTGAACCAAAACATTCATAAAACATGTCAGAGCATGGCGCGAGAAACCCTGGGACGAGGTAGACCACTATATAGCCCAAGGCATGACAGGACACGGCGTTTCTGGCACATACCTGTTCAGAATAGGAAATAGGTAAAATACCGCATGGTGGTACTGCTCCGAAGAAATTGATGGGCCCGAGCACACTTTGTTCCACTGCCCCAGAAGGGACGCAGAAAGACAACGCGTAAAAGACACTAGCGGCATTGTTTTTACAAGCGGAAACATCGAGGAAGTTCTAGTCACGAGCGAAGAGGTCTGGACTACAGCCATCAACATGCTGAGGAACATAATGTCCCAAAAAGCGAGAGAGGAAAAAGAAATGCTAAGTAGAGACAATTGATTAAAAACACGAATGATACATCTCTGATGATATGACAAAACTAGGGCGGCAGTAAGCCGTCCGGGCTGCCCACCCTGAAGGAATGCGCGACCGATACCGAGGGAGCGCATACTAAAGCCAAGTGGACAAGACGAGACAAGAGCAGACAAGACCAGACAAGACCAGACAAGACCAGACAAGACCATACATAGCCATACAATATCAAACAAGCCAAGATAAGACCATACAAGACCAGACTGGACCAGACAAGCCCAGACAAGTCCAGACAGGACCATACTGGACCGCAAGGTCAGATAAAGTCAGACCAGACCATACAAGATTAGACAAGACCAGACAATACCACCCAAGATCAGACAGGAATAAACAAGACATATTATAAAATGTTTAAAGCATTTTTGTAACAAACTGATTTATGTAAGTAAACTAAATATTGACAAAACTTTGAAGTTGATCTTAACAAACACGAAAATTTCCAGTGAAAAATGAGAAAACAATTGTTGGTATTCATAAAACCGCATCAGTTGGCTTATTTTCGAGGACGCAACTATTTGTCTAGTTAGTCACATCGAAGAGCGCAAAATGTTAATAACCTCTATACAGTTGAATTGTTCAAGGCCTGAATTTGCCAAGAAGAATATTTAAACAAAAATTAATCGTCGAGAAGAAAACTGATTGGCAAGTTTTGATCGGTCGATGACTTGAGACAGTGACTCGAGAATTAGAAAGAGTTTATCAGTAATATTCTGTTCATATTGCAACAATTTATCAATAATCCTCTTGCAGCTTTGGTTAATTTATATGAAGATTATTAACTGAACAGGATAGTCAACTATATGAGGATTATCTGAATTTATGAGGATTATTGAAATCTAAATCCAGAAGATATTATTTATGTCTTTTTTTATAAATATGGCTTTCCTTAACCTATAACGAATTGTACTGGATTGCTAAAGTAAATAAATTCAAATGCAAAATAATTTATTTACATTATATAAGTACCTGGCATAAGCAAGCCTAAATGTCAAAAATAATAATAATACTATAAAAAAATTAATACAAGGAAATAATAGTAATAATAATACTATTAGATAATATAAATATACGAAATATCTAGGCAATTTCTATTTTTAAATTTAAAGTTTAACAAACGGAACACAGCCTGAATATATAAATATATTCAGTCTATCCGGAGCTCTATAATAATTATTTAATCTTTTTAAGGCTACGAAAACAAATCTCATGTGAAATTTGTAAGTTATTTTATAGCTTTCAGTCCACCTTCGTGGAACTCAACAAAAACCATAAAAATAACATTGTTTTTAAGATCATGTCTTTCCGATACATTAAGTGGATAGCCTATATCTATATCTGTGGACGCGTTTCGAGATTTATCTCTCATCAGCACAGCTTTGCTTCCATGAACAACAATTTGTAAACCACTTACTTGAAACGCCATGTGGTGATTAGGGTTAGATGTTTCTAATTTTGACATTTTGTGAGAGAGACATGAATTTAAAAACCATCCAAGTTATAGATAATCATCACAAACTTGAAACAAACGGAACACAGCCTGAATAAATAAATATATTCGGCCTTTCCGGAGCTCTATAACAATTATTAAGTGTTTTTAGGACTACCAAAAAAAATCGCATTCACAGTGGCTATCTACTTAAGGTATCGGAAAGAAATATAAAATAATTTACAAATTTCACATGAGATTTGTAGTCCTTTGAATCCTTTGGTAGTCCTAAAAAGACTAAATGATTGTTATAGAGCTCCGGAAAGGCTGAATATATTTATATGTGCAGGCTGTGTTCCGTTTGTTTTAAGTTTGTATTATTATCTATAACGTAGGATGGTTTCACCAATTCTATCTTTAAAGTTTAAAGTTTGGAAACTTTCGTATGAAAATACGAAAAGCTTTAAAACCAAAAACAATAATACAAAAGCAAAAGCACTAAAGATATAAAAAGAAAGAAATTAATACCGATTTCTGTTAAGCGCAGCAAGAATTCCTCCAAGCTGTATATTTCGATAGTATTGATGGATTCATATAAATATTTTTTTACTTGGTTGATATTGTGCATTTGTTTGAAATTTTTTGGTAGGTTATTGTATAGCCATATGAAACTGTAAGGAGCATTTTTCTCTCTCAGCGACAGTTTATGTTGGGGAAACTCGTACAGCTCTTTCGTGTATCTAGTTTCTATTACATTTTGTTTCACATATTCCTTAAACAAAATTTTATGCTTAAATATAAACATAAGACTTTCAAAAACATATGTTCTTGTGGTTGTTAAGATCCTAGCTACTTTCAATTTTCCCCTACAGGAGTCACTGTATTTTATGTTGCACAGAATTCGAATTGCTTGTTTCTGTATTGTGATAATTATTTTGATCTGAGCTCCATTACGCCAAAACGCTATACCGTATCGTAGATAGATTTGAAAATTTGCAAAATAGATCAATCTTTGGGTCTCCAAATTTGAATAGGGTTTTAGAGTACCTACGCATAGCGAATACCGCTCTATTCAGTTTGTTCGTTAGTTGACTTATATGCGTTGATCAACTCAGGGTCTCATCAATGTGGATTGCTAAAATATTTACTGAATGTTTAATCTCTATTCTGTCGTCATCTACCTTAATATCGAATAGGTTTTTTGTATTATTTACCATCAGTCTATTTTTGCTGAACCAATGTCCAATTTGGGTTATTGCAATATTCGTTGTGGAGTAGATTTTATCCACTGTTCTGTTCATAATTAATAGACTAGTATCATCCGCGTACTGACTTATGTCGTTGCGTGTATTTATATTATAGTCTGGTAGGTCGTTGACATACAGGGTAAACAATAGAGGGCCCAATATGCTGCCTTGTAGAATACCTACGTTCAATGTTCTGGGCTGTGATAATATAATACCATGCAAGGTCTGTAATTTCGTGATTTGCCTTCAATCTTCCAGAAACGACGCCATAAGATTAAGAGCCACTTTCGCGACGATTTTTTTTTTCTGAAGACATAAGAATATCTTTATGGCTTTTTATGTTTGTATAATTCAAATTTATATTTTATAATAGAAAATGTACAAAAAAACATCAAGAGGTTGAAGGGGGTAGTGGTACATTTAAGCACCATTAGTCTTTTATTGTGGTACTTTTATGGACCATCAGTCCTATAGAAAAACTTTCTTTTAAAAATGTTAAATATGATGAATAGGATGGTTGCGACAGTTACTACGTGGTAATTCATACTTACATTGAATTGAAAAATTCACTATGTTTCTACTACACTTATTCTATGTAAAAATGTTATACAACTTGTTATTCACTGTAATATAAATTTCTACGCATACCACGACTTAAGTTTCGACGTTTGACGGTCATTTTCAAGTGGAAAATGAACTTGAAAATGACCGTCAAACGTCGAAACTTAAGTCGTGGTATGTGTAGAAATTTATATTACTGTGAATAACAAGTTGTATAACATTTTTACATAGTCTAAGTGTGGTAGAAACATAGTGAATTTTTCAATTCAATGTTAAATATGATTAATGTATATAATACGAAATATTTTAACAATGATATATTGCAAAACATTCATAACGCAATGTCACATTCTTTACAAAATTGTGCGTTTTTTGGGTTTTATTTTCTGCGTACCTTTTATACCTTCTTCTCGTTTTACCACTGGAAGATGTAAAGATGCATTTTCGAACCGCTGTCTTTTCCCAGATGGTCTTCCTTTCTTCGAGAAACGTCTTACAGTTGCTGCGTTTCTTCCTTCAGATATCACTTCTTCCGCCAGGAGCACTAGAAATTGCAGGAAAGGATTTTTTGTCTTTGGCTTCTTCCTCTGTCACTTCTCAGTATAGATATTCCATGCGTTTACGTCAGCCGTCATAAGCAGATGATAAAAAACCTTCTTCCACCATTTATTTGATTTGCGATCTAGATCGTATAATCCCATCATCTGATCCGCCAAATTAATAATCTCTCTCTATGATGCAACCATTTTAACCATGTTTTGTTTACAGACATAACATTAGCAGTATGGCAATTGCTGAACATAAGAACCTCTTTTGTGTCTTGTCTTCTTCACAAATGTCTTCTTAGTTTCTATCTTCACAATATTATATTTCTAGTTCTTTCTTTCTATGATTATTTGTCTTGCCTGTAAAGTATCTGCCAAATCTGTAGAATATTGAGTATTATATCTTTTCTTTCTGGGTTAAGTAATCCTATACCTAATGTTTTGAGGCGGTGGTTTTCACTACTAGACTTGCCTAGGGTGGTTTTGATTACTAAGCCATGAGTGCCGGGTTCCAATACTGGCGCACAAGTGCCACGAAAACTCACCTAATAGTGGCTGGCACAAGTGAAAAAATGTAAGGGCTCCCTATACTTGCTCTAAGATCAAGACACCAAGCACAAGAATAGACAGAGGGAGGCGGCAAAATCCCTTAGAGGGACGTAAGACCAGTAAGGACGTAGTGCTAAATGTTTTAAACTAGTCTTGACTGTCTAGTATTCCAGACTTATCTATCTAAAATTTACTGACTAACTTTGTTCTCCTAGTGCTATCTCTATATTCTTGATTAGAATTTTCCAGTATTGCATGTCTAGTCTTATTTACTTAGACTTGCCGCCTAGTTCTATTTAGTCTTGATAGATCGTATCATCTGGTCCGTCAAATCAATACCTCCCATAATCTCTCTATATGCAACCATTTCTGGACGCGGAACACTGGTTTTGGAGCCATCTTTCAAAGTTTTGTTTATAGACATAACATTAGCAGTATGGCAATTGCTCAACATACTGTTTCAACGACTTGCTCAACGACTTGTCTTCTTGACAAATGTGAAGAAATCAAAATATTTTATGCTGGCACAGTTGCTGACACGATGCTAATGCATTAGAAAACTAAATAGTTCACTTATAAACCAAATTTAATCGAATTAAAAGTGTGTTCTAACATCAAAATTAGTGGTATACATGTGTACCAGGAGTCACAAAAGGGTTAAATCATATTTTTCCATCTTTTCTAAGAGTATAGTATGATCGACTAGATCATATGCTTTTGTTAGATCCAATAACATACCACATGGAATTCTATGATTTTCTAAGTGATCTATAACTTTTTTTTGTAAAACAATAACAAGCAGTGTCAGTATTTCGCCCTTTCGTGCATCCCATGTTGTTTCTTATTTACGCAGTTAAACCTATAAAAAGTTGTAATTCTGGTCACCATAACTTTGTCCAATATTTTAAAAAAAATTGATAACAGACTTATTGCTCTATAGTTATCAATGTCATGTTTATCACCGTTCTTGTATACTGGAGTTATTATAGAAGTTTTTAGAAATGATGGAAAAATTCCGTACTGCACTGACAATGAGTTGTTGAAAATGTGCACTAAGGGTTTTATTATAAAGTCGCACGACGATTTTATCACTGATTGTGAAACTGGAACCTCATCATAACCCGAACTTTTTTATTTTTTAAACTTTTTACTATTATATTTAATTCCTGGCTTGTTATTGGCTGTATAAAAATTGGACTTGGAATTTTGTTCTATTGCGTCGTCGTAGTTAGTTGTAGGCATTCCATATTGTAGAGAAGAAGCTCTATCAGTAAATTCATGAAAGCATAGGTAGGCTTCTTTAAATAAAAAGCATCATTTATGAAAGCATAGGTAGGCTTCTTTAAATTGGTTAGTTCCCTGATAATATTTCGTCTTAAAAGTCGTTTTTTGCGTATATTCTGATACTGTGAGTTGTATTAAATAACACTCCCGTTTTTCTTTTTTTAGTTTAGATCTATAGCATCTGCGGATATTATTGAAAATTCTTCTGAAATTGTGGTTGTGCTGTGCTACAATTTGTACTATTTTCAGTATATAGCCATAAATGTATCAAATTGCTTGTTTACATCTCTGTCTTTCAAAAATTTCTTTACTATTTTCCTTATTATTATTTATTCGTTTAGTCCTCTAAGGAGCGCGTAGAACCATTACTTAGCACTGGTCATCTTATTCTTTTTATCTTCCCAAAACTTCCTCATCCTTCCGCTCTGGGCATGTCTTCTTTCTTGCGTCCATGCGTTTTTTAGTTTCAAACTCTTAGCTGTTGGATTCTATGATGTGAAGTTATGTGAATTTATTTCCTGCCTGTATTTAGTTCGTGTAGTTGCCAATGGGTCTATATAGATTACTGAGCGGTCATGTTGGGTGTCTACCATCCAGCGTACTTCGGACTGTCGGCTTCCATTGATGATGTTCTTGGTCAATTGAGAGTGATCCATTCGTACAATATGACCGTAGAATTTCAGACGACTTTTCCGTGCAACTGAGGAGAATAGTTCGGTCAGGGAATACAGTTCTTCTGAGCTTTTACGCATCCATGTACCATCTTGTACCTTGGGTCCAAATATTTTTCTCAGTATCTGATGTTCTACTTTCTCAATATCATTGATGTAGATGGTTAATGATGAAGTCTCAATTGCATAGAGTGCTTATTCTAGGTGATTGTATAGGCTTTGCCTAACTTTTCTGCACGTGTTTTGTTAGCCATTCTTTCCTTACCAGTGTTTCCAATTATTTCACCTAGGTACTTGAAGTGCTTAACTTGTATGATGTTGCCATATTTGGTTGCAAGATGTGTCATATTTGAGCTCTTGGAGTCTATGTATTGCGTTTTCTCGTAAGAGATTTGTCCTGAGCCGGAATGAGTCTGAGCCTGAGCCGAAAAAAGGCCGGTCCTGAGGGCGATTTCATGAAGTTCCTCGATGGCGTGTATGGCTTCTTCAGTAGGCCGGGTGATTATTGCAAGATCGTCAGCAAAAGCGAGGCACTTTATGTTGATTCGTTTGTCCTTTGTTCCCAAATATACTCCAGGTATTACTTTCTCCCATATTTTGATTATCTTATCTAGGTACCAGGTTGAAGAGGAGTGGGAACAATCCATCACCCTGTCTTACTCCAGTACTGATTTGAAAAGGCTCGGAGATTTCACCTATGAATTTTACTTTAGATGTTGTGCCTGACAACAGGGCCGGCACGTCAAAATCTGCCGCCTAAGGCGAATACAACTTTCGCCGCCACAATTTGTAATTCGTTAGACAAATTTAAAGGTTCTATATAAACATGTATGTATATGGTAAATCCTGACATTTTTTAAGAATTCCGTCAGAATTTTTTTGCGCTAATGATGGAATATCGTTTAAAATTCAAAAATTTTATTATGATTGTGTAAATCTTTCTGTAACAGAATTAGTACAAATATTTAAGAGATAATGGAAAACTTTAATTACGTGTTGTACGTGTTCTAGCAAAATAATTTCAGGCAATCTTCTCCGGTATACGTGATAAATTTACTCAATGAATCATCAAATTAATATTTTATATTATAGGCAAAACTGTACGGTACGTGTATATGTGTTTGGTTGGTATAGATATTGTCGGGGTTTGGTGAGCATGTATCGATCGGTTTTAATATTGATTCAAAATCTGCGTATACAACAAAGGGTATACGCATTTTTCTATCGTAATTTTGAAATTTTAATATATCCCCCGGGACCATATCACCTCTCCTGTCTTTAACAATGTCTTTTGTCGGCATAATAGTGTATATTTTGTTGCAGTCATTCAATTTATGTTGATTGAAAGACGACTCTGTGTAAAAAAAAGGTTAGACAGCCATCACATATATTTCGTGATGCAATGATATTTGACTTCTTACAAGTCGCCAAATATCTTTAATATATAGATAATGACCTTTAACCCCCTCTTCCAAATATAATAAATTTACATGTTTTTCCCTCGTGTCAAATTTTTTAGACAGATTATCTATTTGTTTATCTGTTCCTTCGTGAATAAATAATTTGCTTTTACGTCTAATTCTAATTGAAAGCCTGCTTTCAAAATCTGCATTTATTTCCATTTGATTAGCTATTTCTTTAGCTTTTACAAATTATTTTCCCAGAACTAATATACGAAATTCCATCAGAAACAAATTAACGCTGGAACTAGAAAAGAATAGAAAAAATTCTTGAATAATTGAAAAAAAATACTTAGTTCACCTGATTTTTTGGCTGCGTCGTTTACAACTAAATTTAAAGAATGGCAGGAACAGGTTACGAAAAAGGCCTTAGGATTCCTATCTAAGATTCGTTTTTGCACACCAGAATGCATACTTTCATATTTGGACCATTGACGTATACCTGGCCACAAACATTTTTAATTTTGACACCTAATTTATCTAATTCTTGCAAAATTAAATCAGTTAAACTCTCTCCAGTTAATGATTCTACAGGTAAAAATTTGATTAAATATTCTTTAGGAATAAATTCAAAATCTTTATTTAGAACGCGAATACAAGATACATGTGTTCAATTGTACTAACATCTGGAGTGCAATCCAAAATAATGATGTAATATTTGGGAAATAATATTGGAAATAATAGTAACACGTACTTTTTCTCCCAATAAATTTATTATGTTATTATTAATTTCTTTGCTTAAATAATGAGAACAATTGGGATTTTTTGAAACTGTGTAAATGCTCACTAATAAATGGATTAAATTTTGTCAAAAATTCAATAATTAAAAAAAAATTCTCTGATATAATCTTTTGTGATTTTTTTTGTGATTTTGGAATTTCTTTTGATGACATCTTTTATTTAGAAGTAGATTTAGAAGGTAGAACTAAGAACCGGTGGAAACTCACGAAAAAATCGCTGCTGCAAAAATATGCCGCCCTAAAAATATGGCGCCGTAAGGCGATCGCCTGTCCGACCAGGCGCACGTGCCGGCACTGCCTGACAAAGTCTGTTCGATTAACATGGTTGTTTTACTATCCACACCGTATTCATGAAGTATATTAAACAGAGTTATGCGGTCAATCGAGTCATAGGCTTTCTTGAAGTCTACGAGAGTGCCAACTGTGCGGTTGACCTGACGATGTTGCAGTATCATCTTCAGGTTCCAGATTTGTTCCGCGCATGATTGGTGCGGTTGGAAACCTGCCTGATATTCACCGATCAGATGTTCTGTCTGTTCTTCCAGTTTTGTGAGGAGGGCACGTGAGAGAACTTTGTAGGCGATTGATAGAAGGGAAATGCCACGATAATTGTTTTGATCAGTCTTGTCGCCCTTTTTGTGTAGTGGGGGGATCAAAGCATTTTTCCAGTCCGTTGGTATGATGCCTCTATTCCATGTATTTGCAATGATAGTCTGTCAATCAAGAGTTCACCTCCCATCTTGAGCATTTCAGCGATTAAGCCGTCTTCCAATTTTCCTTATTTAAAAATTCTAAGTATTGTCTCATGTTAATTTCATTATAAAATCTGACATATTGAAATTTTGTTTTCACTCTATTATTATTAACCTCTATTTACAATTTTAGTTCTTGTGCACAGTGATCAGATATATGGTTCTTACACTGTATTTAGTTTTGGTATTAACCACAATATTGTCTATACATGTATCGGTGTTTGGATAACTAATTTCTTTAAACTAAATTTCAGCATTAAAAGATTCCAACAATGATTTAAATTGTTTGCAGAACGGTGAATTTTTAAAAATATCGATGTTAAAGTCGATGTTAATTGTATGTTTGTTTGTATTCAACTATCTAGAAACAAATTGATAGATTTATGTAGTTAAATGTAGTTATCTAAAGAATTGTCAATATTTTTTTGTAAACTCAAAATATTCTTGGTCTAATCAAACTCGAACTCGAATTTAATTCTAATCTAGTTTAGCCTAGGGCCATTCGAGTCTAAACTAGACTAGAATGCTCCTGAATTATTTCAACTTGTCTTTAATAATTCACTGAGATCTTTAGATCTATCGAAACAAATAACGATAATAAAACACCAATTAGATCCACTTTACTCAAGTATTTATTGATCAATAACTAGGGGCTGCATTAAATAATAACAAACATTAATCCACTTTTAAATTTTGAATTATTATTTCTGTATTAAATTCTTTATTACAAACAGAAAAATTAAAGCCAAATATTTTTCTTATTAGTGTGACAGTCTTCATGGAACAATATAAATCTAATTAAAATCAATTTACAGCTGGTTTACCCAGCAATTAGAAACTTTAAATTGAATGAAGTGCATTGGTCAAAGTAATAATCTCAAATACATTTATTGCCTACACATCATATTAAAAAGATCTTGTCTATATAGATACCAATTTTATGTATCATTTTCTACATTTGTTTATATGCAGATACATTTTTTTAGATTAATAAATTTTGTTATGAATTCTCTTATGAATTTTCTACAAAACAAAGATTTGCACTTTCAAGCTAAACTAAATTTGATATTACAGGAAAGTTCCATCTAAATCTAATCAAGACTGTATTGGGTAAAACTAAGTTAGACAATACAAGACTAGATTAGACTAGACCATATTAAACTAGACTAGTCAAGACTAAACAAGGCTAGTCAAGACTAAACAAGCCTATTCAACATTAAACCAGACTAGACAAAAGCAGGCAAAACAAGGGTAAGCAAGGTAAGACAAGACTAGACAGAGTAAGATAATAACAAGACTAGACATGAAATTAAATTAATTGATATTATATTTTATTGTATTATGTACGTTCAGTGATAATTGGAAAGTCGGAAACAAATTTCTAATTAGTTATTTATATTTATACATTTTTCCCTGCAATATATAAATAATATTCAAATTAATCTCAACAATTTATATTCACGTGATTAGAGTAGATATTTAAAACTTGCACGTGATCTTGTCGCCAGACGATTTTCCTCCACATTTCCGCGCATGTGTTCCAACGCAAAGATTTATGTCTTGCACGTTCCTGCTGGGATGATTTACACAAGTCTTGTCGTAGGACGCAACGGAGATTATCGAATTCGGATGGGAAAAACTTTCCGCCAGGAAAATTAAATTGCTCGTTCGTTCGTACCGAGAACGGAGTTGAAAAATTACGATGACTCACTTATTAGTCGAACTTAAATGCCAAGCATATATCTCTTTTAATTTATATGAGGAGACTGTGTCGAAATTCATAAATAATTTTCAAATTTAATTGTCCAAAGGACTTGTCTTTTTTTAAATCAACATTAATATACTGCTAAGACCAAGATTAAAAAAAGTCTATTTAAGGCTAAATTTTGAAAAAAATGTGAGTTATATCACATCGTCCAGTTCACATAAAAATATTCTCTAATTATACAAATTTAAAACAAACGGAACAGGCTGAATATATAAATATATTCAGACTTTCCGGAGTTCTATAACAATTAATACTATAACAATCTAATATAACAATCAATAATTCTATAACAATCAATACCAAAACAAATCTCATGTGAAATTTGTAAGTTATTTTATAGCTTTCAGTCCACCTTCGTAGCACTCAACAAAAACCATAAAAATAACATTTTATTTCATGTCATAAGATCATGTCTTTCCGATACCTTAAGTGGATTTAAGCCATTTTGTGGACGCGTTTCGAGATTTATCTCTCATGAGCACAGCTTTGCTTCCATGAACAACAATTTGTAAATTTATTTTGCTTCAATGAACAACAATTTGCAAATTTTCTTAATCCTATCAAGTCAACTGACTGAATTATCGACGAAAGCTCGTAGGTTTACATGGAAAATAGTCTGGAAATTGCCTCACATTTGGAAAGTCGTAGATTTTTAGACAGTCTGGATAGATTTGTCTAGTTTTCAGTAGAATATGGTGTATATAGTTTATAATATTTCTGTAAATTTACTTTGTTTTATCTAGTAAACTAACTGGGATATACATGAGAGTTCGCAGGTCTATCCAGATATAAGAAACTTCAAATATCAAGCAATAATCTGGAATTTGTCTCCAGTTTGGAAAGCTGTAGGTTTTTAGACATTGCAAATAAATTAGTCTACTTTTCAGTGAAATGGAGTATATATACTTTGTAATATTTCAGTAAGTTTTCTTCTAGTAGACCATCTCTATCTAGGATTTTCTATCTAGGAGAAATATATCCGGATTTAAGAAACATAAAATATCAAGCAAGAGAAAGCTATGTATTTTGAGATAGTCTGCTTAGATTAGTCTCATTTTCAGTAAAATAGAGTACATCTATTTTAGAACATTTCTGTAAATTTTCTTCGTTTTATCTAGGAGGCTAACTGAGATAAAGATTAAAGTGGCACTATAAAAGTTGCACGCATGTCTATGTAGTTTTTAGAAACTTGAAATATTAAGCAACAATCGGGAAATTGTCTAAAGTTTGAAAAGGCTAAGGCTAATTTACCATTATTTCTTGGGGTAGAGGGGCTACATAGACTGGGGCAGACATGTTGGTTGCGTTTAAAAAAATTTGATGCAAGGAATGCTTAGTAAAGTTTTCATTAAAAGATAGTCTATGTTATTTGCTATGTTTCTGTAAATATTCTTAGCCATATCTAATAGACTAACTGAGATTTAAATAAAACTTCGCAGGTCTAGCTAGATTTATTAAATTGTCTTGACAGAAATTGTAAATGTAGATTAGGTGAAGTAAATTTTCTAATTGAATTAGGTAGTCTAAATGGTGCTGAATCTATTTTTGATTGAGGAATTTTTTAAGATTCAAAATTTACACCCAAATTTTGAACCAAATTTTGAATCCATTTACAACCCAAATAATGAAAACAAAACCAAAGTTAGATGTGTGATGAGTTTAGTCACCAAAAAGGTGGCCCTGGTACGTTCTTCAAAAATATGTACAAAATAATTATGGAAAATTGGAACATGATTGGTCAAAAAAAATTAAATCTAAAAGTCCGCAATGAAATTCAAGAACAAAAAAAGACCAGACAAGGCCGGACAAGACGGGACAAGGTCCAACAAAAGCAGACAAAACTATAATACATCATTAGTTAAGACTGTACAGGACCAGACAAGTCCTAACAAGGCTAAACAAGAGTAAGAAATCTAGACAAAACAAGGCATGTCTAGACAGGGCTAGCCCATAATATACGACTAGACTAGGCGACCAGGCGATCTAGACTAGGCGAGACTAAGTCTAGAAATGACTAGTCACGACTTGGTAGGAGTTAGATAAGAGTAAACAAGTCTATGCAAATATTGCCTTGTAATGTCATCAATCAGTTTTACTTTCCTTTGTACCATTTTTAGCTTATCATCTTCTGACCTTCATAATTTGATAATAAATTAATAATTAATATAAAATATTTATAAACGCTGTAGTTCAAGTTCACTGAATAAAATGTTAATTTGGATTGCAATAAATTTAGATTTGGTGAAAAGTTACAGAATCATATCGTATGTTGTATTTATAACTTTTATTTATATTTGACTTATTTTGCATGTTATGAAAATTCATAGAAATATTTTTCGTTAAAAATATACAAATACAGTTATAACTAGCGTGTAATTGGACTGTTGCCCGTCTAATTTGTTTGCACAAAGGCAACTAGGTCGAAATAATTGCTGATATTTCACATCTGATACATTTTTAACAGCCAACGTCAATTTAACATAAATTTTGTAACATTTTCATTTCTTGCCGACTGCAAATTAATAATTGTCACATCAATTAATTATTCAGCAAAATTTTCATTGTATTAGACCAAAAATCTAGGTAACTTAATTATTATTTAGATTCAGATTAAAAATTTGGATAATAATTAGATAATAAATCTTCAAATACAATAAAAAAGTAGATTTTGCTTAGTAAGTTAAAATCTTATACAAGGTTAAATGCGAACGAAAAATACATTGCTCAATTTTTTTGATAAAAAAAATAAATATTTGTTCATTCAGATCAAATTTTGGAGAACACATAAACGTTTCTATACAAGCTAAAACTTGCAAAAGCTAAGTTGATAAGTAAGTAATAGTAAGTACAAGTAAGTTTACAAGTTAAATCATTTCTCAGTAGCAATAAAATTGCCGAATAAATGGTGACGTGGCCGTTACAATTTTCTAGTCACGGATAAAATAAAATAAATATTTGAATAGCAAAAAAAAGTGCGCTACGTAGAACTGTTTATTTCACTGTTGAATTTCTCGAAAAAAATTTCGAACGCTTTTTACCTTGAAATAATTCAAATCGCAAACGCAAACGTTCACAGACGACTCAATACCATATCATTATATTGCAAACATACAAATAAATAATTATAATATATTGCTCGCTACGTAATCTAACTGAAAATTGTTTTTCATTGACTCTTCACTTCAGTTTTAAAATATATATTAATCTTGATATCTAAAACTAGAACTACCGATGTTAAATATATATCTAGTTTTACACCACCCGTCAAATTGACGGATTTTTGATATCGGGTTATATACGGGATTTTTAAATATCATGGCTTTCATTCTGACTTTTGGCCTGGTTTATGTAAACAAAAGAAAATAATTTCACAAAAACAGCATTTAATATAATATAATTCTTAATTATTAACAAAAAAAAAAACAACGAAAACAGTTTATATCTGCATTTATAAACTTGCGTGCATAGAAATCGGCCCACTGTAAACTTTTGACTTTAGGTATTTTTTTTTAACTCTTTACGAGATGAAATAAAGAAATTTGCCGTTTGAAAGACAATTTAATTATTGTTTATAGGTGTATCAATCGGTAAACAAAAACGAACGTATTTATGTGGTGGATATAACGAGAATACCAAACTTGTGAAAGATTATAATTATTGCCTTTACAATTTAAATTCGATTAGTTCTCAAGAGTGTTAGTTTAATGCTACCATACTACACCACAAAAATCCGTAAAAGTTTTTATTGTAATCGATCGAGAATGGACTTAGCCAGTGAGCTGTTCAACTGAATATGACACGCTTCGCGGTTCGAAGAGTATTCCAACGTTATGGGGAGACTGGATCCTTTCATAGGCGCCCTGGTACAGACAACTGGAGATTTACAACGGCTCGGGATGACCGCATTGTTGTGTTATCATCATTAAGAAATCATCAAATTAATGATGTTCAACTGCAGCAACAGTTCTCTGAAGTACGAAGAGTGGCTATTAGTCAGTAGACTAAGACTTCAGGAAAGTAACTTGGCCACTAAGACACCTGGAGTTTGTCAAAAACTTATCTCAGCTCATCACCAAGCACGCCTGCGTTTTGCATCATTTAAATTGGACGTTGGAACAATGGGGGTCTGTTCTGTTCTCAGATGAGACCAGATATGCTACTATGGTAAGGACCGAAGAATAAAAGTGTACCGGAGGCCATGAGAGCGATTTGTAGAACGCTGCCTTAAAGAGCGGACTGCTTATGGAGAGGATTCCTGCATAATCTGGGATGCAATTTCTATGGGAGCACGAACCGACCCTGCTTTCATCATTAGGGGCGCCCGTGGTCACAGGAGAGGAGGTTTAACTATTAAGGAGGTACATCGCTGAGATGTTAGCAGTTTATGTATCAGTTCATTGGAGAAGAATTGAGGCGTTGCGAATACGAAGGGCGAACTCAAAATTGGGTCTTTTTTTATCACGCATTGGATCAGAACCCTCTCAAGAATCCGCAGATATAGGTTTCATGTTGAGTTCGTCATAAGTTCATCAAAATCGAAATCAGCCTTTGCTGAGTTTGCCCTTCATCCGCAATCGATAAAAAAAAGTTCGAATGAGTTTTTCTCGAAACCACCATTTGTTGAGTTCGCCCTTCGTATACGCAACGCCTCAATTTATCTTTATGCATGATAATGCGAAGCCGCACACCACAAGAATCGGGCAAGATTACATTACAGAAATTGGTTTTTGAGTTATGTCTGTTATGTCGAGAATCGGTTTATCAGTTATCGAGTGGCCAGCATATAGTCCCGACCTAAATCCGATAGAATGCATAGATGAGCTTAAACGAAGAATTCGATCTAGGCTTCGTACCCCTACCCCGATCCCATAGCTTATTGTTGCAGTAGAAGAATAGTTTCTATTCTAGAACTACTATTTCTTGTGCGATGTTAATCCACATCCCACAAGAAACAATAGCGAAATTTATGAGACCTATGCCTAATCGTATGAGAGATGTTATTAGGACAAGAAGAGGTCATACCCATTATTAAAAATAAAGTGTTAATTTAGATAATTCTCAATAACCATATATCTTTTAGTAATGAAAAAGTTTATTTGTCTCATGAGCATATTTCACTTTCAAACAGCATATTTCTTTATTTCATCTCACAAATAGTTAAAAAAAATAATTAAAGTAGAAAGTTTACAGTGGGCCGATTTATATATATATATATATATATATATATATATATATATATATATATATATATATATATATATATAATATCCTTGAGCTAATTATTCAAGGCAAAATTAAAGCCAAGAGAACGTTTGGCAGAAGAAGAATCTCTTGGCTGCGCAACTTGAGGGATTGGTTTGGTTGTACGTCCGCAGAACTCTTTAGGCGGACGATTGATAAGGTCCGACTAGTGGTGATGATTTCCAATATCCGATAGGAGCGGAATTTCACGAAGAAGAAGATTTCTTCGCGCGCAAGTTTACGATATCACACACGGCCCTCGCCGACATTTTATGCTCCCCCGCGAAGCATTTTATAAATTACTTGAATTCAAAAATAATATCTATATATAATAATAAAAAAAAGTTGGTTTTGTGATCGTGTCCTGCCAAAATATTACTTCACTGAGAAAGCAAGTACATATTTATCTATACATAGTGCCCAGACTACCACGGACTATTAATTGCAGACTTTAGAATAAAGCTACAAAAACTCATCAAACCAGATAGCAAGAGGAAAGTAAATGCGCAGCCCTGTCTGAACTATCACATCCCGGCAATCACAATGACCCAAACCAACTATGGGAAGAAACAGACGGATGGATTGAAATGGCCGCAGCGAAATGTCTAAAACAAGAGCCCAAACAATAAAGGAAACATTGGATGACGGACGAAACACGGGAACTGGTAGAACAGCGAAGAAATACTAAGCTCTCTAACATGGACCTAATAGAGAAAGCTATAAAAACTCGACAACTCAACAGACAAATAAAAACGGAGGCTCGCAGGGACAAAAACCAATACATACACAATATATGCATGGGAATAGAAAACCATGCGAACCAGAACAATACGCCTGACCTATACAACAGAGTAAAATATCTATCTCGTGATTTCAAGCCAAAAACGCAAATAATCCAGGATGACCAGGGAAACATTATAACCGATCTAAAAGGAATAGCGGAAGTATGGAAAAATTACTGCACCAAATTATACCATGATAACCCCTCAACATATGTGGAATCGGAGAACAGACAGTATGAAAAGGAGCCGGGTAGTCTTAATACCGAGATATAGAAAGCTATAAGGAAACTTGGAGATAGAAAGGCAACGGGCCCAGACAACATAAATGCTGAAACAATTAAAGCAATGGGAGAAGCAATATATAGTATGCATACTATTTGCCAATGCATATGGACATCCGAGAAATGGCCAGAAGAGTGGGCCAAATCTCTGCTAAAACCCATATACAAAAAAGGTTTCCCTGCAGACCGTGCTAACTATAGAACCATAGCGCTGGTATCACATGCCAGCAAGATTATGCTATACAGACTTAATGTCAGACTAAAATACATCTTGCTGCCAAAGATTGGAGACGAACAATCAGGATTTGTCCCGGGAAAGGGTACACGAGAGCAAATCTTAAACGTAAGGCAAATAATAGAAAAGGCCAGAGAATTCCAAGTGAAAGCATGCCTGTGCTTCGTGGATTATACTAAAGCGTTTGATAAAGTTAAGTGGGACAAACTATGGCAAGTACTAGATAAAATGCGAACACCACTGCATCTAATAAGATTAATCAGATAGCTCTACGAGACCAGTACTACATGCGTCAGCGTAAGTAACACATGCTCCGAACCATTCAAAATACTAGCGGAAGTGCGGCAAGGATGCATATTGTCGCCAATACTGTTTAACATTTACACAGAATACATTATGCGAAAGGTACTAGAAAATTGGAACGCAAGGATCCCTGTTGGAGGCAAACGGATAACGAATTTGAAATATGCAGATGATACTGTGATTCTGGCTTCGGAGGAAGCCAAAATGGAGGCTATAATGGCCAGACTCACAGAAGAGAGTAGTTCATATGGACTGGAGATTAAATAGAGCAAAAACAAAGATAATGATAATAGACAGACAAAATGAAAACCTGCAACAAGGCGACACCGTGGCTAGATTTGCAGCGGTGGAAAGATTTGATTATCTAGGATCAGTAGTTAACAACAAAGGTGGATCAGAGGAAGAAATCCGTAAACGACTAACGATTGCCAGAACGTCTATGGCAAAACTGGTGAAAATTTGGAAAGATCGAGCCATTACCAAAATACAAAACTTCGGCTGTTACATTCGCCTGGTCTTCTCCATTGCAACTTACGCCTGCGAAACGTGGACTATTCGAACCTCAGACCAACGCAGAATAGAAGCGTTTGAAATGTGGTGTTATAGAAAATGCTGCAAATACCATGGACAGCCCACCGCACAAACGACTCTATTATTCAACAACTCGGTATAAAGACCAGACTACATCAGTCAATAATCCAACGGTATTTGGGATACCTGGGTCATGTGGCAAGGGGTCTTTCTGGTCTTCTATGTCTAGTCATGTCTATTTAGAATCAACAACTAGTCTTGTCTGTTTACTCTTGCCTGTCTAGACTTGTCTCTCTAATCTTGTCTGTTTAGACTTGTTTGTCTAGGATCTTGTTAATGCTTACCCAGTCTTGTTTTTCTGGTTTTCTCTGTCTAGTTCTGTCTCTTTAGAATTAACAACTAGTCTTGTCTGTTTAGTCTTGCCTGTCTAGATTTGTCTCTCTAATCTTGTCTGTCTAGTCTTCTTTCTCTAGCATCTCGTTAATGCTTATCTAGTCTTGTCTTTCTGGTCTTCTCTGTCTAGTTCTATCTATTTAGAATTAACAACTAGTCTTGTCTGTCTACTCTTGCCTGTCTAGACTTGTATCATGACTCATAGTAGAAGATCGCCGACACGATGGATAGACTGGAAAAAAACCCTAACGGGACAAGGGATGCAGGTAGTAATGAGATCTGCCCAAGATAGAGAGCGCTGGCGTGGAGTTATTAGAAGCGTATCAAATTGATGTCACCACACCTTGCAGAAGGGTTATGGACTGAATAGACAGAGTGCCCAGAAGCCACTATGAATGATTTTATTTCGTATTCTAACATAAAAAGGCTAAAACATTATGATAAGCATGCCTATGAAATGCTTAATATGTTCACCAGGTGATGTTTACTTTATTGTCTACCTACTACTATGTCATGAACATATAGAAACAACTATTCAAATATGAAACATTTTAATTCGGCCCGCGGTCTAATTTTCATCCACAATGTGCCCCGACAGTGAAACCCATGGGTAAGAGCGTTAGGCGGATGCATCAAAGATCGGAGGACATGAGTTGTAATAACACCAGACTCGTATTGTTTTTTAAGTAATTCTTTTAATTAAGTAATTCTTAATAACCTAACCTAAACTGAATCATAATCGGAGTAAAATAGTTCCCATTATAACGGCTGCCGAACACTTTTTATATGAAAAATGTAATTCAATTTTTATCAGGAAATATCTGAAAGCGATGTATAAATGAATGTAAACACGTATTGATATCCATCACTGCATAGATTAGTGGTTCTCAAAGTGGGTGCCGCGGCACCCCGGTGTGCCGCGAGCGTATGTCTGGGGTGCCGCAGAAATAATCAAGAAAAGTAAAAAAAATAAAAGAAAATTACATGCGGAGGTAAACGAATTTGAGTTTCTACTTTTAATGCAGAATTGTGGACAATTGGCTAAAATCTGGTTTTTCAAAAAGGATAAAGTGATGAACTCACTGTACTGATTCAATTAAAACCAACATCGTCGGAGGAGACGAAATATCCAAGCAGACACCTGCGAATCTAAATCATTCAAGTTCGTCTGCCTCAGTTCGCGAAAACGCAAGTCACTAACAAAAGATAATCCGATGAACAATAAGGAAACATGATCCTAGCTACCTCTTGTTTAGCTGCAGATACCCGCCAGTATCCGCATATGCATAGATACAGAGGTCACAATGGGCAGACCATATCACAAGAATGGATGAGGAAGGACTGCCAAAACGGGCCCTCCAAGGAAAAATGGTAGGGAAGAGACCGGGGCAGACCACTGAAACAATGGGACGCTGTAGAAGAAGATGCCAGAGGGTTGCAAAGGATTAGAGGCTGGAAGATGGTAGCAATGGACAGAAGCGCCTGGAGGAATATATTGAGGGAGGCCAAGGCCCAACTTTGGACTCTAGAGCTATAGAAGGAGGAGGCTTTGAACTAAAAGATGCACTAGTAGTTACATTTACAGAAGAGAATTTTATTCAAAACTTCATTGATGTCGATTGGCTGCTTAAATTGGGATACCTTTACAACATCTTTGATAAACTAAATGGAACCGCCACTTCTCTCAATGTTGCATTCTCAACATACGCTTACATTAAAAACATTAAACGCTTACATTACATTCATTCGCGCATAAATTCGCGAACGGAATGTCAACGTCAAAACGAAAATTTGTAAATTTTGGAAAACTAAATTAAATTTGAATTAGTTTCCGGAATTTTTCGAATTTTCAGGCACATCGTCGAACAGAAGCCTAAACCGCCCAGACAACTCGCCACACGATCAAATGGAACAGCCTAGACATAAGCTATTGGAAGAGTTTAGGCAAATATTAGTAGAAGAGTCTAGGCAAAAACTAGTTTATTAAAAACTAGTGGAACAGCCTAGGCAAATACTAGTGGAAGAGTCTATTTGCCTAGTCGAACAGCCTAGACAGACAGTAATAGAACAGCCTAGACGAAAACTATTGGAACAGTCTAGACAAATACTAGTGTACGAGTTTAGGCAAATATTAGTGGAAAAGTCTAGGCAAAAACTAGTTGATCAAAAACTAGTGGAACAGCTTATGCAAATATTAGTAGAAGAGTCTATTTGCCTATTCGAATAGCTTAGACAGAAAGTAGTGGAACAGCCTCGACGAAAACTGGTGTAAGAGTCTAGGCAACTATTAGTGAAGCAGCTGAGACACAAACTAGTAGAACAGCCTAGACAATAATTATTGGAACAGCCTAGACAAATATTAGTGGACGAATCTAGGCAAATATTAGTGGAACAGCCCAGACAAAAACTAGTGGTAGAGTCTAGGCAGAAACTAGTAATAGATTCTAGGCAAATACTAGTGGAAGAATCTAGGCAAATACTGGCGGAAAAGCCTAAATTGCACTTGCAAGGCCTAAGTGAGGACTACAAATTGGCTGGGCAATCGATTGAGGGGTAAGGCTGGCCAAGCTACAATAATGTTAATGGGAGCGTTTAAATTGTTCAGGGCGTTGGGAGATGAGCTTAAACTAGCTAGGCAAACCTTCGCCGGTAAATTTGAAGGTATTAGACTGTTTTTGGAGGATAAGCCTAAGCCTAGGCAAACCCTAACGGATAATCTTGAAGGGATTAGATTGATTTTAGAGGATGATGCTAAAGCTAGGCAAACCTCAACGGATAAATTTGAGGGTATTAGGAGGTTTTTAGAGGATAAGCCTAAAACTAAGCAGAAATTTGAAAGGATTAGATTGTCTTTGTGTGACAAGCCTGAACCTATGCAAACATGAATTGATGAATTTGAAGAGAATTTGTGATTTTTGGAAGATAAGCACAAACTTAGGCAAACTCTAACAGATAAATTTGAAGGGATTAGATGGTTTTTGGAGGATAATCCTGAATCTAGGCAAACCCCAAAGGATAAATTTGAAGGTATCACAAGGTTTTTAGAAGATACATTTAAAACTGGGCAGACATTTCAAGAGATTAGATTGTCTTTGTGTGACAAGCCTGAACCTAGGCTAACAGGAACAGATGAATTTCAAGAGAATTTCCGGTTTTTGGAAGATAAGCCCAAACCTAGGCAAACCTTAACGGATAATTTGAAGGGATTAGACTGTTTTTGTAGGATAAGCATAAACCTAGGCAAACTCTAACGGATAATTTTGAAGAATATAAGTATTTTTTCGCGGATAAGGCAAAAACTAAATCTGAAGGAATTAGATTGTTTTTTTGGAAATAAGCCTAAACCTAGTCAAATTCCTACGGACAAAATAGAAGTGATTACGCGGTCATTAGGACATAAACTTGGATCACCTAGACCGTCTTCCAACAGGCGGTCGTCGTTTTCAGGCACATGTGCTCGGAGGCGTGCGAAAACGCTGTGCCGCCTACGCCTTCGCACTTCGGGTGCGCGGAGGTCGCGCTGCCCGGCTGCGAGGGCTTCTTCTACGCCATGCACCAGGAAGAGCTGGGCCACGCGCACAAACTGCAGAAGGCTTTCAACGTCAGTCTCCAGATGGAGAAGCTTATAAAGGAAAAATGAATAAAGCTGCACTCTGTGACAGAGGAGAGTCAAGATTTGCATTTGATGGACTTCGTGGTGACAGACTTCATCGGAGAGCAGTAGAAGTCCATCTACGAGTTTCTAAGGAAGTTATCTAGATACAGACGGATGATATGCGGGCAATGCTAGTGCGGGGAAGTGCCAAACAACTGTCAAAAACTGTACAAATAAACAGGTATTGGAGCAAACTCTCTGTATCAAGTGATTTAAGGGTGATTTAACCAAACTTCCGATAAACTTAAAGGAAATAATAACAAAATCTTCCAAACAATTTAATTCAAACTGTTTTTAGGGTAGCTGTCCTGCGAAATTTTTGTAACCCGACAAAGGTGCCGCGAGATTTTTTTAGCTCGGTAAGGGTGCCGCGGCCAAAAAAGTTTGAGAACCTCTGGCATAGATGATGAATAAAATATTATAAGCTTTAAAACCCGTAATTTTGACGGGTCTTGGTATAAATAGTTATAGGTCATACAGATTATGAAAGTTAAAATGGCTGATTATGAGTGGAAACTGAATAGAAATATGTTCTTATATTTCGTTATAAGTCGTCATAAAATTCTAGAACAAAATAAAAATTATATCAAAATCTTTAATCATGAAATTTGAAAACCGCCAAAATGACAGTCTTGGTAGTTCTAGTGTTTTAGTTAAAATTCTAATACATAAACAGATAAAACCATGTAGATAAGACCAGATAAAATTAAAATGAGATATTCGGGCGAGTTTATATAATGTTATTGAAAATATAAGACTGGAAACAAATTCAATTAAACCTCTGAGGCAAAGAATTTTAGATAAATTATAAATATCCCACCTATGCATATTTACTCATCGAAGGTGGGAAACTTTTAAAACCGGTGTGTCTCAAGATTGAAACTCTTATGATTGAAACTTCACTGTTTTATGTGATAATTTTTAGAGGAGAGAATATATTAGTTTAATAGATTGAGCAGTGCATAATAAGGTAGACCATAGTTTCGACCGGGAGTCCGCGAGCTTATAAAAAATGATTGCAAACAGTCCAAGAAGACCATGATTTGAATTTTTATTTTATTCTTTCTACCACTATTTTTATTCATTTTATATTTTTTATTCAATATCCCAATAAAAATGTTCACCTCTATGATTTATTAGAATAATCTGTAATACATGTTTACTAATAATTACTATAATGTCTTGGATATGGGAAGAAGTCAGCTGCGTGAAGATAGCCCCCAAAATTGAAAAAATGAAAAAATTAAAATGGGATACGTTTGACCAAGATTGACCACCAAATAGTTTTGTTTGCCCACATTTCGTTCAAAAGATATTATAAAAAATTGATTGGGGGTCTAGCCCCGCAAAATGCATTTTTGTATTTCTGTATTTGATTATGGCATCTTAAAAAACATGCTTGTGTGTAAACAAGACCACGTTTATTTTAATCGAAAATAATGAAGAAACTGAAAAAGTAATATTTAAAGTCACTTTCTGAATAATTAAATTCAATCATCACGTAATAATGAAGCTCAGCAAGTAATTAGTTCCAGTTCTCAATCATTCCAAGCTCCATACGAGGAACATGATGAATGTTCAATGCCAAATGTCTTGTTGCATCATGACACAAATTGCTTGCATTGCTTGCGACAGTAATTGCCAATTTTCATCTCGTATAAGAATTTTACAACTTCAAATATCTGTATCGTTTCTTCGACAGCAACTTTATAATTCACCTTACTTAAATGCATGTCAAAATCCAACTAGTGCAAGAGAAATACTTTGTAGTGGGTTTGAATATTTGAAGATATAGAAGATTGTTTATTCATATTTTCCAGAACATACATTCAAAATATTTTTGTGCACTTTCATTAGTTTAATAATAATTCAAAAAGAGAAGTTGTTCGATTCTGTTGAATGCGTGAGGAACTTCGTTCCTGGAGGGGGTTCCCTGACCGCATACGTTATTTTTTTCGTTTGGTGTTGAAGAACTTCGTTTGACCATGTTTGCAAATCATTTTAATACAAAATATTTCTAAGAGCCCCAGAATCGATTTTTTAGTGTTTGATATCCATGAACAACATGGACGATTCCTGAAAAGAAATTGATTGCCGTACTTTTCTGACGATAATCAAATATTCTCGAATTTGCATACTCTGCTATATGTGTATATGTGCCGTGAGGGCTAATTTTGTTCCTTTTTTAAGCTGTTTATGACTCTGTGTTTGGACACTGTTCATGACAACTAATGGTTTTTCGATGAGTTTTTACAATGTAAAGTTTAAATTTAGGAATTTTAGATATAAGTATTAATAATTGGGTAGGGGCATGAGAATTTCGCAAAAATCTATAGTAAATCTATAGTAGCAACAGTATCCAAACATAGGGTCATAAACAGCTTAAAAAAAGGCAGAAAATTGCCATTCACGGTACATATAGACATATAGCAGCATTTTTCGAGTATGCAAATTCGAGTATATTTGATTATCGTCGGAAAAGAAAAATTCTTTTCGGTAATCGCCCATGTTGTTCATGGATATCAAACACTAAAAAATCCTTTTTGGGGTTCTAAAAAGGTACAGGTAAAGGTACAGTTGGTACCTTTTGGCCGTTTTACGTTAATTTTCGTCTAATCTGCTATTATCTAATTTTAAAATCCTTTAAACTAAAATTTAAAAACGATCTAATCACAATAAACCAAATATACCCAGATATAACATAACCCAAGAAAATCTGTATCTTTAATCTTTTCATGGCCTTATGCAGGCAAAAAAAAATTCAAGGATGGGCAAACGTGAAAAACTATTTTAGTATACCTGAAATAGCATTTAATCAAATTTTAAGGTTTTCCCATTTTCCTTAAAATTCGCCACTTGTATCTTTCAATTTTTCACCCTGCATGGAAATAAAACGGATCTGTAAAGGTGGGCAGTCAAAAGCTATTTTTGCATGTGTGAAATATCCTACGAATTATCAGGATCGCTTATTATCCATTTGTAAATCGCTTATGTTGTTCATGGATATCAAACACTAACAAAATCGATTTTGGGGCTCTTAAAAATATGTTGTATTAAAAAAAATTATGGGCAAACATGGTCAAACGAAGTTCTTCAACACCAAACAAACAAAAAACAATAAAAATAAAAAATAATATAAAAATTGATATTAAAATATAGATTTTGGAGTTGCTAAAAAAAATTATTGAAAAAAATGGTGGGCAAACATGGTCAAACCATGTTTTTTAAGATGCTATTATGAAATACAGAAACAATGCATTTTGGGGGGTAGGCCCCCCATTAGTTTTTTATAATATCTTTTGAACGGTATGTGGGCAAACAAAACTATTTTATGGTCAATCATGGTCAAATCTTGGTTAAACGTATCCCATTTTTTTTTATTTCAATTTTGGGGGGCTATCTTCATGCAGCTGAAGAAGTCTTGTGAACGACGTAAAATGCGTAGGGTTGAGTAGGGTCCGAAAAAAAACGTTGTTCAAGAAAGGATCCGCAAAAAATATGTTCAGGAGAAAAAGGGATCCACAGACTATATAAGTTTAGGAATCCCTGGTGTGAACTATTACACGATAGTCTAGACTAGGGGTCGGCAAACTCTATAAACTGACAATTTTTTATTTAAAACGATTTTAAACCGGATCAAGAGCCACGGATAATTTTTCATAAAGTCATATTTTTGAATTTTTTTCATAATTGGTGGTGATTTTGCGCCTTTGCTATAATATTATTGGTGGCTTTGGCTACCAAATCCAGCGTCGGACTGGCCATATAGTTGAGGTGGCGTTTGCCAGCCGGGCCGTATCCTGCGCGACCCCCCTGAAGGTCTGGCTTGCGGTGCTAATAACGGTAAAGTAGTTCATAATTGTCAAAAATTTTAATAACTGTTAAAAATGGCAATTACTATAAAAATAATAAATAGCTGATAAAAACTGTCAAAAATGACAATATCATTCCTTTATATGCAGAACTTTGGATGGTTATTGCCGGGTTTACAATGAACTTAAAGTAACGGGACGCGACGCGACGTAAAGTGATTTGATGTGAATTTAACTAACGGTATGTTTGTGAAAGGTCCATCGACATTTTCTTTTCTTTGTGTTGTTGCATTTGATTGAACATCTATGGCACAATATAAATCACAAGACAATACCACTAATCACAACACAATAACAATGTCACTCTTGAATTCGATTGCATGCGCGCAGGAATCGAGAGCGTTGATTGGCAAAAAGAGTCATGTGAATCAGCTAACGTAACGGGAAGCTAAGTTTGAACTTTAGCAGCTTTTACGTTACGTTAAGTTCTGATATATCGCGTCAGGCGTAATCAGTAGCATATAAAAAAACGTGTTTAAGTTATACGTCACGTCACGCCCCGTCGCGTCCCTTTACGTTAAGTTCATCGAAAACTTCTTCTTCTTCTGTCAGCACTAAGGTCCATGTAGAACCTTGGCCTGCTGAATTACTTCCCTCCTTTCCTCTCTATCTAGAGCCTTTCTCCTCCAACTTATTATTTTCATCGAAAACTTATACCTATTCCCAAAACTTGTCATAAATGGCAAAAACATTCTTTGCATCTTTGGATAATTATCTGTATTTGTCTAATCGGTTATTATTAATCATTAAAGCTACATTTATAATTCAAATCTGTCAAAAGTGGTACAAAAACCCACCAGGGGGTTAAACCCACCCCCTCCCCTGGCTACGCCCATGCACGTCATGATAAATTTTTTGTTTTAAAATTGTGACAAATCACTTTTTACTGCCCAAAAACCATACTTTTAGCTTTATCTGTTGCAATTGACACTATTCTAATAAGATCGATGTGATTTTTATTCAGACATTCGTTCACTGTATTTTCTACATCTTCTCCTTGTGTTTGACCCTTGAGTGACATTAATCCCAGGAGTTCTTCTTTGAAACCAACTAATGATATATGGCGAGCAAAATGGACAACTTGTGCCTATCTTTTATGTCACAAGACTCATCGACCGCTATTGATATGACTGATGCTAATTTAACGTCGCCAACTTGTTGGTATACATTTAACGACATGA